>CM032890.1:9562715-9832715 GCA_019176425.1 Megalops atlanticus | reverse complement strand
TCCCTCTCCCTGCACTTCCGCCCTCCTGCTCCCCCCTTTTCCGGGCCAATCAAAACGCACCCTGAGGCCCGCTGGGGTTCAAAAGGGAACCTCCCAGCAGGCCTCTTCCTCACAACAGCGTGCTGTTTAATGAATTCGATGGTTAATGATTCATAGGTGCAGCGGGAGTCCCTCCAAGCGCTTGCTTGCTGATGCAGCATGTAAAGTACCCCTCGACCAGGCTCTCCAGCAGAGCCCCAGACAGCAACCGGGCCAAAATCTGCACTTCAGCAGGCCTGATGAGCCAGGCTGGCTGAAACCCAGCCAGGCACTGGTGCAGTCTGCGAAGCATTGTGTTATGAGAATGACGGTGTGGTCTGTGTGAAGTTTATTCATTTTGTATGAAGGTACACAGCGTGCGCTGGTGACAGAAGACTGAAGCTAACCGAAACCCAAAATGGGCAGAGCTATTATGCACTATCAGTGACTCACTGATTTTAAATAATTTGTGAATTTTCCATAGAAGAACAAAAGTCTTTTGATTGGTTAGTAAGAGCCAGTGACTGACAGCACACAGTAGCTACACCCATTGCAGGCTTAATGAGGCTTCACTCTCTCATCACCAGAATGCATGAAGTGTTTTTTACATCACAGCGTTCACAGCTGTGCCTGCATGCCATGCGCTCCTGTCCTGTCTGAGGGCGATGTGTCGTACATGTCGGAGCGCAGAGACTCACCCTTCTCCAGGAGGGCGGTCAGCACCATGTCCAGGTGGGGGCTCAGCTCCTCGTCGATGAGCTCTGTGCTCACGCTGATGGCCTTCAGCGCGTCGCTCAGGGAGTCTGGAAACAGACAGACTGGTCAGTCTGACCGAAATATGCGTTGCCCTCAGTTTTGAGGGATAAACTTGAGCAAGCGTCATGCTGTTTTTTCCATTTCTCCTTCTTTTCATTTGAACTCCTAAGAATCTTGTAATGGTTGTAAAGACAGGGTATATAAAGGAAACACTGGTCTGAACTTGTTATTCTGAGCTGAAGGCAAAGCACATTGTGGTTAAATGGACTTGCACCACATTAACCTATATAACCATTGACCCAGAGGTGTCAGACTCAGTCACTGGGGGACATTTACTGTCAATTCCCTTCACTGAGGGACTTTTAATGTCAATTAACTTCACCTCACATACCAAGTCCAATTAGTTATTCAGCTGTTTACATTTACATTTACTTGCAAAATGCCCTGCTGTAAAATATTTCTTGAACATAGGGCGCATCCCTGTGCAATCCATCATGTGCGAAAAACAATGAACAATATCATACCAAATACCATAACAATGAATAATTGATAAATGATTTTTAAATCCAAAGTGAATAATTTGGAAACTCGAAGTAAATATGGTGATCAAGAGCATGTGATTGAGTAAAAACTAGAATATAACAGACTCTCCAAGAACAAAGGACCTCCAGAATAGCTAGCTCAACAGATAGATAGATAGATAGATAGATAGATAGATAGATAGATAGATCAACAGTCAAACAGACAGAGAAATAGATGGATCAATCGATTGATAGATAGATGGATAGATCATTTGTGACTCACTAAATAAGTAATTAGTAATAATAAGTAGTAATAGATATAAAGACAATACTGCTAATACTAAAATAATACCAGTGTTGAGGAAAATGTTCCATGAGTCCCCAAACGGGGAGCAGTGATTGACAGGTGATGATGGCAGCATCTTTGCCACTCTGACACAATACCGGGATAGAGTATGCACAGTGACAGAGGTCTCCAGCCAGAGGCATGGTGTGAAAGTGGTTTTCCACTTGGATGCACCCCCCAACCCCCGCCCGCTCCCTCACCTCCCCCCCACCCCCACCACCATCCCCAAGGCAGCAGTGCCCCGCCAGACAGCCAGCCAATCGATCAGAGCCCCACTGACAAATGTCAAGTCTGGCAGTCTCGTGCGTGACCCTGTCTCTCCCCATCACACTGGGGGCGATGAAAGTGTGTGTGTGTGTGTTTTTGTGTGTATGTGTGCGCACGTGCGCGCCTGTGTGTGCTAGTGTTATCAGGTCAGCAGTCAGGGGCCCTAGCATACAGGTCTACCTGGCATAATTCAAACCGCGCTTTAGGCCTTTGAGCGAGCGAGTTGAGTTACTGAGTCAAGGATAACTTGTGAGGTCCGGACTCTCTTTGGGTCTGGATTTGCCTGGCATCTGACCCAGGCAAATGCATGTCTCCGTGTTCCGAATCAACTGTCTCGGCTGACATGCCAGTCACATGCTAAAGACATGCTTATACATGTGAGGGGGAGGCAACCGACTGGCTGTGTGCAGTGGAATGTGCCATTGTCTGGGGGAGAGGCACAGTTCAGCATGTCCACTGTTCACTGTGGGTGGCTGCGTGTGTCAGCACCATTTGGTGCAAAATAGCTGTGTTGAAAAACCTTCAGAGGCAGAATTTTAACATTAGTAAATCCACATACTGTTTAGTATTTGAGACTTACTGGCTTTCCTCCAAATCGCCTCACTACCAAATCACTATCTGATTCAGCCTAATGAATACTTATGTACACCGTGCTGATGTATTTGGAAACAGTGTGAAGTAAAATGTATAATAGATTTATCCAGACAGGGAGACGAAACAGGGGTCCAATCTGAATCCAACACTCTTCAATATTTTTTAATCAATGAGTGCTTCACTTGGAAAAACCCGCAGCCCTGGGCCTCATTTTAATTGACCCAGGAATCAAATTCATGCTTCATGCAGATTACCTGGCTCCGCCGCCACCCACAGGACAAGGGCTTGAGAAGAATTTCAATCTGCCTGAGCAGCAATGTCAGAACTGAGCCATGGTAAACTTCAAAGTTATTATCTTCCACAAATGGCCAGACTTCAGGTAAAATGCATGCCACACTGGCCTCGAACGTACCTTGGACTGCATCTTAGATTGTCATTCAGAACATCAGGACAAATGACCATGACATTATATGAAGAAAAATAATGCATGTATTTGGGCTAGGATTTTAACAAAGAGATGAAAAGAACAGAAAGGGAGTGAAGGAAAAAGAAAAGTAGGGTATTCGAGAGAGGAGAAAGAATTACCGTCAGTCTGAAAATGTAAATTGAAAAGCACTGACATAATTCTACTTCAGCATCCTAATTGAATTACGTATTGGATCTCCAGTTCTGTCCCACAAAGCAACAGAATGCATTCTTACAGATGTCTGAGCTGATGTCAACCCAGAGGCGGTATGCTGTCAAGGTTTGTCCCTTCCTTCAGAAAGGGATGCAGCCTAATGCATAATGAAAGCACATCATACTTTTAAAACAGCAATTACTGTAGGAATGTTGCTTTTTGTTGTTGCTGCGTGTGCATAAATTGATATAATGAAACACCCTGGAGAGTATATCTCCCCCGCACAGAATAATTCCCCCGTAACTGCTGTCATTGTTTTATCGGATTATAATCGCCCCCAGGTTGAGAGAGTGTCTCGGGGAAAGAGACGAACGGGGTCAGGTAGTAGGGGTCCCTGTGCGAGCGTGGCTGTCCCCTGCCACCGTGCAGTCATGGCACGCTTTGCAGAGGGACACAGAGAGCACAGAGTAATCGCCCAGTTAATCCCCGGTAAGCGCTGTGAAAATAGACGCTCGGCGTTCGCCGCGTACCGCCGGCTCCCTCGGACCTCCCCCCCCCCGTACGCTGGTCGTCGCAGTCGCGGCCACTTCAGGGGGAGGGATACGCTCGCCCGAGCTCAATCCTCACCCCTCGAGCCGTAATTGCTGAGAGACAAGAGGGATCCCCCCCGGTCCTTGTCATCAGAGCTCCTCTCGCTCTCAGCAGTGTCTTTCTGAGCGTCCCCCCTGAGCTGCTCCAGACAGATTCGCGGCACCTTCTCACTTTCATTCTACCGAGGGTGCGAAGAGCGAGGAGCTCGGCGCTCTCCCTGCTCTGTGATGCTTGCCCGCCCCCTCCCTTCCCCTAACCCCCCCAGTGACAATTATGGCTCTTGTCCCCGGAAGGCAGTTAAATGTGACCTTTACAGGAGGAAAACCTGGTCCAACAGCCCTGCCTCCGCACATACATCCTCTCTCCTGGATGGATGCGAGCAAGCTTTTGCACTACGGAGCCCACCAATATTTTACCCACAGATATAGCAGGGCTCTGCTTTAAACGCTGCCCCCCTCCATCAATGCCCCCAGCTGAACACTACAAAAGCACAGAAAGAGGGTCTGAGAAAGGGTTTGCACTCACCCATGACTGCAGGCAGCTGTAGTCGATAGGCTCTCCCTTCCCTCTATATGTATGTGTATGAGCGTCTCTCTCGGCGTCTGTGTTCGCGAGCGAGTGAGAGTGTGAGTGTGACTGTGTGTATGTGTGTGTGTGTTTGTGTTTGTGTGTGTGTGTGTGTGTGTGTGTGTGTGTGTGTGTGGTGCGTGCGTGTCTGAGCAAAGACAATGAGCAGCCTTCAGGCCAGACTCGCTCCTGCTCCCAGATGCACTCCTGTCAGCCGAACAGCCGGCGTCTTCCTCTGCCCCGCTCACTCCACTCTGCTTCTGCCCTCCCTCCCTCTCTCTCTCTCTGTTTCTCTATGCCACCCACTCTCTTGCTCTCTCCCTGCCCCTTATCTTTCCCTCACCCTCTCTCTCTCTCTCTCTCTCATCTCCCGTTCTCTCTCTCCATCTCTCTGTCTCAGAACCCCCTCCCCCTGCCCCCACCTCCGCCCCCGCCCCTCCAGTACTTCCTAGTCTGCACTGTCTCTCTCCCTCTTGTTTCGCACTAATACACTCTAAATCCTAAATCTCTCCAAAGCTCCTCAGTCAACAATTAGCCTCTTGAAGACGCTGTGACTGAAATACAGCCCACATGAGGGCCCAAACGGTGAAAGGAGGACAGAGCGAATGATTCACCTTCCCAGAGTCTGCTATTGTTTTGTGTCCGGTTCGGAAAGACAAATTGTTTACCCTAATGCAAAGGGAGAGAACATTGATATGCTACAATGTATGTCAATTCAAGGTCAAGCATTTACATGTATGACAACAATATGATGGAGGGTAATGGCAGGTTTTAGGTAGAAGAGTATTTATTATTAGCAATTTATATGGGTGTCCAATTAGAATTACAACCATTTAAGGTCTCCATATAAAAAGGCATCAAGCATTTGAAAATTAAACCCAGTGGAAGTGTTTGGTTGTACATGCTAAGCTCACATCAGACATTTCCAACCAAACACTTCGCCTCGATTAATGTTTCTCACAGAACCATGATGGCTTCCCTGTAAAACTCAGGTGGAAAGCCTGGGGATGAAGGTACAGTGGAAATGTAGCATTCGTTTAATGCGAAATGAGGTAATGTTCTACCGTTTAGGCTCATTTAGGGTTGCCATCCTGCTGGTATTCTATCGGCCTTGCGTAGGCCTCCTTATGGGCTGTTCTGCATCCCAGATGGTGTTTTCAAGCTATTCAATTTATCCGGTTTTTTCCTCTTTTAGATGTGTCATGGTAAGCAGGTTATATTCAGTTTTTTTAGTAGGAATGTATCAAAATTTAATATTACAACACAGTGTAGTTCAACAAACCTGGCACATTTAGGCAGCGCTACAACCCAGCAAATTGTATACATAAAAATTGCCATGACTTCTAGCTTGCTGTGCATAAACCTGTCTGTGCTCTGTAACTAAAGATATGCATAGGCACTTGTGTTGAACACTCTGGAATGGCCATCCAGAAAAAGTGGTTGCTGGAAGTGCAACCGGACTGTAAACTGCAGATATTTCAGCCCAAGGTTTATTTGTGCCTGGTATAGCATGAGAGGGCATTTAGTTTCACCTTCTGTGCTTGAATCTAATCTTCAAATAGCTGTTTCTGTCTAATCAAGAGAGACCACTCGAAAAGCAGCATGTTTTGTAACTGTAGTGATATGCTTGGCCACTAGGTGGCATAAAATAGCTTCATAGCATGCTTGCCAACAACCAAAATTATATATCTGTTGTTGTCATTACAATGGTTATACATTTACATATCACGTAACACATCTGGAGTTGTCTGTGGGAGCTGAAACAATAGCTCTTGTTCAAAATTACAACATAATTGCCACCTGTGATTTATAGTTGGAAATGACGCACACAATTTTTATAATCCAAAAGTCAGCAATCAAACTTTGTCTGCACGGTTAGAGCATATCAGACACCACAACAGCTTTCACCTGATAGGCTCAAACTAAGTTAAGTCACAGCTCATTGGCCTAAGACAAGGTGGGTACTACCCCAGTCTGGAGAGCTCCTGAAGAAGACAGGAGACAGGGGTGAGAACTGCTCTGTAGTTTACAACCCAGAAAAGCATATTATAAGGAATCCAATGACCTGAAAAATGATTTGTGCATATCTAGTGTCTTCACCTAGAATGCAATACAGTGCTGGTGCCTCAGCCTGGAACACAGTAATACAGCACCAGTGATGTCAGTCTGTGTCATTTCTCAGCCTGTGTCACAGTAGCAGCATGTAACTGCATGGGTCACAGCACAGAACACCAACCACTTCCTTCCTCTGATTTCCCCACAATCCCCAGCAGGCCACCACATGCAGAATATTTAACCAAGTCAAAAAAGTACTTCTGTGAAACTGGATGTAAATGAGATTAATGACAAACTCTTTTAAACCAGTCAAAGCACTTTGCTATCCAGAGAAAAGTGCATTGACTGATATCTCAAGATATCATGACCTGTAAAACTGACCAGAGCCACAGTATCATATAGCGCATTCAGAGCTATTGTACAGTACATATCTACATATCGTCCAAATGTCCTGACAAAAACTCAACATACCATCCACACTTATTTTATTAGTAACAATAATCAAATACTAACATTCAATTCCCACTAGAGACACACAACTTTTTCAAAACAAGCAGTTTTTCTATTCTATAATACCTGCAGCTGGAACTACAGTAATGAGCACCATTCAAGTAGGAAGTTTTTAAATATTTTTACTAAAAGGTTTTTTTTTCCCAGCTCAGGTTCGGCAGGGGAATTACTCTCACACTGTCACTGTTATCTACCTCCCAATCAAAATCATTAAAATAATTAAATTGGGTTCAACTACTGTTATTTGTTCCCCCAAAACTGTCAGCTCATCATAGAAATTTACAAGTTTAACCCGCATTGCTCATACAATCACTTCCTAAACCCTTCTGATTATATTCATCAGACTCAATACAGCACAGATGCACTGAACCTTACACTGTCTGGATGGCTAGGTTCATGCTCTTTGCCTTTTATCAGCCTGTCCACATGAGGGTAAGTGGTTCTATATGGAATCAATCTCCATAAACACACTACTTCTTGTTATTTCTCTTCTGTCTACTCCAGACAGAGAGTAAAGTACCATTCAGAGTTGGAATAGCTTTACTCAATTCTTTGAACACTCCACCAGTTACAGACAGGTGACAAATTAAAGGAAAACCCTGAATAAATAAGTGGAGAAACATAACAAATGCAGATGCTTCCACACAGGTGTACTGCATGGTACAATTAAGCAATTAACATCCAATCATGCTCTGTGGCATGTATAAAAATGCTGAGCAGGCCCCGTTGATCTCGATTTTGGATCAAGATGGCAAGAGGAAAAGATCTAAGTGACTTTGAAAGAGGGTTCATTGCTGGGGCATGAATGGCAGGAGCTTCAGCTGCAGTCAAGACTGCTCAACTGGCTAGTGTTTCAATGGGAACAGTGACTAAAGTGACATCTGCATTTAGATCTATGGGAAAGACATCAGTAAATAGGGTCGGAAATTGTGGTCGACAGCGCACATTCGATGACCATGATGCTCGTGCATTAGTGCGATATGTTAGGAAAAACAGAAGCGTAACTCTTCCTCAGGTGACTAAGAATGTCAATGCCGGATGTGATCCGATTGTGTCAGCAAGAACAGTCCATCAACAATTACATAGAGAGGGATATTACAGTAGGGTTGCAGTGCATAAACCCCTCATTACAAAGATGAATGCACATTTGAGAGTTCAGTGGTGCAAAAACCATAAGCACTGGTCTACAGAGATATGGAATAAAGTGATATGGTCAGATGAGTCATCCTTCACCATATTCTCAACAAGTGGGCGAGTGCATGTGTGGCGTACACCAAGAGAACGGTACAGGCCTGAATGCTTGACCCCTACAGTGAGGGGGTCCGGTGGCTCTGTTATGCTGTGGGGGGCATTTTGCTGGCATGGTTTGGGTCCACTTGTCCCCTTAGAGGGAGGGTCACTGCAAATCAATACAAAGTTGTATTTATCCTATGATGAAATCCTATGACACCTTATCCTATGACACCTTTATCCTATGATGAAACATTTCTATCCTGATGGGAGTGGTCTCTTCCAGGATGACAATGCCCCCATCCATAGGGCAGGAGGGGTCACTGAATGGTTTGATGAGTATGAAAATGATGTGAATCATATGCTATGGCCTTTGCAGTCACCAGATCTCAACCCAATTGAACACCTATGGGAGATTTTGGACTGACGTGTTAGACAGTGCTCTCGACCACCATCATCAAAACACCAAATGAGGGAATATCTTTTAGAAGAATGGTGTTCCACCCCTCCAGTAGAGTTCCAGAGACTTGTAGAATCTATGCCAAGGCGCATTGAAGCTGTTCTGGCGGTTCGTGGTGGCCCAACACCTTACTAAGACACTTTATCTTGGTTATTCCTTTAATTTGTCACCCCTCTGTATATCAATGTCAGTAACTTCTTACATTTGGCCTTTCTGTATGGGTGTCCCTTTAGACAAGGGACAGGCCTCTGAACAGGCTTCTTTATTGTTACTGCTTATTGTCTTGTGAAAACTGGCTGCGGAAGGAAGGTCACGAGGAGGAACCAGAAGACGGCCTTTTGAGCTGTGTACTACAGAGCAGTCCTCACACCTGTTTGGCTTTTCTGTATGGGTGTCCCTTTATATAAGTGACAGGCTTCTGAAGAGCTTTATTTCTCCTCAGTGACACTCAAGCAATTTTCAGACTTTTATCTTTTTAGGACCAACTTAACATTCATTTGTACAAGAAGATGATCATAGGCATAAATAAACCACTACAGGCTGCCGCTAAAACACAGTGAGTTAATATGCTTAATCTGTACAATAATGTACAATACATTGTACAATAATGAATATCTTTCAGATTAAGGATATAAAAGTGGCTTTTCTTCTTCAAATTTTTAAAATTTATTTATAATTCTCTTAACAAGTAGAGTGTATATGTGACACTTGTGAAAAAACACATTTATATTAGGAGGCACTGCCATTTGGCACATTCACAGAGAACCATACTGATCCAAGTTGGTAAAGTAAGCACTGTAGGGACATCAAGAAAGGAGGGCCAGTGTGTTTGAAATTAGCGCACACTGGGTTCTGCTACATATCAGTCTGCTAGGGTCCCAAACCCTCTGTGTGCACATCAAGCTAATAAACTGCTTAAGACAAGTTCACAAAAGCAATATGTCTCTAATGTGAGGTGCTGGCTGGCATCCCACTCCAAAGGTATCCAGATCACCATGTGTGTTTATTATCAGCACTTAAAAGGTCTAACTTGTTTTGAAATGTATTTACTAAATATAAATGAACCGACGATTGTACTGTACATAGAGTTGAAATATCTGTCAGGTGAGGTGACATTTTGTAGAGTGACAAGATGTTTCAAGGAAATGAGGATTTCAAATATTTTGCCTATGAGGCAAAATTTTCAGTTTTGTTTCAAGAAAATGGAAAGTGAGAAGGACAGAATGTGAAGGGAAAAAAACGAGTAGCATGAAAGAGGCATGGCACTGCCAACAATTTGGTGAGACAGGTCTTCACAGTAACCACAAACAGCAGAGAAATGAAACTAAACAGCAGTAAAGGAATGTTTAGAAACATACACTCTTTGTAATATGTGTTGCACATATCCTGTAGAATGGGAAATGAGACTTAATAGGAATACTTAACACAACACAACATGACAACAAATTAGTCTTTTTCACCTGTGTAACAAGGTGTTAAAGAACTTGAGTTGGTGAGAATTTATTTCAAAGTCTATGAAGTTGACTATGCCTGCATCCTGCTAAAACTGACTTCCTGTCTCCCTCAGATACATTTGAACAGAACTACAAGGCCTTCAGTTCATTTCATTAATTAATTTAGGTTAAGAGGACAAAATGATGTACCTTCAGACATAACATGACAAGTTATGTCAAGAATCACAAGTGGGATGTTTCCCTTCAACAATTTTATGCAGACTAACGTTATACAACACAACAGAAACTGGGCAAGTTAAAACAGGAGATGGGGCATTTCCTATTACTCAAAAATGAGTTCCCATCATTCAACAGTTTAATTATTTATCTTCATTTATCTTTCACAACTGTTGTTGGTGTAGTAAGGAGGAAACATCCCTGAGTGGTTTGAAATTCTGTGCATCAAAGTAAGTGCACTGAGTCTGATATTTATCTCACTAAGGTGCTTATTGTCTCATGAAAACTGACCACGTAATACTAAGCCCATTTTATTTTCCACAGCATGTCTGTTTCAAGTGAATGAACAGAATGAATTATGAGGGATTAACCAAATCAACCAGAGTGATATGAATAGGTGCCAAACAGCCCACCCCACATACACTGATTTCTGTTCCAGTTACATTTAATTTAGGCTTGATTGGGCTATTAAATAAATAGGCTACTGAGCTGCATCTAACTTTTCTTCACATCTGTAGCACATATTTGTGAACAAACTGTTTTCGTGGATGTTTTTTGTGCCAACAAAACATATAAATGCCTTTATTTGTCATTTCTGATAGTCCAAACACACTTGTCCCTTAGGCAAATCGGGGTGTGTGAGTCAACAGTTAATTGAACAACTAAGGGTTCAAAGAAACATAAGTTTAAGACATAACTTTATTTTCAGGTTTCTGTTAACACAAACACCATTCAAAAGCCTTTCTTTCAGAAACAACTCACAGCAGATACCTGTTTTATAATGTCAATCAGCATTCAACTCAACAGCTCAATCACACCTAAAAGAGTACTCCCCTACCAATAAAGCCCACATACACTAATCCATTTTTTATCATAAAACCACAGATTAATCCTGCAAATCAGTCAAAAACAGTCTCAGGCTTGACAGAGGTATATTCATTGCCTCCTTTATTTGTCGCTGACTGGTTACAAGTATAAATACATTCATGTGTAGCCCTATACCTACACATATACATATGTACACTTGTGTGCAAAACTGATACATAAGCAAACATGGCGAAGAACTAAGATTTATTGTGGGAGTCGTTCGCACTTGTAGGGTACCTTATGTTTTAAAGTTTATAAAAAGGTCTTAAACCCGAGTAAATGTACTGACACGCGATCGTTATTACTTTTTAAAAGTAGTACTATTACAGATTGTCGAGTATGAGTACGAATATACTATATTAAACCGCCTTTCCAAACATGCGGGATAAAACAACACAACCGCAAGCGAAAACTGATTCAGGGCAGAAGCGCATCTACCGCGAAAGCAACATTTCATCTTCAACAACAAATGAATATTTTAAACTTTAATAAAATTACCTATGGATAAATATATGTGATGTTGGTATTTCGATAACTTATTAGCTGTCGCCGGTGCAGGATCACCTGGTCTACCCGCCATTAGCCTAAAGTTCATTTGAGGGAGTGGAAAGAAGTTGCTTCCTCAACGTGTTGTTACTGTATTGGTTGACGAGGTAAAAATTATTCTCCACCTCCACCTGTCAGTGTTACAATAAGCAATTAATATTTCGTCAGACTCAAAAACTTCCATTTTGTCGGGAACCGCGACACCTGCAAACATGGTAAGAATCTTTACATTTCAGTTCTTTGCAATCTGGCTCCTTGTAACCGAGACAGCCTATCTGAAATGCTTTTGGTACTGTTCTGTAGGCTGTTGTTTTCAGCAGGAATTGTTTAAATGGTAAAAAGTTATAGGGGAGGATAATGATGCCTTCTGTAAGAATAAGCATAATCAGACAGAAAATTTCAGAGTATGGAGGATTAATTCCCGATTTTATAATAACCGGACAGAAAGTTTCTGTTATGCGTGTGTTCATCATTCTTTTATGGAAGAGAATAAATTGCAGGCTAAGTATTAACTTTACAAGAATAAAGTTAAAATATTGCGAGTAAAAGCACGAGGAAAATATTTTGAGAATAAAGTAAAAATATTACGAGAATAAAGTCTAAATATTTAGAGGAAAAAACTCGAAAATATTATTTCGAGAATAACAGCTATAAAACAGGCTACAATAATGTAGATCACGAAAATTTGAAACAACGATAATAAAGTTGAAACATTGAGTGATTAAAGTAAAGTCAAAATAATATTTCACGAATACAGACGAAATGGTTAGCTAAATGTTTAGTTTTTTAAAAGAGGAGTAGAAAGATTGCCTACGGAAGGGGAGCGAGCGAGCGAGCGAGCGAGTACAGATATTTGAGCGCGGGCAAGAAGACATGCGCACAAACTCATTTTCGCTTCCTTCGAATTTTGGCGGTACAACTTATGGCTCGATAACTACTGTGCACCCTACCTGGAAGAGTGAAAAAATGAGCGTACATTAACTTACTATGCCTGTTAAGTAGCCTAAGTGGCAGACACAGCTAACTACGATGTTCACATTTCTTACTCGAGAGAAGCTAGTTACTGTTGCTAGCTAAGTGACTGGCTGGACTGCTTATCTGAATGCACCGCCAATATCCATTAGAATAAGCCCAGATCATTGTAGCTAGTTAGCTAGCTAGCAAGATAAGTTTTGTAGTAGTAAATTAAGATATATGATAGCTGCACTTACTAGTCTACTTTTCTGATATTGATAGGAAGTCACTTTGCACGGATGAATATGGGATGAATATGTCGCTCTTGTAACGCTTAGTTGCGCTCTTTATGGATATAATTTGAATTATTAAGTTAACCGCTGGCCAAGTTAGTTAATGTAGGCCTACACTCACCTTTTTAATATTTCAAGGGGGCATACACAGTAGTCGCTGCTGTTGGTGAACACTGGAAATAGGGGGATCCTGTTCGATGTCATTCTCGTAATATTTCGACTTTGCTGTTATAATATCATTTCGATATTTTCTCAAAATATTTCAACTTTATTTTGTAATATTTAGATTTTATTCAAGAAATGCATTCTTTAAAATCCCACAGCGTCCGCAATACCGTCTCCTTCAGACCAGAAAGTCACCCCTTTACTTTTTATGTTTCTAGGCCGGATGGATGAATTCTACATCAGTGGAACCACCACCCGAAGCTATTACAAGACGTTCTTCGAATGAAAATGTTGTAATGGAAATTATGAAATATTTCCTAATTGGGATAATCCAAAACGCATCATATGATGCTCACTGTTTTTACTGGGGGGAGATAAAAGGAAGGAAGTATGTTTTGAGTACATTCCACGCGATAAAACCAAATGATATGGCAAAAAACAAAGTTTGCTTTCCATTGAAAGATTCAAAAAACGATTTAATTTTCGAAACCAAGTTGCCGGTTGTTAACTATTCCAAAAAATATGATTATATTTTGCTTGAGGTTGTTGGAGTTCCATCTTACTACCGTGGATTGTGTGACAGAATTATCGACGAGCCTTTGATGGGGAAAGTAGTCACATTTGAAACTTATACTGCGTCGAAAAGACGCAGAGTTTCCTACACTGCTACAATCATTACACCACCTGAGGAGATTTTAAATGAATTGACGAAAAATGAATTTGTAATTGACCAAGTCGGTAATCCTGGTGACAGCGGTACGCCTATAATCAATCCAAACAATTGTTGCGTTGTTGGCGTATATCGTGGAACCTTTAAAAATCTTCCTGATTTAGGGCGCTGCATGAGTATAATCGCCATCAATCGGGAAATAGAATGTCGCAACAAAGATTCAATTGAAATTAGCATCGACGACGAATAGAACACGGACCACAATCAGGTTTCTTCTTTGTGGAAATTTCCTAATGATTTAGGCTGTCTTTTTGCAAACATGTTGTGCGGTTATGATACTTTTTTTTTAGCGGTAATGCAAATGATATTGAAGAAAAGGAAAAGATATTTTAACTAATAAATGGAAAAAAATAACGAAAACGAAGATAGTAATACGGTTACAAAGACATACCAGTTGTCAGGACTGTGGCTTCCTAGCCCTGTATGTTTTTGTTTTCCCTGTCCATGTGCTTTTGTTTTTCCCCTGTGTTCCTGCCCTGCCCTGCTCTCCGCCCTGTCTCCGCCCACCTCGTTACCTGACCAGTCCCACCTGCCTGCCAGCACACCTGTATCCCATCTCCTCATTAGCGTCACCCTATTTAATCCCCGTTTGTTTCTTGTCTCGTCGCGAGTTCGTCCCAGTTTTCTCTGTGTCGTTACGAGCGGTTTTTCTGTTCTGCCTGCTTACCCGTTATTCTGATTTTCTGCCTGTTCTTGTGACCTTGCCTTTGGATCTGTTTTTGGTTTTGTTTGCTGTGTCTTTTCTGGATTGTGACCCTTGCCTGCTTTTTGACTTTGATTTCTGGACTGTGTTTTTGGATTCATTAAACTCGTTTTTGCACCTGCATTCCTGTCTGCGCCCGAGTCCCTGCCTGAGCTGTGACAGTACGAACTCGCCAGAATGGACTTGGCAGACAGTAGCCAGCTGCAATCGGTGTTGGACCGACGGAGCCCTCCTCGGCCGACATCAGAACCAGCTCGAGTCTGTTGGCAAGACCCTCGAGAGCTTCGCGGTAAGCCTGAACAACATCTCAGTTCAACTGCAGCAGCTTCAGCTCGCACAAGACGCCCCAGCAGACCCCCCTGCACCTGCTCTGCAGCCTCTTGGCCCCCAGCCTGGACGGGAGCCCCGTCTGCTGCCTCCTGAGCCATATGCTGGTGAGCCCGGAACCTGCCGCTCCTTTTTGTCTCAGTGCTCATTGGTGTTTGAGCTCCAGCCGTCAACCTTCCCCACTGATCGGGCTAGGATCGCCTACATCATCACCCTGTTGACTGGACGTGCCAGGGAATAGGGAACAGCAGTGTGGGATGCTCGTTCGCCTGTGTGTTCCTCCTACGCCACCTTCTGCGAGGAGATGAAGCGAGTGTTCGATCGCTCCAAGCACGGTCGTGAGGCTGCACGGGAGATGCTGCAGATCCGTCAGCGAGGGGCTTCGGTCTCCGACTACGCCATTGACTTCCAGACCCTCGCTGCAACCAGTGGCTGGAATCAGGAAGCCCTTTATGACGCGTTCCTCCATGGGCTGTCTGAGGAGATCAAGGATGAGCTTGTCACCCGGGACCTGCCTGCTGATTTCGACGCCTTAGTTGATCTCGCCATCCGCGTTCCCCACCGCCTGTCCGCTCGTCGAAGGGAACGAGCTGAGTCCCGGAGACCAGTGGAGGAGTTCCGGAGGCCCTCCGCACCCCCTGCGGCAACGCTCTCAGCCCCTGTTGCCCAAGGACTGCCGACAGAACTGATGCAGATCGACCGCACGCGTCTGTCTCCAGCTGAGCGCCAGAGACGGATGCAGACCCGGTCCTGCCTGTACTGCGGCAACCCTGGGCACTTTGTCACCAACTGCCCGTTAAAAAGCCAGCGTTCACCCGTAGTGGGGGAGATACAGGTGAGCGCAACCCCTCTGTCTGACTCCCCAGTTACTCGTCCACTGTTATCTGCCTCCCTCCTGGTGAATGGTCAACCACAGGTTGTTGCTGTGCTTATTGACTCTGGAGCTGACGGCAACTTCATTGATGTGAGCCTCGCCCAGCAGCTCGGGTTGCCTCGGATCCCGCTCCAGAATCCCCTTGAAGCCGTTGCCATCACCGGAAGACCCCTTGTCAGGATCACCCACGTCACGCCCCCACTGAGTCTGCTGCTGTCCGGCAATCACCGCGAGGACATCGTACTTCACATCATTGAGACGCCACAAGCACCGCTGGTACTGGGGCACCCCTGGCTCTGCAAGCACAACCCCTGGATAAACTGGGTGGAGAATAAGGTGCTGGAATGGAGCTCCTTCTGCGCGTCTCACTGCCTCAAAGACGCTCTGGTTCCTGTCTCTTCTGTTCCTGTGACTGCAGAGGAGTTTCCCGACCTGTCGGGGGTGCCCCCCGAGTACCTGGACCTGAAGGGCGTGTTCAGTAAATCCCGCACCGCCGCCTTGCCTCCTCACCGGCCCTACGACTGCGCCATCGATCTCCTGCCTGGCACCACTCCGCCCCGGGGCCGCCTGTACTCCCTGTCGCCACCGGAAACGGAGGCCATGAATAAATATATCAGGGAGTCGCTGGCAGCCGGCATTATTCGCCCCTCATCATCGCCTGCCGGAGCGGGCTTTTTCTTCGTGGGCAAGAAGGACGGTGGACTCCGCCCCTGCATCGATTACCGAGGACTGAACAACAACGGTGAAAAACCACTACCCTCTCCCGCTGATGTCTGTGGCGTTCGAGTCCCTGCAGGGTGCGAGGATATTTTCGAAGCTCGACCTCCGCAATGCTTATCACCTGGTCCGCATCAGAGAGGGGGACGAGTGGAAGACTGCATTCAACACACCGACGGGGCATTATGAATATCTGGTTATGCCCTTCGGTTTAACGAATGCCCCGTCCGTCTTCCAGGCCCTGGTCAACGATGTTCTCCGTGACATGCTTGGCCAGTTCGTGTTCATGTACCTGGATGACATTCTCATCTTCTCCCGGCCGCCTGCTGAACACTCTCGTCATGTCCGCCAAGTGCTGCAGAGGCTGCTTGAGAACCACCTGTTCGTCAAGGCGGAGAAGTGCGAATTTCATCGGGACTCTGTTTCCTTTTTGGGGTGTGTTGTCTCTGCTGAGGGGATACGGATGGATCGACGCAAGGTCCAGGCGGTTGAGGAGTGGCCGCCGCCGTCTTCCCGTCGCGAGCTCCAGAGGTTTCTGGGTTTTGCTAATTTTTACCGGCGGTTTATCCGCAACTACAGCTCTGTCGCTGCTCCACTCACCTCTCTGACTTCCCCTGCCAGACGCTTCACCTGGACCCCGGCCGCCACAGAAGCATTCCAGGACCTCAAGAGACGTTTCACCACTGCGCCTGTGCTCATCCAGCCTGATCCAGCCCGGCAGTTCGTGGTGGAAGTGGACGCCTCTGAGGTGGGCGTGGGGGCCGTGCTCTCACAAGTTTCTGAGCAGGACAACAAGCTTCACCCCTGCGCCTTCTTTTCCCGCCGGCTTTCGGCTTCCGAGCGTAATTACGATATCAGTGATCGGGAACTGCTGGCGGTAAAGTTGGCGCTGGAAGAGTGGAGGCACTGGCTGGAGGGGGCTAGTGTTCCATTTCTGGTCTGGACGGACCACAAAAACCTGGAGTATCTTCGCACTGCTAAACGCCTTAACCCCCGTCAGGCTCGCTGGTCTCTGTTCTTCGCCAGGTTCAACTTTGTCCTCTCCTACCGCCCAGGCTCCAAGAACGGCAAGCCCGATGCCCTCTCTCGTCAGTCCTCCCCACCTGAGGAGGCGCCTGAGCCCAGCACCATATTGCCCGCTCGCTGCTTGCTAGCTGCGGCATTATGAGACATAGAGTCCCTAGTTCGCTCCTCCCAGCAGGGAGACGCTTGCCCCAGTTCATGTCCGGAAAATTGTCTGTTTGTTCCCGAGTCTGTTCGTTCCCAGGTCCTGCAGTGGGGACATTCCTCCAAGCTGGCCTGCCACCCAGGGGTTAGACGCACCAAGGCCCTCATCGAGCAACGTTTCTGGTGGCCCACCATGGAGGGTGACATCCGCAGCTTTGTCTCCGCCTGCTCGGTCTGTGCGCAGAACAAGCCCTCCAACCGCCCCCCTGCTGGACTGCTGCGTCCTCTGCCTGTTCCCAAGCGACCCTGGTCCCACATCGGCTTGGACTTTGTCACCGGTTTGCCCCCGTCTGAAGGTAATACGGTTATCCTCACCGTGGTTGATCGCTTCTCCAAATCCGTGCACCTCGTCACGCTGCCGAAGCTGCCCACGGCAAAAGAAACGGCAGAGGTGCTGATCAATCATGTGTTCAGACTGCACGGATTGCCTGTTGACGTGGTGTCAGATAGGGGGGCCCAGTTCACGTCACACTTTTGGAGGGCTTTCTGCAAGTTGTTGGGGGCATCTGTGAGTCTGTCCTCAGGTTTCCACCCGCAGACCAACGGCCAGACCGAGCGGGCTAACCAGCAACTGGAGACTGTGCTGCGGTGTCTTGCCTCACAAGATCCCAGCTCCTGGAGTCGGCTGCTGCCCTGGGTGGAGTATTCCATCAACTCTCTGCCATCCTCTTCCACCGGTCTGTCCCCATTCCACTGCTGCCTCGGCTACCAGCCCCCACTATTCCCGGTCCAGGAGGAGGAGGTCGGGCGTCCCTCGGCTGTGGCATTCGTCCCGTCGCTGTCGGCGAACGTGGAAGCGCACCCGGACGGCGCTTCTACGTGCATCTGCCCGGATCAAGCGGGCCGCTGACCGTCTCCGTTCCAAGGCACCCCGCTACGTCCAAGGGCAGCGGGTGTGGCTGTCCACACGCGATCTTCCCCTCCGAGTGGAGTCCCGCAAGCTGGCTCCGCGTTTCATCAGCCCCTTCCCCATTGCCAAGGTGGTCAGTCCCGCTGCTGTCCGGCTCAAACTGCCGCCCTCTCTCCGCTGTATACACCCGACGTTCCACGTCTCTCGGGTCAAGCCCGTGCTCCGCAGCCCACTCTGCCCAGCTCCGCGGGCTCCTCCGCCTCCCCGCCTGATCGATGGATCCGAGGCGTATACTGTACGTCGCCTGCTGGGAGTTCGGCGTCGGGGCCGTGGACTCCAGTACTTGGTGGATTGGGAGGGCTACGGTCCGGAGGAACGGTGCTGGGTCCCGGCCCGTGACATCCTTGACCCGTCCCTCATCGCGGACTTCCGTCGGCGGCATCCTGGGCTGCCTGCCAGGATGCCCGGTGGCGTCCGTAGGGGGGGGGGGTACTGTCAGGACTGTGGCTTCCTAGCCCTGTATGTTTTTGTTTTCCCCGTCCATGTGCTTTTGTTTTTCCCTGTGTTCCTGCCCTGCCCTGCTCTCCGCCCTGTCTCCGCCCACCTCGTTACCTGACCAGTCCCACCTGCCTGCCAGCACACCTGTATCCCATCTCCTCATTAGCGTCACCCTATTTAATCCCCGTTTGTTTCTTGTCTCGTCGCGAGTTCGTCCCAGTTTTCTCTGTGTCGTTACGAGCGGTTTTTCTGTTCTGCCTGCTTACCCGTTATTCTGATTTTCTGCCTGTTCTTGTGACCTTGCCTTTGGATCTGTTTTTGGTTTTGTTTGCTGTGTCTTTTCTGGATTGTGACCCTTGCCTGCTTTTTGACTTTGATTTCTGGACTGTGTTTTTGGATTCATTAAACTCGTTTTTGCACCTGCATTCCTGTCTGCGCCCGAGTCCCTGCCTGAGCTGTGACACCAGTAGATGAAGCAAGGGACAAAAGGCATAAATGTAATCGTTTTTCCCTCAAGTGTCTGTTTTAAGGCAGACTAAAGTGTTGATGCGTCCCTCATACAGATGGACAGTACACAGGCTTTCTTATGATTTTGTAACTTTTTTGTAGCACTTGTATTAAATGGAACCTTAATAAATGATTCAGGATGAAGGAGGAAATTCCTATATATCCACACCTATTCTCAACAAACCAATCCAAACCAGCAAATTAGCAAAGGATGTATATAAATGTGTCCATCCCGGTGAGTATTCAAGGGTCTTTACTTGGCATTGACCCTTTCCCGGTTGGATTCAGGGCTATCGTAGCCCTCTGGCATGGACCTGCTCCAGAAGCTCCCACGCAGAGGCCTCACAGCACCATCCTACAGCCACGTTGATGTGCCTGCCTCACCGGAGGAATGGATTCCAAGTCAAACCAGTAAACTTGCTTCCCTGTCATGTCATGCTGAACCTTTTCACATTAAATACTCTGAAATTCATTTCAGTCTCCTGAGAATTTCTTGTGCTATCAAACTGTTGATTACGACAAGCCACAATGTCAGCTTCAGGAGTGGAGAATATTACATTCAGTGTGTCATCCCAGGCTCTAACCAAACTCCACACAGATCGAGACAGAACACATGGTGACCACTTTAAATAAATCATGGCCACACTGAGACTGGAATGAACAGGTTAAGATCCATAAGTGCATGACATTTTCATGAGTAGATCCTGTTATGTGACTTGCATAGCATACTGTGTTGACATGTATTACACAAAACATGTATTACTGTGTTCACTTTTATACAACTGCACATTTACTGAGGTAGCACTATATATGGTACAACAATTACTGATGCTGCACCTGGACATCAGTCCTGCTAACCTTTACATTACAAGCCCTGTTCCTTACTACCATGCCATGTTACATTACATTATTGGCATTTAGCAGACACTCTTATCCAGAACGACTTACAATGTTATCCATTTATACAACTGGATATTTTACTAAGGCAATTGTTGGTTAAGTACCTTGCCCAAGAGTACAGCAGTAGTGCCCCAGTGGGTAATCGAACCAGCAACCTTTCAGCCTCGAGTCCTGCTCCTTAACCACTATGCTACACTGCCGCCCAGTGTTACCACAAAAGTGTAAGTGATGTTATTATACAATATGCAATCAGGCTCGGCACTAGGAGAAAGTACAGAGGGGTGCACAAAAAGTCATAAATACTCTGTAGACATTGGGATATAAGGAGACAACTGGGGATGCAATGCACCCCTAAGCACCCCCATAGCGCCAGGTCTGTATGCAATACTGTATGAAGTACATGACCATGACTGAGACCAGGGTGACTGGGTTAAGGACATCATGACCAAGCTGATGTGGTCAGTCAAAAAAATTGTGAAACATGTGAGTCCTATGTAATTGGTAATTGGTAACAAAATTGGCCCTTACTCATTTTACTTTTACTTTAAATTGTATGCATTTATCAAACACTGTTACCCAGAGTAACCACCTCCTCTTTTAACCACCAGAAGTGTATCCATTCAAGTTATATGATTAACAGTGCCAGACCTGGTTAACAATACTCCAGACCAGTATATGCACAACACCAACATCCATTCTGGACATTCATCTCTTTAGCCTTTCGTCTGGTTAGAAATTCCTCTTCACCAGGGTGTATGGACTGTATATAACCATAACTATGGTTAGGCTTAGGGCCACACATACACTCTCCTCACACACGCGCACACTTTTGTTCTGGGTTGTATTTGGCATGTGACATTACGCAGCTTGAGGCGGCCTCCCTTCTGGGTGTGCGTAAAAACTGCTGACGGGAAGAGGAGGATAGAGAAAAACTTCAAATTTGAACACGACTTGTGCACGACTGCAGCATTTGTGGCTGCACTTTGTCATGCACTGTGGATTGGGGGACTAGTTCAACATTTGTTGAGGACTTATATGATTTAGGTCGCTTGTTTATTACGGTTCCTTTGAGCCACCACCATAGGTCACCAGTATATGCTGTTCTTATCACTGAGACTGGCAAGATGGCATTTTGGGAATCACCTGTTTGCCATTGGTTCTGTGAAGCCAGGGATTGGACTATCACCGCCTTGCCATCTATTTTAAATTAAAAAAAACTAAACTGAACAAACCATCGCTGAAGCTCCAGTGGCCAGGGTCCGGAAGACAGAGCTGGCCCATAAGGAGATCTCCAGAGTCGGTAAGTTCACCTGTGCTGCCTTGAACTGGGAGGTCTGCCTTGTCCCACTTTTGGGTTTGTCTCTTTTTGTATACACACACAACACACAATTAGGTTACACTGGCCACATCCTTCACAGCCATTTCAATCCTTTTGGTCAAGCCAGGAACACTAGATGTTACACTCTACTGACATATGCTGCTGCTTAGGCTGGTGCAGGTCACCTCTCTCTGTGCTGAAACAGGGTGACACTGCAGCTTGCAGCATCCCATGTTGTTAGTCACTGCAGTTAATGAAAGATCTGAGTAACTGGACTTTAGCCGGCACAGATTTAGGCTTTCACTTTAGACAAAAGAATTCTGTCATTGGTGAATGCTTGTACTGGTTAGATCATCAAACAGTTGCATTGGCTGTGGCTTTTTTAATAAATATGAACTGGTTCTAAAATTTTGTATGAAAGAACAAGGAAATGCAATCATGTAAAGCTGCCCTATAGCACACAGGCCATGAGGCTGTATTCCAGTTCTCCTTCCTTACCCCTTCCTCTAGCCCCCTTATACTCAGTGATCTGAAGACTTGAAAACTCTTCTGAACAGTACCACAAACCTTTTGAGCAAACTGGGTATATGGAAGCTCAGGGTTTATCTATGTGTGCATTACTCTGACGAATGAATCATAATAGACCACTGACCCAAGTGATTCACAGGAAAATGGTGCACAGCTTCTGTATAATACCAGTGAGACAAAAACTCTCAATGTCAACTACAATTATTTGATCAGTAACTTTCATTTCCTACTAGAGGGCATTACAAACCAAATAGTTTGTCTCGTAAAATACCTGTAGGCTGAACCTCAGTGATGAGAATTATTCAGATTTCAGCAACTTTTCTACAGTTTTTCACATAAGATAATTATTCATTTATTTGTGGGGGAATTCTAATGCTGTCACTGTTACTGTCTCTGTTTCAGTCTAAATCAGAAAAATCAGTTTAATTGGGTTTAACTGCTGTTATCTGTTCCTACAAACTGTCTATTAACACATCACAAAAATGTTAAAGTATAATTTAAACTTAATCATATCAATTTTTAAAATCTGGATTGAAAATCTATCTTTATCTCTATAGACAAATTAGGGCAGAGGAGGAAGGTGGGGCATGACTGTAGAAAATGTCTAGAGCTCAGAACTGTCCATGCTGTTGCCTCATTTCCAGTGTGACCGTCCCTTGCTTTCAGCTGGTTACTGCTCTCAATGAGGCAGAAAAGTCTCAGATCACCTCCACAGCCATGGGAGCTAATCTTACTGCTCACCTCCTTTTGTATGCGGCCATAGCTAATCTCTGCTGAGGCTACCTAATTTTGTCCTGATTGTCACTGTAAAATATATGATGCTCCATGTTCAGCCCTTTGTGACAATTGTGATTGTGAGCTCCCGAGAAGCTCAGCAGTCAAAGTGTTCTCACTGAATTCAAAATGACTTTTAGGGCCTTCTTTCTGGTCAGGGATAGACAGTGGGTGGGACAACCACATTTTGTCCATCTTATCAGTCACCAGTGACCCCCTTTGGTCAATGGCGCACACACAATCTGCCTGTGCAAAGCTCCGTATGAAGTGTCTTCCTCCGATTCGTGTCTCCCTAAGCGTGGCATGGGGACTGCCATGTGAAAAGAATCAGGTCTTGCCATCACGTGTTTCAGAGAAGAGCAAGGGAGAAAAAGGGGACAAAAAGTATTGAGAATTCCAAACTTTAAAAAGAGATCACCACCACCAAAAAGAGTGTGCATTTTTAGTGAGTGTCTATTGTGTATAGAAACAGTTGTGTCATCATACACAAAGGTGAGACATTTCTCCTGTAAGGACGGGTTTTAAGAATAACGTGAGGGATGTTTCAAGGAAATGGAAAGTGTGGAGGTGAAGGTATTGTGCAACTAATCAAGGTCATGACACAATAACAAAACTCAGCATGAAAGAGACAGGTCACTGCCAAGAACACACAACCAGTCAGATCAGTCTTTACAGCAAAAGCAGACAGCAGAGAAATAAAATGAAATTAAATGAAATCAGGTGGTGAGATTATTTCGTTTTAAAGAAACTCAAAACAGGATTCTGTCATACACATAGAATGGATATGAACACAATAAACAAAAAGGGGGTGTTCTCTTCAACAATTTAAAAAAGACAATTTGGACAAGTTAAAACATGAGATGGGACATAAAGGCAACATAAAATGGGAAAACTGAATGAAAATGTATGTTTCAGAATGTAAGTTTGAGATGTCTGCTAGATAATATGAACTCGTGAAGTATAAACGTTTTAGAATCATACATAAAACACCTCTGATTATACACTCAAGTACAGAACAAAATGTTATATGCATTTGTCAAGATCGGGTGCAAAAATCTCACTTAATTCTTTTAAGTAGGTTGGACTCCAGCACAATGACACCCCAATTCCAATTTCAAATATTGCACCCTAGAAGGTAGTGTTTTTTTATTGTTTAATTTTTCAATTCAGAGTTTTATTTAGAAATTTTATATACTTGCCCCAGTCAAGCTTAATTAGCTGTTCAATCACAAGTACTCAATTTACTTTTAATGTATAAAGTTCAATATCTGTCTGTATCACTCATCTGTTTCTATTCAAGTGAGTAGAACAAATGATAGAAACACCCCAACTTATATCTTCAGAGCAAGACATATTTTCACTTTCTCGCTCAATCCTGTGTGAAGTGACAGCGATGAATGTACGACCTAGCTGCAATTCCACCTATCTTCTCTGTTTTACACTGTTCTGAATTACAGGAGACTGAGGCAGCTCTCTCCTCACGCTCTCTCCTGAGGATAGTAATACAAAGCAGCAACCTGAAGAGTCTGTAATGTTAGGGTTTTCATCAGTTTCTTTAATTTCTTGCTGGCCTTGATCTTAAAGCCGCAAGCAGACACTTGCTCCAAAATCAGCTTTATAAAAACCTTTTGAGAGTAACTAGCCAGCTATCTGATTGATGTTACGTTCTCAATGAAGAATGAACAAATGAAGTGAAATTTAGTATCATTTTACAGCAGAACGCTGACCTCTTGCACTGATAGTAGTGTGTTTTTTATAGTTATTTGGTATAAATTGGTGTAGCAGGCACCACTTTTGGACTGTTCAAGAGCAGGCTTAATACAGTGTCAGATTCATCACTCTCACTCTAATTTTGTTATGTTCAATGCACACGTATGTGATATCTTGTTCTCTCACCTTCACCAACTACTTAACATGATCACAGACATGTAATTACTCTAAATGTAATAATTCTAAAGTTTGTCCATAAATCATCTGTGATATATTTCTCATGATTGCTGTGATGTTTTTCAGTGCCATAACTGCATAGCATACACAGTTTTGGACCCACACCTTTCTGTGAGTTGACCTGAAAGGCTACTGATAGATTCCATCCCCAGTAAGACAGGCCCTCTCTCACCTCCATAATGTTTTATAACCCTAGTTGGCTTTCCAAAACAAAGGCATTGAGCTCAACAAAAGTTTGCATGTTTCGGACATGGAAAATTTATAACTGAGAAATCATTTGTGTGTGGAAACAAATGTTCCAAATATGAACAAATTGGCCATCATACACAAATATATACGTATAGATATATCTCATGAGATGCAACATTTTAAGAGCAACAGGTGGTGCTTCAAGGGAATGGAGAGTGAGGAGGTGAAGGTATTATTTAGTCACAACGTAACGTGCATCAATAAATATAATGCATGAAAGAGGTGCGACACTGCCAAACTGGTGAGATTATTCTTCATGGGAACCACAGGACAGCAGAGAGAGAATATAACTGACTGAGAATGAGCTCATCCAGTCATACAGAAACGCAACATGAAAATCCTGCCATACGGGACACAGAATGAAAGGATGCCAGGATGTGTGGTTTTCTTTCAATGGAAAAAATGAAATGAATGGAAGGGCTTGTCTGCTGACGTCGAAATAATTGTATGCAATACCAAAGAGAATGTTGTGCCGAGAGTATGTTGTTTACGGGGAGATAAGGTTTCAGGTTTTCAGAATTTTACAAACAGCATTTACTCAACACCCAGCATTGTGGGTCTGAGTAGATTAATCTTTTCACATTCAGCATGCATGAAATGCTAAAAATGTTTCAGAATCTCAGATATTGAGATTATTCAAATCTAATTCAAAGTTTCCCATGTAGCCAATGTCTGCAGGTGTCCAAGTTCATTTAGTACTCTGCCAAACACGCCTTCATTGTTGACACAGAGGATACATTGTAACAGAACTAAATGAGCTTGTTTGTTTCATTAAATACTTGAGTTTAAAAAGAACAGACAAATAATATGCAACTTACATTTACATTTACATTTATTCATTTGGCAGACGCTTTTATCCAAAGCGACGTACAAAAGTGCAAATAGTGGGTAAACAACAGGCACAAGAGCAAGATGTGTACAGGTCATATAATGCAAATAGTGCTGAAGCTGAGCGCAAGGTCAGTGACGCGAGCCAACTAATCTGAACTAGGATTGCATCTCAAATACAATTATAGGAAAAATAGAGTACCGCTATACCACCTGGATAAGTGAGGAACAAGTACAAGACAAGAGTCAGATTCTCAATGTCAAAGTTACAAGGTCAAAGAGGCAGAGGTATCAGTCCAGGTAGAGTCTGAAGAGGTGTGTCTTCAGCGCACGTCTGAAGGGTTGGATTGAAGGAGTTGTTCTCAGGGGGGTGGGGAGTTCATTCCACCACTGGGGGGCGATGATGGAAAAGCGTTGTTGTGAGGAGCGTGGGCCTTTCGTTCTGTTGGTGGGTGGAGCGATGTAGCAGAGCGAAGTTGACGAGTGGGTGCGTAGGGTAGGATGAGGTCCTGGAGGTAGGTCGGGGCAGTCTTTCTTGCAGCAGAAAAGGTGAGAGTCAGGGTCTTGAAGCGGATCCTGGCTGCGATTGGGAGCCAGTGGAGGGATCTCAGTAGGGGGGTGACGTGGGAGAACTTGGGGAGATTGTAGATCAGCCTAGCAGCTGCGTTTTGGATGAGCTGCAGCGGCTGAATGGTGCATGCTGGGAGGCCTGCGAGGAGGGCGTTACAGTAGTCCAAGCGGGAGAGCACAGTGGCCTGGACGAGCAGCTGGGTGGAGTAGGTGGTCAGAAAAGGGCGAATCCTCCTGATGTTGTAGAGGAGGAATCGACAGGAGCATGCCGTCTGGGAGATGTAGTCGGTGAAGTCCAACCTGTTGTCGAGGGTGACACCCAGGCTCTTCACCGAAGTGGAGGAAGTTACTGTGGTGCCGTCAACAGTAACTGAGAGCTCTTGAAGAGGAGAGGTCCTGGCCGGGATAAGCAGCAGATCGGTCTTGTCCAGGTTAAGCTTGAGGTGGTTGGAGGCCATCCATCTGGAGATGTCGGCCACCATCTGGAGCTGGTCGGCCAGCTTGAAAAAGAACATGGAAAACAAATATACAGATATATGTTTAGTATATAAGAGGTGGGATGTTTGTCTTCAACTATTTTAAAAAGACTAAAAGGATACAACACAGTATAAATTAGACATGAAACCATGAAAAATGGCTTTCTGATCATCATACATTCATCACAACTTGCTAAATTAGTCATGGTAATGGTTAGTACAAAGCAACATAAAATAACTTTTTTTTTTTTACAAATCTTTATACAAATATTTTATCAATTATTTATTTTAGACATATTTTAATTTTGTGGCTCAAATTTGAAAAAATGTATGTATATTTGTCTCAGACTTAAGGTGTAAAATAAATTTTAATAAAAATGAGATTTATGATAAATATGATAAGATGAATTATATGGGGTTTTTTTTCTTTCTTTTTAAATAGGCTTAATTTTTCTTTTTAAATAAGCTTACCATTTAAATTAGATATTTAAAAGTACTTATAACTTGTGTGAGAAGATAAAGGTATTATGGAACTACTATTATGAAGTAATAGCAAAGAATTGCATTTAAGAGGTGTGGCGCTGACAAAAATCCAGCAAGGTTAGTGTTTACAGTAACCACTGAGATGGCAGAGAAATGAAAGCGAAAATGAAATGAAAATGATGGCATGATGAGTGTATCCAGTCGTGAAGAAACACATCAAGGAAATCCTGCCATACAGGCACAGAGTGGAGTTTCACAATCTCAGATTTTCAACAGGAAAGCTTCTCAACCCCCAATAACACCCAATATTGTCATATTGTCAGCAAGTTCATCTTTGTCACTGTACAGTAAGCACCCAAAACAAAATCAGAGTTCATGGAAATTTAATTTACAGGACTGGAATTTGCCGGAACTGGGGCTAATGGCCAACCAGAAACTAAAGCATGACAAAAAGCAAATGATCTCTGTATAAATATAGAGTTTCAGATATGATCCATCTTTGAACTTCTGAATCTGTAGGAAGAATCCATAAGGATATTAATTGCCAGTGTATTTAATGTTGCTGATAAGGAAATATAGTTAGCTGCTTAGACAACCTAAAACAGAAGCCTGCATATCTCGTTTGCTAGCAAGAAAGTATAGCAAAGTAGTTAGCTATCGGTGATGAATGCTTGCGTTATTTGGACCTAGCATCTCCTACTTTCATCTTCTGATAAAATGAAACAAGTTCTCAAAATATAAAATTCCATGATATATTTTTTTCTAACCTGTTAGCTAGTTAATTCCGTTTGTAAACCATCAAACATACAAAAGTAAAAAGAGCATAGGATGTCAAATAATTTGCCTGAGGTCAATATTTCCATCCCTTGTCCACCTCACTGGCTATACAATGGAATTATTCAGATGCAGTGTTGCACTGAACTGATGCTTTGTGTTTTACCAATGTTATCCTTTCTATTATTATTTTCCAGGAGTCTCTTGACTGCCTTTTCCCAGGGTCAGGGTATAATTTTCCAGTTTTTCCCAGTTAGCCTGGGTTTTCTGGTTTTTTGATTCCTTCTGCAAAATACACTATGTACAGCGTTTTGTGACAATCTTGATTGTAAAAATAAGCTATAACAAGTAAAACCTGATGAAACTTGAATTTTGTCTGTATTTATGTTTTGAATGACCCTTTCCTTGTGCTTTTGTATCTTTTGGTAAGGTTAGCCTGGGTAGGCAACTTCTGCAACACTGCAGTAGCACAGTGGATGGGGGATAGTGAATATCCTCTTCCTTAGTCCTGCTGTCCCATCTTGGCCACAGGGGAATGAATGAGTGTAAGGGCAAGCTTTAAGCCTCATTCATGGCCCTACTAAGCCCTGCAAAAGACCAACCTGCATGAAGCAGATTCCTGTGAGTTCCCATTATGATAATGGGAAAAGAGGCTACTGTATCTGACAGGAATAGGGCTGGGAAATATTGGAATTTACTGGAATATGCTATGCATCTGAAGATCCTCAGGGCTGCTGCTGAAAGTGAACATACTCTTCACAGTGTTAGTGAGACACCTACAGTTAGACCTCAAACATCAAACATGGACTGTAATTTGGAGACAGGCCATCTGAGCTTAAACTTTAGGGCTATAAAATGACAGCAGCAGCCATAGAGGTGTTCGAAGGTAAGCAGAAATCTTTCCTCTACACTGACTGTGTCCCCACATCAGTAGCAAGTTACTTTTTGCTTCATTGGGTCTAAAGTGGTGGCATTATAGTGCCTTTGTGAGCTTCATATTAAATACTGTTAGTCATAACAACATTTAAGACAAACAGATAATAAAATAATACATTTCAATTTACATGAACATTACATGATGCGCTTAAATATTTAAACATAAATATTAAATATTACATTTAGATTACACTGACCAAGAATTTGACCATAAATACAATTTCGTATGAATTGCACAGAGACATACTATGGATATTAAAGGCATTTTAAACGCCTCTTAAATGACACAGAGTGTTTACCAACGAATGAATAAAGCATTTGAAATTGTAATGGACGCAACTACGCATAACTATACATGGTAAATACAGTTACATTATAACATTGCATTGTTGCATTTTAGCTGCCAAGCGTCCGATATATGCCGCCAATAGAGAAAACGTGTGGGAGTGGAAAGAAAACTTTCCCCATTATCGGTATTGTATTGGTTCACATGGCTAAATTATTCAATCTCCACCCCCTACCAGTGTTACAGTGAGCAGTTAAATGTTCGTCAAATTTGAAATTCAGGAGGAGATGTGGAGCAGCGGCAAAATGGTAGGAACTTTCATTTCTAAATGTATTACAGTTTTAAAAGATATCTTTGCTTCTGTAAAAAATAAATGTATCGATATTGTTAACACTGACATGAAAAACAGAAAATCCTGTAAAACTCTAATAATCACGAACAAAAAAGCCGAAGCACATTGCTTTTATTGGAAAAAGGAAAAAGGAAAGAAGTATATTTTGGCTACATGTCACTCGATTGACACAAACGACATGGAAAATACTGTTTGCATTATATCGGGGGATACGTTTACGAGTTGTGAAACCAACCCATCCAATTTTATCTATTCAAAATACATTGATTATGTTCAGCTGGAACTTATGGATGACGATGCTTTCTTGAGTCATGAAATAGGTCTGTGCGAGACAGGAATTGGTGAGCCAGAGATAGGCAAAGAAATATATTATGAAACTTACTGCAAGGAAAAAAAACGCTTTGTGAAATATTCAGGTAAAATCATTAAACCCCCGAAAGAAACTGAAAATGTATTGACCGAAAATGAATTTGTCATAGACATAGTCGGTATTCCTGGTGAAAGTGGTACACCTATTTTCAACTGCGCTGACAATCGTGTTGTTGGCATGTATCGCGGAGACTGTGTAACACGTCGTGATTTAGGGCGCTGTATAAAAATGTCTTCCATCAATCAGGACATGTATCGTCGTATGAATTAATTATGAACTTTTTACTCACATTTGCGTGTGGTGTTGGCAGTCTTGTGTATCGCTTTCGTACCCTTATTAATACTTTCGCAATAAATAACTAAATTTCTGTACTTCACAAAACTTCTCATATAGTAACTCAGTCATGGGACTTTTGAGTTGGTCAGTGGTTAAGGCGCTGGCTTTAAGACCAAGTTTAGCGCTACGGGTCAATCCCAGCCTTGTCATCAGCCGGGAATAACTGCGAGCCCTCGATGGCGGAACAAATTGGCTTCGTTTGGGGAATTGCTCTCACTTAAGCGCTCCCGCGCGATGTCGTGGTCGTCGCCGTGAGATATGCTGAGTGTGCACCTGAACATTAAAAAATAACGCGTGGTTGTATAAAGGAGGAAAAGGGCTCCGCCAGTTTTGCCGCTGCTCCACAATTTCCTCCGGGAAGAAATCTTGTCCACATCTGGGCCTGGATGGGATTACACATCTCAGCACAGATTGGGTGAGTGCTGCATCAGTCATGGCCACAACGTACAGGCTTTGCGTTAAGAAAATTGTGAGTCAGTACGGTGTAAAATGTTTATTACCATGACTGTCCTTCCTATAGCTATTGGGTTCATGGCCAAAGAGCCACATGTTCATGTGGGGACTTACCTGTGGCAGCAAGGACACCATTCTGAGTAGCAGCCAAAGAAGAACTGCTGCAGAAACCACTAAAACAAGGTGTGGAAACCCCTCTAATACAATGTAGTCTTCCGTTTGGTCTTACAAAAGAGAGCAACAAGCCCTCTGAACTTTATTGGTCTGATGTTTTATTGTTCAGTTTTTTGTTGTTATTGTTGTTTTAAGACAGTTTAGCCAAAACAATGTTATGTCATTTTGGTTTGTTACTGCTTCGAGAGCAGTTGACAGATCTGATAGTTTGTAAGCACCGCAGAATCCAGTCAAGTCATTCAGAGCTCAGATGCCCTGATCAAGGCACCTGTAGCTTCAACACATAGGTAATATGTTGTTGGGTTTTTTGTATGTTCTTGCTGCTTTAAGTGATAAACTCTTTCACTTTCCTGTAATGAATTTTGATTCTAATATATACAATACACTAGATGGCTTGGTGGTAGTGAGTAGGCCCTATAACCTAAAAGTTCAAGCTGGTTTGAAACCAAGGTGGTGCACTGTTGTTATACCCTTGAGCCAGGAACTAAACCTGAAGTGCTGCTGTAAATATCTAGTCATCTACATGGATGGTATAACCACGTAAACTTGGAATAACAGGGTCTGCTAAGCGCCTGTGTAATCTGACGTTTTTAAAATCTGTTTGATAGTTTTTTACTAAGACTACCATTCTAGAGTTGAGTATGCCAGGCATTTGGAATCAAGGTAGCCATTCTATTTTATTTACTGAGCACAACTTTCTTGTGATTGAATTAGGTTGTCATTACTTTCTGTCTTGTACTGAGTGTTGATGATGATACCAAAGCACTGTCAATTTTTGGAATGTTGAACACTTAGTTGAGTGTGTAAAGACAAACATGCCATACCTTCCTGTCTCTCAGGCTCTAACTGAACTCCACACAGAGTGAAACCAGAACGTCACAAGCAGGCTGAGACCAGAGTGACTGGGTTAAGAACATCACGACCAGGCTGTGACCGGGTTAAGAACATCACGACCAGGCTGAGATCGGAGTGACCAGGTTAAGAACATCAGGACCAGGCTGAGACCGGAGCGACCGGGTTAAGAACCTCATGACTGAGTTAATGTGGACAAGATCGCTTTCCGTTTTTTTTTTTTTTTCTCAAAAAAAAAATTAAAAACAACACATTTAAATCTTTTGATTTATTGGTATCAATAAATAATAAATAAACAACAGTTGCTGTCCACCTGCTTTCCTTTTAACGGAATGACATCTCACTGTGCTCAGGGATCAGAGAAAATATAAACTCTTAAATCCATTGTAGACATTTATCTCTTCAGCCTTTGCTCTGGTTAAAAATCCCCTTTAGCAAGGATACACACTGCATTTACCCATAACTGTGCTGACATATGCTGCTGCTGCCAAGGCTGGTGCAGGTCACCTCACTCTGGCTGACACATGGTGACACTGAGGCTATCAGCATCCCAGCTATCAGCCACCGAGTACATGGCAACCTACAGTCCTGCTGTCTTTCTGGTTTCCCTTCCCATCTTCTGCTTCTAGATGCCTTCAGTATCACACATCCAGATTCTACTCAGCCGCTATCTTGATCAGTTCAGTTTTCCATCATGTCTTCAAAATATTTTGTTAGTAGGAAACTGTTGGTATAGTCACTACAGTAAAGTAAATTGAAAGATTTGGGTAACTGCACTTTAACTGACACAGGTTTAGAACAAAAGAGGCATTCAGTTTTTCTTCCTTTTTTACTTTTCTAGTTCCCATAATTCACTGGGTTCACTTGGGCCTGTATAATGGTTACTGACAGCTACTCAAAAGCCTGCTTTACCTGCTCTCTGTGACATAACTCTTAAACGGTATATACTGCAATCCTACGGATGATTCTATTGTCCAGCAGGTAACAGTGTGGTACTGCACACAGTTCTGCCTCAGCACAAATGCCAAAGCTGCTGTACCTCAGCCTTCATGCACACTGCAGTTTAACTTCACTCATTTCAGTGTTCACTCAGATCAGCTGTTTCAACAGTCTTCACTTTAGAGTTTTCTGTCATTGGTGAATGTTTATACTGGTGAGATCATCAAACAGTTGCATTGGCTGTTGCTTTTTTAAAATAAATTCAAAGTGGTTCTAAAATGTATGAAAGAACAAGGAAATGCAGTCTTGTAAAGTTAACTTATAATACACAGGCCATAAAGCTGTATTCCAGTTCCCCTTCTTACCCCTTCCTCTAGCCTCCTTATATTCAGGGGCCTGAGGACTTGAAAACTCTTCTGAACAGTACCACAAGCCTTCTGAGCAAACTGGGTATATGGAAGCTCAGGGTTTATCTATGTGCACATTACTCTACTTATCTTTGCTAATGGGAGACCAGCACTAGAACCCTGGTACAACCATTAGACCAGTTTTTCATTAAAGACAAACTATTTCAAACTAAGTCAAAGCCATTTGTTATCCAGAGAGAGGTGGCATAATGTCAAAATGGTATCAAAAGCAAAATTGTTTCATGAGAATGAATCATGATGGACCACTGACCTAACTGATTCACAGTAAAACTTCATTCAATGGTATTATACAAATCACATCCTCTGTACAATACCATTTAGACAAAAACTTTCAATTCCAGCTACAATTATTTGATCACTAGTGGGCACAAGTATTACAGACCAAATAGTTTGTTTCATCTAAAAGACATGTAGCATCACCATCACCCGGTGATATTTTCTTATTTAATGGTATATACTGCCATCCTATGGATGATGACCGCCATTGCAACTAATTATTTCTTAAGGCTTCAAGTCTCTGTTTTGTTTTTTGGTCAGCAGATGGCAGTGTGGCACAGCACACAGCTATTATGCCTCAGCATGACTGCTTAAGACGTAGTGTTGTTTCAGATTTTCTGGTATTGTTAGACGTTGTCTTTCATATTCCACTGAGAAAATATTTTAGTTGGTCACATGACACTTAGGCGTTTGGAAGGGTTCACCATGCAGAGAGAGGAACATGGGAGCGTACTCGGAGGAGCAAGGCGAGCACTTCCACCAGGATATACTGGACTTTGAACGCCGCTACCAAGGAGCGTGTTGAAAAGGCTATGCCTTTTATAAGGAGTGCTCCTTTAAGAGACTTAAGGTGTGCAGTTATTATTGGACGTTTGCCTGATGACAGCTTCGCCAGCTAATCACAGCGCATCGCTGGGAAAAGCTGCAAGTTTCAAGACACATTACTTGCAATAAATCTGTTCTGCTGTGTGCGTTATTTAAATTAAGTAAGTGTTTATGTACATGTATTGCTGTTCAAATTGTTTGTGTTATATTGCGTATATGAATCTGAGATGTCTAGCAATTCATACAGATGATAACTACGCGATAATCGCGTTAGCTTTCTAACGCAAGTCTGGCACTCGTATCAGTAAATAAAGTTTGAAATATGGTCTCATCGGTATTAGCTTTAAATTGTAATGGTTGTGGATAATTGTCCTTGTTAAAAGACACGTGTACGCTGTTTATATGTATGTAAAAGGAAGCATTATTGTCCGATGTGTGTACACCGAGTGCTTTACTGCGTTACTTTTGTATTCTCAGTGTAATCGCGGCCAGGGGCGCCTGCAGCATTTCATTTAAGGGTACGCACAGAAACCTGACTACGCACGCGCACATCGAGAGAGAGCTGAGAGAGAGAAACGCCTCCGACTGATCAATGAATAATTAAATCTGGCGAAGCTATTTGAAGTTTATTCTCCTTCTCCCGGTCGCATTGAATTGTTTGAGCACTGCCTCATAGACCAGACATTGATCACATCAAGAGCGTTTAGCTGGAGGAGAAATATGAAGTGGACTTGCACATGATATCAGTAAACACTCAGGGGTGGTCACCATGTCATGCCCGGTACTTAATAAAGTTGGTGTATCACAACTTGTTGTTTGTTTTATAGCTACTTTCCTCAGTGTGCCGAGAGCTAGCTGCAGGTGACTACTGTAACAAGCTAACTTTAGGTTGCAAATTAGCTAGCTAATTGATACACCTAGTTAGCAAGCTAATCTCTGCTTTGACAGAAATTGAAAAAGCACAATAAATGCCAAATTTCAATAAATGCTCACGCTATTATGATCATACAGTCCAAAAATGGTCTATACTTTAATTCTGCCAGACACAATTGTGTCGTCTTTTACATGCAATATTTGGCGGAAAAGCTAGCACAATAATGCGCCGATCTCTATTAGAGACATTATATAGGACATTAGCTTGGTAACTAACATTACTCATTGTGTAGATTTGCCCCGTTTGTGTGCTGCCTAGCTATAACTGTGACAGTAGAGTGGGCTGTGGGCGTTCATTTTTCGCCTTAAGAATAGGATAGGCTTGTCTTTTTCCAGGTTACGCCTTTACCAACAAAGTGATTGACCATTTGGTAGAAAAGCGGGACTTCCCTTAATGCAACCGCCACATTGAGCGTTATGGCCAATGCCATTCATATTCAACGAGTGGTCCATCTCCTCGTTTTTAATGTCTCTCTCTCTCTCTCTCTCTCTCTCTCTCTCAAAATTTTCAGTTTCAAATTTCAATTCCAAATGACTGTGACGGAGTGCCGTCACTACAGTTGAGTATGTGCTTTAACTGCCACACCAATGAGCCTGACTCTTTGGCGTCGTGGTCAAAGTCGCATGTTTGGTACCCTGTAGACCCGGGTTCAAGGCCTGGTGGAGTGACTGCTCTCGCCCTTTGCTACAAATGGTGTCAGAAGTGGGATGGCTGGCCACGAGGCCATCGGAGGTGTGCCTGGTGTGTGAGCCGTATAAGGGACCCCCAGGTTAGGTTGACCCCGGTGTAAGGGACCCCAGAGATGGGTGAAGCATGGTGTGAGGGACCCCAGAGATGGGTGAAGCACGAGTGAGTGGGGCACCCTGGGATGGGAGAAGTACAGCAGGGGAATGCGTGAGGGACGCCTTGGTGCGTGAAGCGCATGGGCGCGCTTCCTGAAGGGGGGGGCAGTGTGACGGAGTGCCGTCACTACGGTTGAGTATGTGCTTTGAGTGCCATACCAACGAGCCTGGCTCTTTGGCGTCGTGGTCAAAGTCGCATGTTTGGTACCCCATAGACCCGGGTTTGAGGCCGGGTGGGGTGACTGCTCTCGCCCTTCACTACAAAGACAAATATACACATAAACATCTCTCTCTCTTGTGGAGCACTCACAGATCGGGAATCTCATGGTACGCACTGTGCGTACAGCTGCAGGCGCCCGTGATAGTAGCTGTTGTTGTTTAATTTCTTGAAGTGCAGTTATGATTAGCATGCTTATTACTGTTTAGTGTTTATATTGTATCAGGATCTTTACACCATTTCTATGCAATTATGTACAGAGGATAGCAGTATTTGCAATGTACATATTAAGGATTGATTGCAGATAATGTTGTATAAAGAGAAATCTGTATTTTACTCATAATATTTTTTTCTCCCTTTCTTTATTCGACCACACACACACACATACACACCTACAAATACAAGTAATCCTGTGCATTAAGATAATATAAGAAATTGATTGTGTCAGTGCATAACTGGTGGTGGTGAAGATTGAAGTTGTTCTGGGACATCTGGAGTCTTGCCATCTCTAACCGGATGCTTGTGGTGGCTGTCAACTGATCTTGAATCAGCTCAGAGTAAATTTCACAAAGTCTTCACAACATTAAATGGTCCTTTGAGCTGGATAAGAGTCAGTTACCACAAAAGGATGTCTTGGACATATCCCTTCAAGGAGGTGAAAGAGGAAGAACCTGTTGTTTGCCCCAAATGTAGGCTGCACCGTCCTAGGCATTTGGAGGACTTCAAAGTCAGATATTTTGGTCACGTTGACTAAAGAAGAAGCCCACCACCAGTTACCTCACCCCGCACTGTACACCAGCTAGAGAGCTGCAATCAAGATGGGAGGGACCAGTCGAGAGGACACCCTCCAGGCCAGTCACTCCAGGCTGGTGCTCAGATGGAGGACTTAACAGTGCAAATTGAAGGAATGAGGACTGGAACCAGTGAAGCTCATTGATCATCTCCACTGTGCCACTCCAGTCATCAGTTCCATGAACCTCCTGCCACTCCAAGGAATGTGGGCGAGCAAGCACTGGAGCGCCAGCACCACTATCATCGTTCCACCTCACCCAACCTGCAAGAAAAGAGCTACAGAGGTCCTAAGCCCATATACCTGACTTTGTGCATGAGGATCCAAGGGAGTTTGCATGCTTAAAGGTAGCTCTTGAGAACCTACTCCCTGAAGATTCCACAGAGCATTTTAAATACCAGATACTCCTTGATCATCTGAAGCTGGAAGATGCATTGCTGATAGCAGATTCATACAGCAATAGTGAACGCCCTTATTCCAATACCATGGGAGCTCTGACAACACAGTATGGCCAGCCCCATCAGCTGCCATTGAGAAGAATTTCTGACCTGATGGATGGACTTGCAATCAAGAGTGGCGATACCACATCATTCCGCAAGTTCGCCTTCAACGTCAGGGCACTGGTGAGATGCTTTCTCAGCTAGGAGAGAAAGGAAAGATTGAACTGCACTGTGGCTCCCATGTAACGCGGCTCTGCTCCAAGTTGCCACATGACCTTCACACTAACTTCCAACACTATATTCTCCCTCATCGCATATCTGTTCCCACCCTATTTGACTTTGCTGACTGGCTTGAATTTGAGGTCAAAGTCCAAGAAAGTGAAGCTGAGCTAGGTGGCGCCAGTATAAAGGAGCACACCATTCACCAGAAGGAGCGACGCCATGAGAAGAAGCCACCTCCCAAAACCTCCACCATTCTGCTGAATGCAGATCCACCATCCAGTGCAGCCGCCGCAGCACCAGCCATCAGTGGCCCATCCACTGACAAGGAGAGTGGTAATAAGACCATAAGCAGCATTTTCTCAACCAATGCTCAAACTTCAGTCAGCTTACAAAGGGTCAGAAAGAGCACTGGATCCGGACCAACAGTGCAAGCTTAGATTTACCTGCAGCACTTGTGAAGGGAGACATTTGGAAGCCCTCCATGACTTGAATGAAAGGAATGTGAAAGAGAGCCTAGAGATTAAGGAGAGAGAAGAAAAGAAGGAAAGCATAACGCGCTATGTAGATCAACCAGCAGTCAGCAACCGAGTCCTTCTGAAGTTGAGCAAAATTATTCTACGCAACGGTGGTCGTACTTTAGAAATGTATGCTATCCTCAACAATGGATCAGAGAGGACCATCATCCTATCTGCAGCACCACAGCAGTTAGGACTTCAGGGCTGCTCAGAAGACCTCGCTCTCAGGACAGTACAACAGGATATCAGAATCATCAACGGCAAATCAGTGTCCTTTTCTGTCTCCCCTGTCTCTCATCCCCATAAGTCATTCAAGATTCAAGGTGCCTTTACTGCTGATAATCTGGAGTTGGCAGAGCATTCACATCCTGTGTCTGTACTGCAGAAGAAGTACAAGCACCTGCAAGGTCTGCCCCTTCAATCATTCCATCGAGTCCATCCACTACCGCTCATAGGCTCTGACTACATTCATCTTGTAACACCTGTTGAGCCAGTGCGTCTAGGACCTCTGGGTGGTCCTGCTGCCATTAAGACCAGACTTGGCTGGACACTTCAGGGGCCAGCAAGTGTTGTGCACCACCAACTGCCCACACAGCAGCAGTGCTTATTCATGTTGACAAGCAGTCCTGATGCTGATCTCTTTCAGGAGGTGGAAGGACTCTAGCAGCTGGATATTCTTCCCTACCGAAGTGAGAAGCTCATGACCAGGTCAAAGGAAGATCAGGATGCACCTAAGCCGCTGGAGGAAAAAACAGTGCGAATGGATGTCAGTGGTGTCTCTGGTGTCTCTCTGATGTCTCTGGTATGCCACTCCACTTCTGCATTCCAAGAACATAGTCAGTCTCCATGCACCACAGGAGGCAGTGCTTCCCCACTTAAGAGGCACTGAAAAAAGACTAGCATGAGATCCAAAGAAGGCAGCAGCTTATCAAGCAGAGATTAACAAGTTGGAGCAAGCTGGATATGTGACTCGACTGTCACCTGAAGCAATCAGAAAGAGTAAGGACCAGTGGTACATTCCACATCCCATGGTTGAACACAATGGAAAGCATAGGATAGTGTTCAATTGTTTCTTCAAATACAATGGTGACAACTTGAATGACCTCTTGCTGCCGGGACCAACTCTTGGCTCCACACTCCTAGGTGTCTTACTATGTTTCAGGGAACATGCTGTCACTATAAACAGCGACATCAAAGGGATGTTCTACCAAGTCCGCCTTCTTCCAGAAGACCGACCTCTCCTTAGGCTTCTCTGGCGGGACATGAAGAGAGAACAGAGTCTTGGGATGGCAGGTGCTGCCATTTGGAACAACATGTACCCCCTGCTGTGCGACATATGTGTTACAGTGACACGTTCGCGCTAATAGCCAGTCAGAAGAAGACGTGAGAGTGTCCGTGGAAAGAAACTTCTACGTGGACAATTGCCTCCAGAGCTTGAGTTCAGCAGAGGAAGCTAAGAAGCTGGTCGACAAACTCAAAACCCTCCTGTCCTTAGGTGGCTTTGAACTGCGGTAGTAGGCAAGTAATGTTGAATCAGTTGTTGCCCACTTACCCTCAGAGGCCAGATCAGGAAACAATGAACTTTGCCTTGCGCAGCATGAATTAGATCAACAAGAACTCACGCTGGACCTCCTTTGGCATTGCCAGGCAGATACCCTAGGCTACAGATACTGTCCTATGGATGGCTCTGTACCCACTGTGCGCCACATCTACCATACCCTAGCAAAACAATATGATCCCATTGGATATTTGGTACCTTTCACCACCTGTGTAAAGATCATTGTTCAGCGTCTGTGGGACAAGAAACGAGGGTGGGATGACCCCCATCTCCCTGAAGACCTCTTAAACTCTTGGTGCATGTGGGAAGAAGAGCTCCAGCACATCTGGCAGATCACTCTGCCCCGGTGTTATGTGAGTCAAGCAATGGACACCACTTCAACTCACAGAGATGTACATATCTTTTGTGATGCGTCAGAGAATGCCTATGGCTCAGTCGCTTATCTACGAACAGAGAACGCAGAAGGTAAACTTGAAGTGGCATTCCTCACTGCCAGATCAAGAGTCACACCAAAGAGACATCAGTCTATTCCCAGACTTGAGCTCTGTGCTGCCCTCACTGGAGCTCAACTGGCTAGAGTCCTGGAGAGAGAGCTCACCATTAGCCTTTGCCAGATCATCATGTGGTCGAACTCCACCACCGTGTTGAACTGGATCCAGTCCGACTCATGTAGATATAAAGGTTTGGTGGGAACCAGAGTGGCTGAAATTCAGGAACTGACTGACACTAAAGCATGGTACTGTGTGGAATCCAAGAATAACCCAGCGGATGACATCACCCATGGTAAGCCTCTCCAAGCTCTTGTAGGTGATAGCAGATGGAGCCAAGGACCATTGTTCCTCAAACGTCCCCCAGAAGAGTGGCCAGTTCCCCCAGATAGCACAGTTCCTGAAACTGAAGAACGTAAGAGGGTAAGCTTCTGTGGGCTTTCTACCACAATACCTAATACTGTACCTCACCTGAATGAATGCCAGACATTTCAAGAGCTTCTAGAGGCTGCTGTCAGATCATGTCATGGGGCGGCAGATCAAAGCAGCGTGCTGTCGGCATCCAGCTGTCAAGAAGCTGAGCTGTCTATCCTGCGTCAAATCCAAAATGATTGTTTCCCTGAGGAGTTTCACTTGCTGCAGTCCGGTAAGCCTGTATCTTCCTCAAGTCGCCTCCTTACCCTCGCCCCAGAATTTGACAGACCTATGAAAGTCATCAAAGTAGGAGGGCGGCTGCGTAGATGTGAATATCTTGATTTGGATAACATCCACCCAATTGTGTTGGATTTGAGGCACCCTGTCACAAGGCTGATTATCAAGGACTGCGATGAGAAACTGTGCCACCCAGGCCCAGAGAGAGTTTTTGCGGAGCTCTGCAGACGTTACTGGATCATCAGAGGTAGAGAAGCAGTGCGTCGTTTTCAACGGACATGATCAGAGTGCTGCAAGTGGCGAGTAAAGCCCCAAGTTCCCAAAATGGCAGATCTCCCCCCTTCCAGATTGCGTTTATTCCGGCCCCCATTCTACTCCACAGGAGTGGACTGTTTTGGCCCCTTCATGGTCAAAGTTGGGCGTCGGAATGAGAAGAGGTGGGACATCCTATTTAAGTGTTTAACTACGGGAGCGTTTCACCTTGATCTCCTCACCAGCCTCGATATGGATGCCTTCCTTATGGCACTGAGACGGTTTGTGGCACGAAGAGGTAAGCCCTACAAATTACTCTCAGACCAAGGGATGAACTTCCGTGGAGGTCAGAGAGAGCTGGAGGAGGCCTTCGATAATCTAAGTCCATCTCTTCAAGAGCACTTGGCAAAGCAGAAGATTAATTTCTTACTTTAACCCCCCAAGCTCTCTCCACTTTGGAGGTACATGGGAGCGAGAGATAAGATCCATCAAGACTGCTCTCCGCGTTACACTTGGAGCCCAAACTGTCAGTGAAGAAGTACTGCAGACTCTGCTGATAGAAGTTGAGAGCATTCTCAATTCAAAACCCTTAGGTTATGTGTCCTCTGATCTTGCGGACATGGATCCAGTGACACCAAACAGTCTCTTGATGGGGCAGCCTGACACATTGTTTCCACAGGTTATCTGTCCAGAGTCTGAATTGATAAGCCGCTGACGCTGGAGACACAGCCAGGTACTTGCTGATCACTTCTGGTCCCACTTCATCAGGAGCTACCTTCCCAGTCTGCAATCTTGTCAGAAATGGCAAACAAAGTCAGAGGAATTGCAGGTCGGTACAGTAGTTATGATAGTGGACCAGCAGCTTCCCAGGGCACTCTGACCTATTGGTCCACTCCTCAGTGTCAAGCCAAAGTCAGATGGATCAGTGCAGACAGCGAAGGTCAAAGTTCAAGATAAAACATACGTCTGACCAGTGGCTCGGCAGAGCTGGCGCCAGCGGAAAATGAATGGGGGAGCAATTGATATGCAGAGAGGGGGCGGTGACTTAACCCAAAAAATTACGCATACTGTGCACAGCTATACGATCGTTTAGCAAGTGCATCATTACACCCCACCCCCCAACCCCACACACACACACACACACACACACACACATATACGCACAAACAGATTAATAAACCCCAGGAAACACGTACCATCACCAAAAATAATTCAAATTAGGCCTTAATTTTCACTGAGGGGGCGGGGTAGTCCATCTGAGGGGGCAACGCCCCAGTGGCGCCGGGCCTGGGCTCGGTTCATCCACCTGCCAGCCATTCCCGAGGATGACAAAGAGAAAGGCACTTAGATCCTTTGGACTTTATGCCAATCTCCCTTAATTATACAAATTTGGAGACCAAATTTGGGGGAAGCTGTTGAAAAGGCTATGCCTTTTATAAGGAGTGCTCCTTTAAGAGACTTAAGTTGTGTATAGTTATTATTTGTTCTGTGTGCGTTCTTTAAATTAAGTGTTTATGTACAGATGTCTTGCTGTTCAAATTGTTTGTGTTATATTGCGTATATGAATCTGAGATGTCTAGCACTTCATTGTTCATACAGATAACTACGCAATAATCGCATTAGCTTCTTAGTGTGAGTCCACCACTCGTATCAGTAAATAAAGTTTGAAATGTGGTCTAATCGGTATTAGCTTTAAATTGTAATGGTTGCGGATCATTTTTCTTGTTAAAAGACACGTGTACGCTGTTTATGTGTATGTAAAAGGAAGCATTATTGTCCGATATGTGTACACTGAGTGCTTTACTGCGTTACTTTTGTATTCTCAGTGTAATCGCGGCCACTTTAATTTGCTGCATCATGCTAGTGTAGCTAAATTAGCAGCTGGCCACCTTGTTGGAAAACACGAGAACTGTAGCCTACTGCTTGATTTGTTATTTAGATGTTGTTTAATTCCTTGAAGTGCAGTTATGATTAGTATGTTTATTACTGTTTAGTGTTTATATTGTATCATAGGGTAAGCCAGTTTTATCAGGATCTTTAAACCATTTCTATGCAATTACGTACAGAGAATAGCAGTATTTGCAGTGTACATATTAAGGATTGATTGCAGATAATGTTGTATAAGGAGAAATCTGTATGTTACTCATAATATTGTTTTTTTCTCCCTTTCTCCCTTTTCCCCCTTTATTAGACCACACACACACACAGATACACACCTACGAACAGGAGCATCGGACCGCGGGTAATGGTGGACCTGACTAACCAGGGCCCTGTCTGGATGGGGGGCCCTCCAAAAGCCTTGGAAATAAATTGATTTTGGTTTCTAATTATGCTAATTTTGATACTTTCTGTTATTATAGAAATAAATAATAACGTCCATGATAAGTTCTGCTTATCTGCCTGTTGTTTCCTTTATCTGCTTATCTGTCTGCTTCCTGCCCCCATGCCCCCCCTTCCCCTGCCCCTCCCCCGCCTCAAAAGCAAAAGTGGTTTGATCTTCTGGTGCATAAATGTATTGTGTAAATAACGTGGCTAAAGAGAGCAGTCAGTGGCTTTCGCCAGTTCTGAAACCAAAATGAAACCGAAACCAAAATCAAAATTTAGATGAAAATTTTGGATTTCAGAAGCGCGAGAAGCGCAGAGAGCTAGAGAGAAAGCTAAAAGAGGGCAGGCAACTGCCCTCTTTCAGAAAACAGGTGAGCCTAAAGTGCCAAACAGCCTAAATATGTTGTAGTAACGTAAGCTAGCTTGCTAACAAGCACAATCTGATGAAGAGGCAGGATTTGATTCAATGCAGCTAGTAAGCATTTTATTAATAGTTAATGTAACAGACAGTGTTTTTGTGATTTCAGTAGCTGCCCTCATGACATGCCTGCTGAATCTCACAAGCTACTTCTTAACAGCAGTTGTTAATGTGGAGAAGCATCCGTTCATTCTACTGGATAGTCTATCAGATAAACATAAAACACTCCCATTATTTCAAATTCGCCTTGTATGTTATGTTTATGCTGCATGGGTCTAACAGTAGTGAGACAGGCTACAAGAGAATTAAAGTCACATCAAGTAAACTACACTGTCCTGACTTTATTTTCTGTACAAAGCTGACAAAAATGTGAGTAACCCATAGTGGTTACCCTCCCAGCACAAAAGTACTTGTCAGGCAAGTGCAGTTTATTGCAGGCCATTCCTTATGTCACAACATGGAAAAGGAATCAGTTTCTGCTTTAAGAACATTTAATTATGGATGTGTGGCATTGTGTAATTTTTTTTCAACATGGATTTAGAACATAAAGCAAGAACTGTTTGATAAGGTTTGATATTCATAGCCTTCCTGTGTTCTGTTTTCACAACCATTTTTTGACTTTGAACATGTTACTGCTTTATCTTGCTGCACCAGTATTCTAAGAACCCTTCGTCTAATGCTTGAGCAACAGGTGCAATTTCCAAGAAGTCAAACAATACATCTAAGAAGGAGAAACCAAAACTAAGTGAACTCCTTATTTCTATTATGAGTCACAGGTGGAGAGACTCTTAAGAGGTGTTACCTGAGCGACAAAGCAACAAAGGACAAAGTACTTAAAGGTACTCAGATCCATATAGGGTTTGTTTGGTTTGACATTGCTGAGCATTCTAAGACCTCAAGATTTACCAACCCAAACTGCTTTTATCCGCTGGCATCAGCTGTCCAGGTAAAGCAAATCATCAATATACATGCAGGATAACATGGGTTTGACTACAGCGTCTTCATTACCTTGATCCCTTTATTGGTGATTCCCAAACACCACTGCTGTAGGTCGTTTTGGGTTAGTATATTTCATGCGAGGTACCAAAGGTGTTTTTTTATTATTTTATTGCCAGGTGCCTGAAGTGTAGAGTTCCCGCTGTTTTTGTGTCAGTGTGCATGTTTTTTTAATGACTCGTTTGATCCTTGTTTTTATTGCTGTCATTAATATATATACAGGGTTGGGGAGTAACAGAATACATGTAACGGCATTACATACTTAAAATATAAAATATGAGTTACTGTATTCCATTACAGTTACCATTTAAATTGATGGTAATCAAATTATAGTTACATTTTTAAAATATTTAGATTACTGAAGAAATTACATTGGATTTTTTCATTTAATTTAATTTATTTTTTTCATTTAATGTTTATTCAGTTGGAAAATCTGTCAAATGATAGGCAACTCCGGGGTGTATCTCCCATATGCCCCTCACGAAAAAAAAAGAAAGAAAAAAGTGTGCAGCCTGCCTGACTCACAAGACAGTAGAATAGAGAGTGAGACAGAAAGCAACCAGTGCAATGCATTTAATGTCATGGAAATACCGGGACTATTTTACTTTACATTTGGCAAAGATCACAACATAACAATACAATGCAAGCTGTGTTTGCCAGCAAACAAACTGCTATCCGCTTCACAAGAGTCGACCTCTAACCTGAAGAAGCATGAAGTAAGTTCTCTTTTTCATTATTTAAGATAATATTCATCGCTAGCTAGCTGCACTGGATTAGCTATTCAGCTAGCTAGTAGGCTAGTAGGTATAGTATTAAAGCTAACTAGCTAATGAGTAGATACAGTGACAAAACAAGCGAAATTTCACGTTCAAAACTGTGATTACTCCAACAATTTTACACTACACATATTATACATTACATTGTTAAGCTCCTCACTCCTCCTCCTTGTTTAGCTACTCACTCACAATGTATTTAGGGTGGCTCCTGCCTTTTCTAACTCATGTTTTCATTTAACATACAGTTTTTTAAATTAAAATTTACAATTCTGAAGAAACTGCAATGAAATGCCCATAGACTTAACATGGGGGTGCCTAAATGTTAGCCACAACAATGCTAAGTGAACATTCTAAAAATAAAATTGTTCAGAACCTTAGATGAACAATCACTCAAATTTAGCTATTTAGATTTTGACATCACTTGGACATAGTTCGTGAGAATCACCCAACCAGTATATGCCACATTCACACTTTTACTTACATACTTTTAAAAATTAAAAACACAGTGTTCAGAAAGTAATCCAAAGTATTTAGATTACTCAAGGTATGTAACGTAATCTAACAATCTAACGTAATCTGAGGAGCTCCGACTACTGTGGACCTATAACAAATATAACGGGTCTTACTCCTGCATTACCCTTCAGTAATCTGTATCTGTTGCCTATCATACTGTATCTAAAGATATAACATAAAAATGCCCACATCCTTGGTTGTGAGAAGTCCCATCCATACCATACATAATCACATCAAGGAAGCTGCAATGGCTTCAACAAGCAAACACACAAGCCTGAATTTGATCAGTTTTGTATTTTTGAGCGATAGGAATACGTGTGTAACAGATTATCATTCAAGAATTTTATTTGGGCTCTGCAAAACAACAGTTTAACATATATTATTTTCTCATTATTTAGAATAAAACAGAACTGTATTTTAAGAAAAACAATGTATATATAAAAACATCATGTAACAATTTTTTTCAGTAGTACAAACAACATTTTTTATATTATTCAAATTTACATTGGCATGTACTCATTCGAGAATTTTCTTTTAACAGTGCAAAACAGCAATTTTACATATCATTCTTTTGAATAAAACAGAGCTGGTATTGTGAAAGAATTTCAATCATTAGTGCAAAAACATTTTAGATTTCAGATGAAATCTTCTAAAAAAAGAACAATTATTTATTGAAATGTATGTATTTTACTCTCTCCCCCTTCAGTAGCCTGCGCTAGCTTTTGACAGGTGCTTTGACTGCTGGTGCTGAGAGATGAGTGTATTATCATGATGCTACCTTTATTATCCTTTTAATTTGCATTCCTATTAGGATAACCAACACTTGGGATTTCGGAGAGCAGGGGGTTAAAATTGTTATAGCCTACTTTGTATATTATGCGTCTAGCTACATTTGCTACTTTCCTGCAACCAAGTAGGTGCGCTGACATTGCATTGACTGATGTCGTTTTCCGATCTAATGATTTCTTTATTGTATAGCCTATTGTGTACAATAATTCACAATTAGAAATGGTAATTATAAAATGTAGACTAGACGTATTACTTACCAGTAATGAAGTGTTTGCTGCAGACATAAACACATTTGCTATCTGGGTCCCATAGGTTTCCCTCGGGGTCCTCCCTCCGAATAGCCTGAAGCCATAAAATCCGTCTTTTGCCCTCCCTTTCCCTACTCGGTAGCAGGGAGAAACGAATGTGTGGGTGTAACATGGTGCAGGACATAACATGGTGACAACCTGTATCTCCTATTTGCCGCCAGTCAATTTTACCGCTTTGTTTTCCCCCAAAACGGGGCGTGTCCGCCAAAACTACTTCAAGCTGACGTCACGTTGCCCTGGTCTATGCTGTACCAAAAAAAAAGGATGGGACCAAATCATGTGCTGGTGCGACCAACTGAGAAAGTTGGTAGCACCAGTGCTACCAGTGGAAAAGTTAGTCTGGAACCCTGGTTATAGACCGCAAGATTAGGTAGCTTAGCTGGTTCGTCTAGCTACCATAATAATATAGTCCGTCCAAGTAACGTTAATTATAAAAGTAGCCTAGTAAAAAATGCACTGATTGGTCAAGATAAACTGACATTAGATTGGTGCCCTTCTTGAATAAAATTAAGAAATTGTGTATTTTCCGCATTTACAATGTTGTTAAACCCATTAAATAACCATTACAGGAAACGATGTGTTTGGACATTAGGGGAGGAACATTGGTCATTATTTTATGCACTCCCCACATGGACACAAATGATGTCATAAACTACAGGTGACGTGAATATAGGTCACTGGTTCGTATTAAATGCTTAGTAGTAAGACCAATACCGTCTCTGGTAAAGACAAAATCGCCACTAGCAAGAACAAAATTGCCGCTCGTGAGATTGCACAGATAGTGTTGCTGGTTAACTTGTCAGTTAGTGGCCACTAAGGATTATCTAAAAAGCGGTTTGCCACATGTCAGCGCAAACTGAAAGCACACTGAAATAGTCCTGTCTTTTTTGGCTTTTGCCAGCTCTAACTGAGACTTAGCAAAGAATTAGCATTGGCATCGGCCAGGAAGTACTGCAATGTTCCTTTTATGTATTTCTTTAGGGCTACCCGGCTAAGTTTTGGTCTGGTTTTACAAAAGATTGTGCTTGACAGTGGATTGTTCTTACACGGATATGTAGGCCTATACTGCTACAACATTTATTACATGAATCAGGTTAGATTTATATTTACATACTGAATATGTTTTATCCTCAGGAAGTTTGCTGTTGCAACACTATACTGTACTGAAACGTGTGATTGTGTCAGTTCCGCATCATGCCAAAGCCTGGTGACCTTATTGAGATTGACAGGGGAATATACAAACACTGGGCCTTATACATGGGGGATGGCTATGTCATTCACATTGTACCTCCATGTAAGTATGGTTTCATTCAAATGTCTCTGTTTAAACACATTTGATTTATGATTATTAATAAAGTGATACCTGAAGGCATTACAGTTTCAGACATTTTTCAGTTGTTCAAGTGTTATTAACTAGACAAGAACTGTAGCTTTAAAAAAATATATTGTGATTATGTGTGTTAGCACTGATCTAAAAAAGACATTATATACATTGTACTTAGATTACTGTTGAAACAAATAAGATGTTCAGTGTTGGACTGGATATGGAGAGCTAAGGCCCCTGTCTCTCTTTAGCTGAGATAGCAGGAGCTGGTGTCTGTAGCCTGATGTCAGTGGCACATAACAGAGCCACAGTCCAGCTGGACCTATTAGAGACTGTGGCTGGGAAAGACTCACATCGTGTCAAAAATTTGCTGGATTCCGAGTATGTGCCCAGGGACATCGATGAAATACTGATGGAAGCCAAGAGTATGGTGGGCCGTGTTTTACGCTACGATATCGTCAGTTGTAACTGTGAGCATTTTGTCACCAATCTAAGATACGGGAAGCCAGAATCTCGACAGGTATGTGCAGATGTATTTCAGCAATTATGTATTGTGTCCATGCATTTCATCTATTAATGGCTGACAGTATTTGGGTAAGGTTTCACTTGTAAATGTAAGATGTTTTACTTCTCTAACATGGTACAGCACTTATTTCTGTTAGGGTTACAAAGGGTGTTTATTGCTCTCACAGAAAATGAAATGATATGAGGTGTATCCAGACAGCTTGGAAAAGTAAAAGTGGAGCAAAAGAATGTATCTCCAGCATCTGGGTGAAGATTTTGATTCTGCATATAGGTTCTCTTAAGGCAAATACAAAAAAAAACTACAACCAACAACCCAAACCTGTCTGCATGTGAAGGGATTAAAGGGATGACTTGCACTCTTGTGCAAGCAAGAAACAGGAAATAACATTTGCTACAATTTGTTCCTGAGATGTAAATACAAAACAGTCATACTGAATCTGGGCCTTATTCCCTCTGTTGATTTAACTCTGCTGCCTTTGTGTCTGCAGGTTCGTAATGCCCTGTATGGACTGGGGGCAGGGGCAGCAGCAGCAGGAGGAATGCTACTTGGTGTCCTCGCTGCAGCTGCCATCAGAAGTGGGAATAAAGAGAAGAAGACAGAAGGGCACCGTCCCAGTCACTATTAAATTGCAATAAGGGAGTTTGACAATGATTGAGCATAAATGGTTCCTCCACCTATTTTGAGATTAATTAATTCTTATCTTTTTACTGCTATTAAACCCATAAATTTCTTAACTTGTTTCTGGAGGGTGCCTTCAAAGTGCCTTAGCTTGCCTGCATGCTTTCTGCTTTTGTAATTGAAGGACCTAAACATGCCAATTAGCTTTCCATATTGTAGTTGCATATTTGTGCTTTAAAAAAGACTTTTAGTTTAAAAGCAAATGGTCTCCTGGGAAAGAGAAAGCGAAAGAGAAGCGCCATGTTACTGTGCCTAGACCCGCTGTTGTGGCTGAGTACAACAAAAACATGGGTGGAGTTGATTTGTGTGACCACATGATCAGCTTTTACCCGATGTCAAGCCACACAAGAAAATGGACCATCCGTACAGTCCTGCATTTCTTTGACCTGGCTGCCACAAACAGCTGGATCGAGTACAGGTCAGACCACCAGGTCTCTGGGAGACCAGAGAAGGAGAGGCTGCAGTATTTTGACTTCAAGCTGCTGCTGGCTGAAGAAATGATTGCTCTGGCACAGGGTGGTCAAGGTCAACAGGATGACAATGTGGCCAGTGATGATGATGAGATGAGCACTGACGATGAAGAGTACATTCCAACAAAGAAGAGGAGGCCTGTTGAACCACAGCCCAATGACAATGTCTAAAAATACTGGGCGCTCCATTTGCCAAAGATGGTGGAGGCAGTATATGCATCACGGTGCAGGAGAGAAGGATGCAAAGGGAAAACATTTGTCAAGTGTATTAAATATAACATGTTTTTATGTGTTTCAAAGACAAAAAACTGCTTCCTGTCATACCATGCATGATCTGTTGTTAGTGCCGTGTGTGACGTGACCTAACAACCCAGCTTTAGGTGACTATCAAGTGTGCAGAATGCAGTTTAATCAAAAAGCTCCACTATGAGATGTTATTTCTTAAAATGATGTTTTAGTGTTCAGATCTGTTTCCTTCATCTAACTGTTTTTTTTATGATTTAAAGTTTATTGAAACTTTTTACGTTTTAACAACATACAATGAAAATTGTAAACGACAGGTTAGACAAGGCACAGTCTGGCATAAAGAACATCAAACTAGATAACAAGAAAGAAACTAAAATTATTCATCCAGGCTAGTCTACACTTAGGGATCACAAAGTTAGGTAACAGAAAAAAGGAAAAAAACCCACCCTAAAAAAAATAGTGTGTGAAGTAGCAAAGGCCCTTAAAAGAAATAAAATAAACAATGTGGAGTACAACAGTATGTGATATAAAAAGGCATTATGTATCCTTAGAAATATACTTCTGGTATTTCGCCCACTTAAAAATATACTCTTCCCATCTGTCAGTCTGTCTATAGAAGAGCTGTTCATATGAGGCCACCTTTCCCAGTTCAATGAACCACTCCCGAGAAGAAGGAGCTTCTGGTTTTTTCCATCCCCTCATTAGAGTCTGTCTACCCACCATTAAGGTAGATCAACTCTGCATTTCCACATTCATTCACAATTGATGGATCGCCTAGCACATATAACCTGGGAGAAAACTCAAAGTCATTGCTGGTGATTTCCTTGATACATTTATGAACTTGTTCCCAAAAACCTTGTGTCCGAGGGCATTGCCAGAGAGTGTGAATTAATGTACCCTCTGAGCTCTGACATTTCCAGCAGTCTGCTGTGTTTTTGAGGCCTAACCTGTGTAATCTAGATGGTGTCCAATAGAAACGACTGAGAATTTTAAATTGAATGAGTCTGATTTTTGTATTCCTTGATATCTTCCTTTGATTCTGGCTAATCCTATCCCATTCTTTCTCATTAAATGAAATGTTTAAATCTCTCTCTCAAATAGTCCTTAATGCTGTTGAAGTTCTGGTATCTTGGTTAAATATTTTCGAGTAATATCGAGAGGCCTCATGACCCATTCCAAATATTTTATTGGTGTCGCAGAGCAATTCCGATTGCTGAGGGGATGTTCTTGGAGAACCTAGAACTGTGCACAGTAAATGCCTCAGCTGTAGGTACTGCCACACACTGGATCTAGGGAGATCGAACTGCTGGATTAACTCCTCAAATGATTTCAGTAAGTCGTTTTCAAACAAATCTCCAAACGTCCAAATCCCTTTATCTACCCATAGTTTCCATAGTTTCCATCTAAAGTTAGGCTCTACCAACACACAGCTTCGGGTTCAACCAAATGCTTGATTCTGGGTTGAGGTGAAGGTCTAGGTTATGAATCCTAGTTAACTTTTTCCATATGTTCTGTAGGTGAGAGAAGACTGGGTGGGACTGCATATCAGGCGACATTTTGATGGTCAAACATGCCAGGGGGGCGAGAGGGAGGCACACATTACATTCTATATATGACAATGGGGGAGCTCTCTCTGGTGGTAGAGACCACTGGGCAATATGTCTCAGACTGAATGCATAATGGTAAAATAGCAGCTTGGGAAGTCCACTGGAATTTGTCATTTTTCCAAATGCATCCTTGGTCGTTTTCCATTACAGAGAAATTTGTTGCATATGCGTTCGAAATGTTTGAAGTTTTTCATAGGGATATGTATAGAGAGAGATTGAATGAGATTAAGTTTAGGAATACAGTTCATTTTGAGAACATTCACCTTGCCCCATAGTGATAGAAATAAGGATGAGCATCTATCTACATCGCATGATATTTTCCTCAGTAGGGGGTCAAAGTTCTTTTCCACAATCTCATCTATTTTAGGGGGGAAGAGAATGCCTAAATACCTGATGCCCTCTGGAGGCCATTGAAAGGATCCAGCTTGGAATAGGGTTTTTGGACAAAATGCAGTCAGAGGAAGAGCCTCTGACATGTTCTAGTTAACTTTATAGCCAGAGAGCTTTGAGAACTGGTTAATGATGTTAAGAAGGGCTGGAATAGATGTTGCAGGGTCTGATGCAAAGCAAAGGATATCATCCGCATATAACATCAGTTTATGCACCGAGTCACTGATTTTGACTCCTGGGAAACTATAGTTTCTATGTATCGCTTCTGCCAGCAGTTCAATAGCTAAACAAAAGAGAGCGTGTCCTTCTGCCCAGCATAAAATAAGAAGAGATCACCCCGTTAGTTTGTACTGCTGCTTCAGGTTGCTTATACAAGATCTCTATCCATTTTATGAACACTTGTCCAAATCCAAAGGCTCTCAGCACACCGAACAAATACCTCCACTCAACTCGGTCGAATGCCTTCTCTGTGTCAAGCGAGATGGTGGCAACTGGAGAATTCGAACTGCAGACTGCCCACATAATATTTAGCATCTGTCTTACATTATCTGACGAATTCCTCTTTCGAATAAAGCCTACCTGACCGTGATGTACAAGGGAGGTGATTACTTTGTCTATTCTGTTGGCAAGAATCTTTGATAGGATTTAACAATCTGTTTGTATCAAGCTGATAGGGCGGTAGCTTTTACAGTCAGTGGGATCTTTATCAGGTGTAAGTATGAGAGTAATAATGGCTTGTTCTAATGAAGGTGTAAGTTTGCCCTTATCGAAGGTTTCTGAAATCATTTTTTCCATTAAAGGCAACAGTTCTTCTGCATAACATTTAAAGAATTCAGCCATAAACCATCCGGGCCAGGGGTTTTACCCGTTGGCATTGCTGCTATTGCCTCCAGTATCTCTTCCCGCGTTATTGGAGAGGCAAGAGCTTGTTGTTCAGTCACATCAAGCTTAGGAAGGTGTAGGCTCTCAAGAAAAGAATTTATCTCTTCATCCACAGCTGTGCATTCTGATGTATAGAGGTCTTTATAGAACTCTTTGAATGTTTCATTAATATCTCTAGGCTTGATTGCTAGTTCACCATTATGAGAACGCACTCCTGCAATTGTTGAAGTAGACTATTTTTACTTCATATATCTTGCTTGTAACCTCCCTGCTTTATCGCCTGATTCAAAGTACTTTTGCCTTGCCCTGTACAGCATGAATTCCACTTTTTTTGTGAGTATAGAATTGTATTCAAATTTGAGTTGTGTTAGTTTCCTCAACTCTCCAGTGGACATATTTTGTTTCAATTTGAGCTCCATATCTTTTATCTCCTTCTCCAAACATATTAATTCTGCATTATACTGTTTTTTCTTATGTGCTGAATGGTGGATGATAACACCTCCAAGGAAAGCCTTCATAGTGTCCCATGCCACACCTGCAGAGGGTGCTGTTGGGACATTGCTTTCCATATAAAATTTCATTTCTTTGAAACCTGGATCCTGTAGAAGGGAGTTGTTAAGTCTCCACCTGGGCGACCGAGAGTTATCACAATATGGTAGAATATCAGTTGTGGCAGTTGCATGGTCTGAAATGATAATATTCCCAACAGAGTAATATAATACAGAGGGAAGTAGAGATCTTGAAATTAAATATAGGTAAATCTTACAGTAGACTTTATGTACACTTGAGAAAAAAGTGTAATCCCTGCCTGTCGGGTTTAGAAGCCTCCAGACATCTATCAGTTCCAGGGATGAGCAGAAACCTTTGCCCACCTGCACTGACTTAGGTGGTCCACTGAGAGCCAAACCACTACGATCGAAGCTGCTGTCTAAAGTAATATTAAAGTCTCCACCCAGAATTATGGGGAGATCACCTGCATTATGTAATTTACTCTCCAGGTCAATAAAAAAGGTAGGGTTATCACCGTTGGGTGCATAAATGTTTGCCAGCATTAAATTTTGTCCCTGAATGTTGGCCTGGATAATGACCATTCTACCTTCATCATCAGACACTTCCTTTAAACATTTCAATTGTACAAATTTACTAATTAGAGTTGCTACACCCCTACTCCTACTAGACCCAGTATTGTAGAAAACGTGTCCCACCCAGTCTCTACAGAGTTTTTTGGATTAATGTGAGGTTAGATGGGTCTCTTGCAGAAAGACAATATCATACTGTTTTGATTTCAGAAAGTTAAGAACCTTGCATCTTTTTATGGGATCCCCAAGCCTTTTAATGTTCCAGGTAGACAGACTTAGCTTGTTACCACGTGTTGATATCTGCTAAGAAAATCAGAAATACTGTAGAATTGATAAACCAGACCTCCATTTTGTTGTACCTTGTGTATGGCCTTTGATAAGATGTAAGAGAAGGGGAAAAAAAGACAAAGAAAAACATACATACCAAAAAGGAGAATCTCAGATTTACATTTACATTTACATTTGTTCATTTGGCAGACGCTTTTATCCAAAGCGACGTACAAAAGTGCAAATAGTGGGCAAACAACAGGCACAAGAGCAAGATTTGTACAGGTCATACAATGCAAATAGTGCTGAAGCTGAGCGCAAGGTCAGTGTCGTGAGCCAACTAATCTGAACTAGGATTACATATCAAATACAATTACAGGGACAATAAAGTACCGCTATAGTACCTAGGTAAGTGAGCAACAAGTACAAGACAGGAGTCAGATTTACAATGTCAAAGTTACAAGGTCAAAGTGGCAGACGTATCAGTCCAGGTAGAGTCTGAAGAGGTGTGTCTTCAGCGCACGTCTGAAGGGTTGGGGTAAAGGAGTTGTTCTCAGGGGGGTGGGGAGTTCATTCCACCACTGGGGGGCAATGATGGAAAAGCGTCGTTGTGAGGAGCATGGGCCTTTCATTCTGTTGGTGGGTCAGATCTTTTCCTAACATCATGTGTCATCACCAAAAAAATGGGACACATGAAAGGTTAAAAGAAAAATACTCCCACTATCATGGTCCATAACTCCACTGACAAGTGGTGTGCCATATTATGCATCAAGTGACCTCGCGTGTGATTATCATTAACTGAACTAGCACCAAGTCAGTAAAACATATGAACTACAACTGTCATTTTCAAAAATTTCAATTGAGAGAAACCTGTATAAAACTTCAAAGCGTTTCATCCATTAAAAACTATATACAATCCTTAATTCTGCAATTACAGCCCATCATCAAGAACAGAGGGGTGCATAGAGCAACTGAACACAATCGAGCTATTTATCTATGCCCCTCCAATAACTCATATGCAAGATGAAACATTAAGTATAAAAGTTTAAACATAAACATAAGACAATGGAAAAGGAGGGTGTGACAGAGTGCCGTCACTACGGTTGAGTATGCGCTCTGACTGCCATACCAACGAGCCTGGCTCTTTGGTGTCAAATGGTGTCAGAGTGGGATGGTGGTCAAAGTTGCATGTTTGGGACCCCGTGACCCTGGTGTGAGGGACCCAGGTTCGAGGCCAGGCACGGGGGGTGACTGCTGTCACTGAGCGCCCTTACCCCGTAGACCCAGGTTCAGACTGCTCTCGCCCTTCGCTACAGAGGGGTACATTGTTTTAGGTTAACAAAAATGTCTGAAATCAGCATTATAACCCAACTCAAATAGGTCCATTTTGGTTTTGTAACCCCCTGGAAAATAATCACCTCAAGCCCGTATGTCATTCTGTTCAGCTTTGTATCAAAACTTAGTCTCATAGTTACCCAGGTACGCTTAAGGTTGTGATAGGATAATTAGCACAGAGAGGCAGAAGAGAGAGAGAGAGAGAGAGAAAGGGACAGAGACAGAGAGATCACTGTTTCTGGATAAAATCCATTGCATCTCGGGGGTTGTCAAAAATCCGGGGGGCACCCTCTCCTACATTGATGCTCAGTAGCGCAGGAAACAGCAGGCTTCTTACGATCGTGGAGTGCTTTCTTGCACTGTCTGCAGCTCTCGCATTTTTCTTGGGTCTCCCTGGAGAAACTGGGGAAAATCATTACCTGTTTCCCCTCCCACACGATCCTCCATCTCTCCCTGGCGGCTCGTAAGATTCGTTGCCGATCCTGGTGTCAAAGAAAAGCTGCAATGATCATTCTGGGTCTCTCGTTGGGTGCAGGGCGACGTGCGCGGATCCTATGGGCTCTCTCTATCTCAAAGTCCCGACCGGTGCATCAGTGCCGGGGGCGGACGCGAGAAACTGATTTAGGAAGCCAATAGTGTCTCTCCCTCCATTCCCTCAGCAATCCCAACAAACCTCAGGTTGTTACGCCTAGACCTATCCTCAGCTGTGGCCAATCTTTCTAAAATTTCCTCCAGGTCCACTTTCAGACCAGAGGTTTGTCTTTTTGCAACAGAAACAGAAAATCAAAAATTAAAATGGTGTGGGGAAAAAAGTGCAAATTTTCCCCTTGTTACCCAAAACTACTAGTTAATGGTGTAGGAAAAACTGGCTTCTGTGCACAGATATCTGGATTTTATTTATTTCTTCAACTCTTGGCAGCAAGCAGTTAAAACATCCCCTCATTTGCATTTCTAACTACATGAAAGATTAATATCTGTCTGTATCACTCATCTGTTTCTGTTCAAAAGAGTAGAATGAGTGACAGAAACAGCCCAACTTAAATCCTTAGAGCAAAAGACATTTTCACTTTCTCACTCGATCCTGTGTGAAGTGACAGGGATTAATGCACAACGACCTAGCTGAGATTCCACCTAGCTTCTCTATTTTACACTGTTCTGTTTGTTACAGGAGACTGAAGCGGCTCTATCCTCACTCTTGAGGATAATGATACAAAGCAGGAACCTAAAGAGTCTGTAATCTAAGTGTTTTTTTTAAATCAGTTTTTTCTTGCTAATTTCTTGCTGGCCTTGATCTTAAAGTCGCAAGCAGACACTTGCTCTAAAATCAGTTTAAAAACATCCTTTTTGAGAGTAACTAGCTACAGTATCTAACTGGTTGATGTTACTTTCTAAATCAATGAAAAATAAACAAATGAAGTGAAAATTTGCATCATTCTTTGGCAGAAAGATGACCTCTTGCACTGACAGTTGTGTGTTTTTCATAGTTATTAATGCATGGAATAGGGCACCACTTTTGGACTGTTCAAGAGCAAGCTGAATACAGTGTCAGATTCATTCACTCTTACTTGAATTTTGTTATGTTCAATGTACACATAAGTGATATCTTCTTCTCTCACCTTCACCGACTACTTAACATGACCACAGACATGTAAATACTCTATAAATCTGAAGTTTGTCCATAATAATTCATCTGTGATATATTGCTCATGATTACTGTGTTGTTTTTCAGTACGAGAATTGCATATCAGACACAAATTTGGACCCACACCTTTCTGTGAGTTTAGCTGAAAGGCTACCAATAAATTCTTACCCTAGTAAGACAGGCCCTCTTTCATCTCCATAATGTTTTGAAACCTTAGTTGGCATTCCAAAACAAAGGAATCAAGCTCACCAAAAGCTCACCAATTTGTGTGTGGAAGCAAATGTTCCAAATATGAATAAACTGGCCATCATACGCAAAGGTGATATTGCTCATGACAGGTGAAATGTTAAGAGTAACAGGTGGTGCTTCAAGGAAATGGAGAGAGGGGTTGAAGGTATTATTTAGTCACAATGTAACAGGAAAAATGTGCGACACTGACAAACCAGTGAGATAATTCTTTATAGGAACCATGAGGCAGCAACTGACTGAGAATGAGTTCATCCAGTCACACAGGAATGCAACAAAAAAATCCTGCCATACAAGACAGAATGAAGGGATGCCAGGATGGTTTCTCTTCAAAACCATTGCTGTGTGGTTTTCTTTCAATGGAAAAATTGAAGGAATGTACCTGTTTGTCTGTTGACATCAAAGTAATAGTATGCAGTACTGAAGGGAATGTTGAACCCAACGTATGTTGTTCAAGGGCAAATAAGGTTTCAGATTTTCAGAGTTTTAAAGACAGCTCTTCTTCAACACCCAGCACTGTGGGTCTGAGTATATTCATCCTTTCACATTCAGCACACAGTTTGAAAATGTTTCAGGATCTGCAAAATTAAGATTATTCAAATTAAATTTGAAATTTCCCAGGTAGTCAATGTCTGCATGTGTCAAAGTCCATTTAGCCTTCATTGGTGATATAGAGGATACATTGTAGTAGAACTAAATATGTTCATTGGTTTCGTTAAATTATTGAGTTTAGAAAGAGAAGACTAATAGACAACTTGAAAAATGACATGCAAAGTAAGTAGAAAAGTTATATGTTTAGTGTATAAGAGCTGAGATGTTTCTCTTCAACTATACATGTATATTATGCATATTTTTAATCTTTTTTTCATCCAGGCTAAATATTTAAATTGAATAATTAAGAGTATTTATATTTTTAGAGGTTCGTGGTTTAAATATAAAAGCATGCAAGAGCACATATTTAGGGCACCAGTTTGTTCTGACAAAAACGCTAAATTAACACTAACACCACTAAAATCCTTTTGAAAAGAAAATTCCAATTTTGCGCCAAATCTGGTGAAAACATGAGTTTTTTTGCACTGCGTCTTGTATTCTGTGTATCATTCTGCTAAATTCATCTATCTGTTCGCCAAAACAGATGAGTCTCTCAGTTCATAACAGAAATACGTAAATATAACATGCATCACTGATAATCACTTTCTAAACTCTTCTGGTCATATTCATGCCAATCAATATAGCACAGGTTCACTGGTCTTTACATTCACCATATGACTCTAGTCTTGCATGGTGCCTTTTCTCAGTCCAGATGAGGATGTGACTCTGTATGGAAAATATTTCCTTGAAAACACATTGTCCTCTATTATTTCTCCTCTGTCTGATTGCAGTTGTCACACTGAAGTAGTTTTAGAGGTTTTCAAGGTATTTTACCTGATCTTAAACTTAGTGATCACTCATACCTGGCCTTTCTATAGGGGTGTCACTTGTATATACACTCCATTCATAATGAAATTGAATAGTTCCAAAAATTCATATTAATGAATAACACAACAAATTAATTAAACTTTATTCAGGTTGCACATTTCCTGTGAAGTACTTCATGGCAGCCAAAAATATCTTTAAACATCTGAAATCAACATAGAACCCTTTTCTTGCATACCTAAAACACAGTGAAACTATATCAACATATATAGAGATTTTTTGAGGTTTTTATATTTCTAGAAGGGATTAATGATATTGATTATAATAGCTACAATAGCTGTTTGAAGCTGAGTTCAGTCAGCAGAACACCTGGACATACTATAACTGGTTAAAGATGAGTGAATCCAGTCATGAACAAACGTGTCCAGAAAATCCTGCCATACAAGACAAAGAATGGAGTTCATCCAGTCATACATAAACGCAACATGAAAATCCTGCCATACAAGAAACAGAAGGGAGTGATGCCAAGATGGTATCTCTTCAAAAAACTGACATATTATTTTTCCAATGGAAATATGAAATGAATGTTATGGCTGCTGATGTTCAAGTCATATTTTACAGCACTAGAGAGAATGTTGTACCCACTTTTGTTATCTGTTCCCACAAATTGTCTATCAACACATCACAAAAATGTCAAAGTATAATTTACTCTGCATAATATCAACTTTTAAGTCTAGATTTAAAACTTATCTTTACAGTTATAGCATCTTTACAGGTATAGCTGAAGGTGGGCCATGGCTACAGAAAATTTCTGGTGCTAACAATTGTCCATGCTGTTGTCTCATTTCCAGTGTGACCGTCCCTTGCTTTCAGCTGGTTACTGCTCTCAATGGGGCAGAAAAGTCTCAGATCACCTCCACAGCCATGTGGAGCTAACCTTACTGCTCACCTCCTTTTGTATGCTTCCATAGCTAATCTCTGCTGAGGCTCCCTAATCTTGCCCTGATTCTCTCCGTAAAATGTACGATGTCCCATGTTCAGTCCTTTGTGGCCATTGCGATTATAAAATGCACTATATCAAATCAAATTTTGTTTGATTTTTTTACTACTTCAACAGTCTCTTCCAAAACTCTCCTGATTATATTCATGGGACTCAATGCATTGAATTGATCTCCGTGAATACTTCGTTGCAAATTTGTGAACATAAGTAAAATCACCAGAGTATTTTTTCAAAACAAGCTAGAAAATCAAGTGAAAAACTCTGTACGGAGGCATAAAGATCACCATAAGTGGGCTCCTGAGTAGGTCAGTGGTCACGGTGTTCACATTGAATGCAACATGAGTTCTCGGGCCTGGGTTTGATCCCAGTCATGTTATCAGGCAATGATGACCAGGCCACAAAACAAACTTCCTTCACTCTGCCTGGGGATAGGGGGTGAGTCTTTCAGCCAGGGTTTGTCCATCTAATTGCACACCACCGATCCCCTCTGGTCAATGCGGCACACACAGGCTGCCTGTATAAAGCTGCGCATTGAAGTGTCTTCCTCTGATTCATGTTTCCCTAAGTGTGGCATGGGGACAGCCATGTGAAAAGAAGCAGGTCTTAGCATCATGTGTTTCAGAGGAGAGCAGGGGAGTCAAAAGGGGAGAAACCACTGGGCGATCCAAATTTTAAAACAAATCACCATGAGCAAGCATTTTTAGTGCATGGAAACGGTTGTGCCAACATACACAAAGCTGAGATATTTCTCCTGTAAGGAGGTGCTTTAACAGTAACACAAGGGATGTTTCAAGGAAATGGAGAGTGTGGAGGTGAAAGTATTCATGTGGCTAATCAAGATAAAGACAGAACAATAATCCTCAGCATGGAAGAGAGGTCACTGCCAAGAATGCAGAACCGTTTAGATCAGTCTCTACATTAATCACAGACAGCAGAGAAATGAAAATGAAATGAAATCAGGTGGTGAGATTGTGCCGTCATAAAGAAACTCAAAACAGAATTCTGCTATGCAAGGCACAGAGTGAATATGACCAAAACAAACAAAAAGGGGGTACTATCTTCAACAATAAAAAAGAGAAATTGGACAAGTTTAAACATGAGTTGGGATCAAAACCAACATAAAAGAAAAAAACTGAATGAAAATAATGTGTTTCAGAATGTGAGTTTATGTATTTTCATGGTTCTTTAATGGCAAAGAAATGAATCTTGTTATTCAATGTCTTCTTTATGAAGTTTACATTGTGTCTTACACTGAATATAATAATAATAATACAGATTCTGATGAATGATGTAATAATGATAATAATAATAACAACAAAAACAAGATGAAAAATAACTCCAGGGTTTCCTTATGTATTATTGCAGTATAGAAAGGTTCATTCATGTTGAGGGTAAAGCTGTCTGCTAAATAATATGAAATCATGTAATAAAATGTTGTAGAATCATACATAAAACACCTCGTATAATGAACTCAGGTACAGAATAAAATGTTCTAAGCATTTGTCAAGATCATTTCTGAGTGCACAAAACTCACTTTGAGGTTTTGTTTTTTTAATATGCCAGGCTCCCGTTTCTAGAAAAGATTAAGTGTTATGTGTTATTTAAGTTTTTAATTAAATGTTTTATTTACAAATTTCATATTCTTGCCTCATTCAAGCTTAATCGGCTGTTCAGTCAATTTTTTCTAGATCCCTACTCAATTTACTCTTAATATATAAAATAGAATATCCACCTGTATTACTCTGTTTCTACTCAAAAGAGTAGAATGACTGACAGAAACATCCAACTTGTATACTTCACTGTCTCACCCCAACTTGTATCCTTAAACCAAAAAATGTCCCCAACTTGTATCCTTAAACCAAAAAATATTTTCACTTTCTCACTCGATCCAGTGTAAAGTCACAGGGACGAATGCACAGCAATCCAGCTTGCATATCTGTTACTCAACACCCAGCACTATGGGTCTGAATAGATTCATCTTTTCACATTCAGCACTAAGTCTAACAATGTTTCAGCATCTGGAAAACTGAGATTATCCAATTTTCATTCAAATTTTCCCAGGTAGTCAATGTCTGCATGTGTCCAATTCCATTTAGCACTCTGACAAACACGCCTTCATTGTTGACATTGAGGATACATTGTCACAGAACTAAATGGGCTGGTTTGTTTTGTTAAATAATTGAGTTTAAAAAGACAAGACTAATAGGCATCTTGAAAAAATGGCATGGAAAGTAAGTATATACGTTAATCATTTTGTATTTAACAGGTGGGATGTTTCTCTTCAACTATTGTAAAGACTAAAACAATGCAACTTAATAGAAATTTGACATGTTGAACCATGAAAAAATGCCCGTCTTATCACCATACATTCATCACAACTTGCTTAACTGGTAATGGTAAAAGATAGCTGTAGAGGGGGAGAGGGTGATACCTTTCGCAGCCTGGTGTGGGGTGTCATCTCTGACAGGGACGTGATGCAGCGCTGCAGTGGTCTTCCCAAAATTCTATTCATGGGCCTCGAACACTGTACTGTGGCAGGCTGCCTGCTAAACCTCCCTGATGCTGAGAGCCTGACCCCTCAACAGGACCAGCACTGTGGCCTTCTCATTTACACACTCCATTCACAACAAATTTGAAATTGTTCTAAAACTTCATGTTAATGAATAACACAACAACTTAATTCTAATACTGTAAAGGTTGCACATTTCAGGTGAAGGACTGCTTAGCACCCTAAATATCTTTAAATATGTTAAATCAACCTGGAGCCCTTTTCTTGTCTGTCTAGAGCAGTTACACTATATCAATGCATATGAGGGACTTCGCTGTGGATTTTCTATACATGACTGCTGCCTTATTTTTCCATACCACAATATCATAGGTTGGGCAGGGTAGCCTGCAAGGCTGCTGATGGATTCCTACCCCGACAGGCAGAAAATAGTTGGCTTTCTTTAACATTCAATAGTGCTGGCTGGCAAAACAAAAAGTGTATAAAACGTTCCCAATAAGTGTACATTTTTAGCACCTAATGTGTATAAAAAGAGATGTGCCACATACAGATGAATTGGTCATACATAAGAGAGATTGCTCCTGCAATGTGATATTTTTAGCAGAGACTTCACAAGGAAATGGAGTCATTTAAGTTATTTAATCACAAGGTGTATCACAGCCAAGAATGTAAAACCAGTGAGATTAGCTTTTATGGGAAACATACAGCAGACGGCAGAAAATGATAGTAATTCAAAGATCATGGTTATCTAGTCATACAGACAAAGAATGGAGCAATGCCAACACGGTCTCTCTTCAGAGAATTTCTGTATGGTAATATGAGATGGAAATATGAAATGCATATAAGGGCACCTAAGGTCTAAGTCATACTTTCAAATGCTTTCTGCAATGTTGCCAAAGGCTGAGGATCATCAATCAATCAAGCAATGAATTGATCTTTTAGCACAATTTCCTGGGTGTCATATGAGAACATATTGCAGTAAAACATTATCTGAATGATATTATATAAAGTATATTAATCATTTGTTCTCAAAATGAACAATCATTTGTTCCCAAAGGGACAAAAAATCAAATACAAAATACAAAACTTCCCTCATTACGCAAAACTATTTCACCTGTGAGGAGACTTTGGGGCGTGGAAAGATCAGGTTGCATCTACAGATATTTTATTGGTCCACGTAATTAAATTGATGTCTCCACCTCTTGGGTGAGCAGTTAAAACATCATCATTTCTGCATTTCAGACAATTCAACAAAAAAAAACCTAAATGGTAAGAGCCTTAACATTTCAATTCTGTTACAGTCTGGCAGATGTCTTTTTTCCACAAGATTTGTTTAACATAACTTGCAAATAATTTGTAATTGAATTTTAATATGCTTTCATTAAAGTCTCTTATGATAGTTTGTTAGGTCATTAATGTTAAGGGTAAACATATCATGCTAAGTAATATGAATGGGTACAATGAAATGTTATAGTGAAGGACAGAAAACACATTTAAATTGAATACAATAAGATACTCAATTCTTTTGTGCCATTAGAGATAATTCTCTAGAGCAAAATCTAACTGATTTTCTTTTGTCTCTTTCTTTCAGATTTCTACCAAAAGTCCTTTTGTGAATTTAGTTAATTCTGTACTAACATTATTCTTGATATACTTGGAGTCCACCTCACCTCAAAATTTGGAATCATTGTCTATCACTACTGAAATTGAACACTATTTTTTAAAAACTCTGATAGAACATATACGCAATTATTTAGCTGAAGAAGAGAACATAGTTCAAAAAGAATATGTATTGATTTTATTTGCCTTAGTGTTATTAGGGTTAAGGTTAGGGTTAGGCTTTGGGTTTGGGTTAGGGTTAGGGTTAGGGTTAGGGTTTGTGTGTTATTTATTTTTTTGTTAATAACAATACAATACTTTTTAATGTTAAAAGCCTCTGGATTAACATTAGGCAACCTGAAAACTTCACATGAAAAGTAAGTATATAAGTTACACATTTTGTGTATAACAAGTGGTATGTTTCTCTTCAACTATACATATATATAATGAATATTTTTTAATCTCTTTTAATCCAGTCTAAATATTTCAATTAAATATTTAAGAGTACTTATATTTTTAGAGGTTTGTGAGATAAATATAAAAGCATGCAAGAACACATATTCAGGGTACCACTTAGATCTGATAGAAACACTAAAAAAATTACTTGAAAACATATTGTCCTCTATTATTTCTCCTCTGTCTGATTGCAATTGAGACAAAAGTCTCACACTGGAGTAGATTTACTGAGGTTTCAAGGTATTTTACCAGATCTTCACTTCAGTGATCTTCCATACCTGGCCTTTCTAAAGGGGTGTTCCTTGTATATACACTCCATTCATAATGAAATTGAATAGTTCTAAAATTTCATATTAATGAATAACACAACAAATTAATTAAACTAATGACAGGTTCCACATTTCCTGTGAAGTACTTCCCGGCAGTCAAAAAGATGGGCATATCTAGTCATGAAGAAACACGTCAATAAAATTCTGCAAAACAAGACACAGAATGGAGTGATGCTAAGAGGGTCTCTCTTCACAAAGTTTTTCAGATGGAAATATGAAATGAATGTTATGGGTGCTGATGTTCAAGTCATACCTTACAGCACTGGAAGGAATGTTGTACCCGAAGAATGCTGTGTAAGGTCAAACAAGACCTCATGATCTTAGATTTTTAATGACAGAACTTCATATCTTGTAAACAAAAGTGTATGCAACTTGCAATATATTGTAGCAAGTTTAAAAAAGAGGTGGGGTGGTTCCCATCAAAAATAAAAATATGATGCAATGCAAGACAAATTGGGCAAGTTAGAACAACAGCCAGTGTATGTGGTATGACTGCATTTGGCAGAATGCTTTTTGTAATTATATATTTCAATTTCCCTCTCATTCGTAGAGAGTAAATAAAGTCCAACAGCATGTCTGTCAATGAACTGAACAAATTGCGAAGGATTAAACTGAACAGAACCATGTCAAGTACTTTAGCAAAAAGAATCAAAAAGCCTGTCACCACACACCACTTAGCCTAATTTCTGTTCCACTTGTGTTTGATTAAGGTTTGATTGAGCAGTTGCCTGAATATTGACCTGATCTTATATTTATTCACATACATAAATATAGAAATATAATAAATGTGCACAATGTTACTGGGCTCTCAATGTTACTGTGTACTCTTCACACAGGTATCTACAGTTGGACCTCAGACATCAAACATGGATTATAATTTGGGGAAATGCCATCTGAGCTCAAACTTTAGGGCAATAAAACGACAGTGGCCACCGGAGGTAAGCAGAATTTTTTTCTTTACACTGATAATGTACTTACAGAATAACCCTTAACGTGGAATTATCAGTAGAGAGGAACATTTATTAAACATACGTGTCTGCCTACATATTATTATCTGTGGAAAATGTGATCATCTATGATCTTTATGCATTGTAATAAATGATTCTTGAGCCCAGTAAAGTTTGCTCATTAAAATGAGATTTTACCTAAAGTGCTACTTTTTGAACTTTGCTTAATTAAAAGAATAAGTGCAGCCCAATATTTTGCGTGTTTATTGTAGCCTATTCAGAATTTTGCAGAAACTTTGCCTATAAAATTGACTGTTGATTTTTACGTGTTTATAGTTTTGAGTTGTTTTTGAGTTTCAAACATTTGACATGTATTGGATTCTATTAGCTGTTAGTGTGTAACTACATCAAAAAGGTGTTTTCACTGCAAGGCAAATTGGCGGCTGTTGGCTGGCTCGCGCTGGAACATGAGGCAGCCTAGGCTAGCTAGCTAAGCAGAGTTAGTACTGAGCTATGAATCAAAATCTATTTTTAGATAGGGGTTAAATCACAAACCAAATTGAAGTCGGGTCAGTTTTTCGAATTCATTTATTTGGTGTTTAACTCGTGTATACCACAAGGTCGGTGTGCATTGATAAAGATAAAGCATGCATCTGGCTGTGTGTTTTTGCTAGTTAGCTGGTTAGCTATATGTACACATCAGAAAGCTAACAAGAACTTCAGTCACTGCATTGCGAGAGGTTTCGTATGGAGCCCCCCGGTGACATTGGTGGGAAAAATATTACTGCGTGGCCACGAGTTAGTAAGGCGTGGGAACATTAAATATACCCAAATGGGCATACTAAAGTATTAGCATATAGTTAACCATTACGTTCAGTACCCACTGAACACACTTTATTTCAGTTTTCTAATTATTAATTAAAATACAGAAAAAACAATTCCATGGTCATTGTTGATAGGCACACTATTATTATTTAAAAAATATTTGAAACAGACTGAAACCATACCAATCACTCATGCTTTAGCCAGCTAGTCAATTGGCTGGCAAAAGACTGTCAGCTCATACTGTGACATTGTGTACCTAAATGACTTTGAGCTACATAATTAACTCATAAATGTTTGTTTTTCTTTGTTATATCTGATTCAGGGAAGCTTTTGTTCATGAGACTTCATCTGAGTGATGGTAAGAACAGCAATTTTGTATTTATTTTCAGTATATAGAGTTTAGGAGTCAGATTCCAACTCCCAAATCTATGTTGCAGCTGTTGGATAGCATACAGTGCCATAATATTCCTTTTAGTTCCCTGTAGCCGATTACATACTGCAGAGCTTGTTTTGTTGTTGTTTTTGTCCTCTTGTAGACTTGAACGGGTATGTAAATTTTGTCAAAAAGAAGTTTCGAGGAGAGGAGAGGTCCATGTTTGGCTATGTTTGTGAGATAGTAGAAAGCAGATTTAGTTATTGCTTTCACATGGTCATTAAAATTGAGGCCACAATCAATTAACACACCGTTTTTTGACCATGTCTTTTGCTTTAAGTCCTTTAGTGTCTGCAAACGAGGTTTAAAAGACAGGTCCTTGGAGGTGCAGTTATTAGCATGTAAGGAGAAGACCAGTGGGGAAAGGAACACAGGTTTGCAAGCAGTATCATATAATAAATCTGTCCTTTATGTTTATTTCAGGACACTCATGGCGAACTCAACCCTGATGACCTGAAACACCACACATTGAAGATTGTCACCAAACGGGGCTCTGCAGATGGCAGTTGAGAGCAATGGCTCTCAACTTATTATTATTATTACTATTGTAGCAACCGGAGAATGCGGTCGCTCTTATTGTTGTCAGTTCCATGTTGCAAGTGCAAAGGCTCATGGGACTGTTAATGTTTAAGCTTAAATTGTTGTTTAGAGAGTGTTAGGGGCTATATAACAATGAGCAGTTCTTCATAATAAGGGGCTATGGTGGTGGTATAGATGCAAACATGCTTAAATGTTCCAGCTCACATCAGATGTCATCTGCTCTTTAAGGTTAAGTTTTTGTTGCTTTTCATCTGTGATGGGAGTAATGGTGAGGTGGGGGAGATGGAAAGTGGCTATGGATGTGGTACTGATGCACACATACTTAATGCTCCTGACAGCTAACATAGTCTAATGTGATACTCTTTGCTTTAACATAAAGGTTTTTGTAATTTGTAATAAGTAAAGTGTTTTCCTTGGGAGTAATGGTGAAGTGGGGGGAGGGGGGGCTGGCTATGGTGGTGGTACAGATGCAAATATGCTTAAATGTTCCAGCTCACATCAGATGTCATCTACTCTTGGCTTTAAGTTTTTGTTGCTTTTCATCTGTGATGGGAGTAATGGTGAGGTTGGGGTGGGGAGGCTATGGTACTGATGTTGTCCGCTGTGATATATAGGTGGGGGACGGGGAAGGGTACAATGGTTGTGATATTCTCATGTTTTTTGCATGCCATTTCTTAAAATAAAATTATGTTGATTTGAAGTTGACTAAAAGACTGTTATTTGTGTAGTGATTTTAAATTTATCTAGTAGTAAATCCACCTGCTATAGATTTTCCTTGTGGCAGTAGTAGTAGTATTTTGTAGCAGTAGTAGTCATAGTAGTGGTAGTATTAACTCAAATTATTACTCATATTCATCTTAAAATATTAAGGAAGTCTAAATGAAACAGCTTAATTTTACTGGCTGGAGAAACATATTTTCTAAGTAAAGACATGAAGTGAAATTCAGATTTTTCAGTAATGTCAGTTTAAGTTTTTTAGTAAAAATTACCTAAAATGTTAAGTGGGGTATACTTAAAAATAAGCATGCAAAAATGTTGCACTATATTTTTAAGTAAAATCAGCGCATCATTTTTTACAGTTTGCAATCTGAAATAAGTTTCTGTCATTGAGATGAGAGAGTAACGTCTAATAGCTCTTTGTATTCATGTTGCTGCATTGCTTGTCTGTATCGCTACTCTCTATCACACTTATCCTGTTTCCTTGCAAAGAAAGTTTGTCTATTATACTTGTTTGCTTGTAAGGAAAAACCGCATTGTGTTACAATATAAACTTTGTTTTTATTTATTGTTTACTGATACAGTCTGTTGCTGGGTTTCACACTTTTCTGCATTATTTCTGCCAAAACACAACACCTGCCTATTCCTTGGAGGGCTTTAGTACTGCAGAGAGTTTAGCTGGTTGTTTAGCTTGTTACACATTGAACGGGAACACTACAGATATCCATCCCCTGCAATGCCTCCAAGACTTTGTCCTGATCTGAGGGTAATGTAGAATGAAGAGGGGAGATGTAAGAAACACTGTCTTGAATGGCTATCCTAGTTCTGTGTTGACAAATATGTTATTTCCTGTTATCATTTGGCATTGTTAAGTCACATGTGTACTGCTAACTGTTAGACAGTGGATGGTGGCATGGAAAAATCCAGTCTCATCTATGTATTTACTTATTTTAGTGGATGATGTAGCCTAATTACTCAGACACCACCTGTTAGCAGTGAGCTGTTAAAGCTGTGTCAGATCTGAACTCCTTAATTCATTGAACTGAGGCAAAAATGGTAAGAGCATTTCCTTTTCACTTCTGTTACCATTCTGTCATTTTATCCAAGATAGCAGAGCCTGTGGTAATGCACTATGGATGTACTGTGTTCAACAAGACCTTTTTTAAAAAACTGACTGGTGATAAGGGACAAATATTCTGAGGATAATGGTTTCTGCTAAACTAAATAATGAAACAATGCAAGACATTTTATGTGTCATAATAACTGAATAATTACCGATTTTAAAATTCTCATACTGTAGCTGAAATTTTCATCTCTGTATAGGCCGCTCATCATATCTACCAAAATCTCACCTTGACTCGTTCTTTTTTTTTTTCAGATGGAAAAGTCTGTTCAGATGTATACAGTCAACTGTATGATGTCCGTAAGAAGTAACTTTAATGAAAATATTGTTTTCTATCCTTATTGTTTTAGAATCAGTAATACAACAAGGATGTCATGTGGTTTTATGTGGGGAAATATAGGAAATAAAGTATATTTTTTAATGACTGCACACACAATTGATAAAAACATAGAACATGACATTTATATAATGACAGATTGGCATGAATACAAAATTTGCCAGGCCAATGTATCGTCTTTTCCTTCAGACTACACTGATTATGCTTTGATTAAAGTTGTAGTAGAATGTGATCCATTTCGTAGTTATGGTACATCTTGTTTATGGCACGGGTTTTATGAGACAGTTAACGATGAGCCAGAAATAGGTAAAGAAGTTTGTTTAGCAACTTACAGAGAACAAAAAGATGATATTTTATATAACTCTCATGCTAAAATACAAGTATATAAGTCCTGATTGTGTTCGTCTTTCACTTCTGCAGAAGAGCCGTGGTTGCTGTGGTAAGATGAGTTTACATACAATTGGCAATATCACCTGTACAAAAAAGACTCCATCATTTTTGCCTCAGTTGGATGAATTCACCGGTAGTGATCTTGTCCACATCTGGCCTTGGATAGGAGCACAGCCTGGATAGGTCATGGGTGAGTCCTTGTTTTAAGAAAAAAAAGTCTTGTCATTTTGGTTTGTTACTGCTTTGAGACTAGTTGGAAGATCTGATAGGTTGCAAGCACTATGGATTCCTGTCAAGTCATTCAGAATCCAGATGCCCTGATCAAGGCACCTGTAGCTTCAACACACAGGAGGTATGTTGTGGGTTTTCTTGCTGCTTTAAGTGATAAAGTCTTTTTCACTTTCCTGTAATGAATTTTGATTCTAATATACACAATACACTAGATGGTTACACTAGTAGGCCTTATGGTGGGTGGCATTGTAGCATAGTGGTTAAGGAGCAGAACTTGTAACTGAAAGGTTGCAGGTTCGATTCCCCACAGGGGCACTGTTGCTGTACCTTTGGGCAAGGTACTAAACCTACAATTGCCTCAGTAAATATCGGGGAGCCCTTGGGGACTGGCGAGGCCAGGAGGGAGAGTTGGTGCAAGGTCAGCAGAAGGGGAGCAGTTCGGGAGACCGGAAGGGAAACGGCCAGGGACCAGCGAGAGACCACCCTGTAGCCCTTGGTGGGGGTAGCTCGGGAGCCCCAGAAAAGGCTGAATAGAGCCAGTGGGGAGAGCTACATTACCCAGGATAGAAAGGGGGGAGTGTTGTCTGCAAGGCTGGTAGGAAGTTACCTGCTGTCCGGTGGTCCTGTCAGGATGGACCCACAATGGAGGTGCCAAGGCATACTATGGACAATCCTGGGACATTTTATGGGAGTGACCGGGTTAAGAACATCACGACTGAGTTAATGTGGACAAGATCGCTTTCCGTTTTTTTTTTTTTCTCAAAAAAAAATAAAAAACAACACATTTAAATCTTTTGATTTATTGGTATCAATAAATAATAAATAAACAACAGTTGCTGTCCACCTGCTTTCCTTTTAACGGAATGACATCTCACTGTGCTCAGGGATCAGAGAAAATATAAACTCTTAAATCCATTGTAGACATTTATCTCTTCAGCCTTTGCTCTGGTTAAAAATCCCCTTTAGCAAGGATACACACTGCATTTACCCATAACTGTGCTGACATATGCTGCTGCTGCTGAGGTCACCTCCCTCTCGCTGACACATGGTGACACTGAAGCTATCAGCATCCCAACTATCACCCACCGAGTACATGGAGGCCTACAATCCTGCTGTCTTTCTGGTCCCCATCCCCATCTCTTGCTTCTGCATGCCTTTAATATCACACATCCAGATTCTACCCAGCTGCTACCTTGTTCAGTTTAGTTTTCCATACCCCTGTGGTCTTGTCTTTGTATGCGGCCTTCAAAATATTTTTAATGGCCGGTCATTGCTTGGGTTCCAAGTGGCTCAGCTTTCAATGCACTGACTTTCAGCGCAGGCTGAGCCCTATGACGTGTGTCATTTGCCAACAGATTAAATTGGCTCTGTCCACCGGAGATGGGCAGCATTTCCTCATCTCACTGCTCTCAGGCACCCTGCAATGCACCAGGCATCTGCTTGGATAACATCAGTGGCATAGCACTGACCCTCCAGTGACAGCGCACTCCGCTGCGGTGCGGCAAGAGACTTGAAGCACAAAATACAGCCATCGGCTGCATGTGAGTGTATTCATTTAGCTTTAGCACTCCTGCCCAAGTTCAGATTTTGTCAGCATGAGATCACTTAGTCACTAACCGATGTCATAAAATTTGCTTTATCAGCTCTGTGTAATATTTTCAGAACTATTTAATGGTATTTGGCGCCATCATATGGATGATTACAGCCATTGCAATTAATTCTTATGGCCCTCTTGCGTGACATGCCGTTAGGGCTACTGCTTTGTTCTTTGTCCAGCAGATGGCAGTGTGGCACAGCAAATAGCTGGTGTAACCCCGCACAAGCGCCAAAGACGTGATATTACTTTAGCTCTAAAAGTTTGAACTCAAATTGCAGGCTATTCAATGCTATATGAGTAATATCAGAAGGAGCCTGCTCAAGGAAATAGGTAATTGCACACCTTCCAAGGATTTTGTAGCATTGTTAGACATTGTCATTCATATTCCACAGAGAATATTTTAGTTGTAAGATCTTCACAAAAGAAAATAATACACACGACACAAGATAGGACAGAAGATACAGGACTGTAGTACAGGAATGGTGAACAGTCATGGTGGATATTACTGTCTCACTGGTCTGACTATCAGACTTTCAGCATCCACACCAGCATAGGTACACACAGCTACCAGCTCAAAGAAAAATACCCCTTTTCAGCATTGTGTGTCTTATTTGTGCTTTTCAGATCCCTGCTCCCCCCTTCCAGCTCTAATCCTAAAGCTAAACCAGACAAGACACAACACTGTTTAAAAGCCCAGTGAAAGAAAAGGGGATCTGGCAGCACCGGAGAGCTTTCACTGGCAAACAAAGCCGTGACCCTTCCCAGTGTGTCTGGGGGGCTGAACAAAAGTCGAAAGGTCACGTAAGCGGGGGTCACCCAGGCTGGTCCCCTTTCACAGCCCCCGGACAGCCCTGACGCTGGCCAGGGTTAGAGGGTCAAGCCAGCGCAGGAATTCTGAGACAATCGTGGGGCTTTGTGGGCTTTGTATCTGTGCACTTTGTGTCACTGCTGTCGGCTGGTGATATTTCAGTGTAAGTTAATCAGCTCCTCCATTTTAACCAGCTCATGGAGGTGTCGAGGAAGCAGAGGCAGCAATACATGCAAGGTGCTAAGACCTTCAGCCAAATGGCCAAACCCTCATTCTTTATATTCAATACTTTTGATGGCGTGAAAAAGTTCTGAGCATCATCAAAGTACCAGAGCACCACAAGTGCACTAACAGCGAAAGGGACTTGTCTGCATGTGTACTGTACTGAGTTACATGCATGTATGAGTCACAAAAACTATGCCATGGCTGTAGTTCTGTAGTTCTGTCATCCAATGGGCATGCTTCTTTTAACCTCATTTCTCTTTCCTGTCTGAGAAATTGGCAAAAGCTTCAGAGAGAAAAGGATGAGTGCCTCTCTCACTCTGGAAGCATAGACATGAATTCAGCAGCAAGGTTCTCCCAATACCTCTGCTGTTCCCTGCACTCACTCCCTCTGCTGTTCCCTGCACTCACCACCACTCCCTCTGCTGTTCCCTGCACTCACCACCACTCCCTCTGCTGTTCCCTGCACTCACCACCACTCCCTCTGCTGTTCCCTGCACTCACCACCACTCCCTCTGCCGCAGGGCAGTCAGACAGTTGGCTGTCCCCTCCAGGTGACCCCCTGCAGCAGGCGAGGAGGGCAAAGCTGGCGGGGCCAACGGAACCACACAGCCTTGCGGGCGTCTGTTCCAGTGCACTGCCTCTCTGCAGGAGGGGATATAATGGTTAAAGCAAGCGACATCATCATGCCATTTCTCTTCTGCAGGACCGGCAGCCTTCTGAGTTCAGACGACACACAGGGATGATTTCTGTACAGCGGTCAGTACCTCACCATGCAGTTGCCACTTAACACTGAGGATCGTAATCGATTTTAAAGATTTCTGGACAAATCATTATGCATCTGAAAACGAAGACAGGTGAAAATGTGAAGCTGGACGCACGCCGCCGCTGGCCCAAAACTTGGCAGTTTTATAAATGACTGTTGCATCAAGCCAAACACTTTCCCTGAGTTTTATTTTCCCACCACCTTAAGTGCCCTTTAAATGATATCTAGGTAGTGATCTGGAAAATTTTACATTTTTCTTTATGGCACATATTATATATTCATAGAGTGTCGATTGATCCATTTCTACTGATAATAATCAATCATTTTTATTGGATTTGATGCCACAAGTGTAACATCTGTACTGAAACTTAAAGCACTAATTGGTAGTTCTTCACTGATTCATTTGTACAGTTGTGATGTTTTTATGTCAGGTACATAAAGGTCACCAATAAAACAACATTTTTGATGAAGAAGGCAAAACACTGAATGATTTGAGCCTTGTTGCCTCGTTGTTGCATGCAAACCATTGGGTGTGGTCTTTTTATGAATGTAGTTGACGATATTCTTTTGATGTACAGGCCGCTATTTTTGAACTGTTGACTTAAATGGGAGTGCAATCCATTTCTACTGAGAGCCAATAGCATTGATTGGCAGTGGCGCAGGCTTTAAGTGGAAACAGACTGTCTCAGGGAGTAAAGAGTAGACATCAGCATTCTATTCCAGTCCAGCCAGCGAGAAAATCAGTGACGGCAAAAACATTCATTCTCCTCCTTCTTTCCAAATTACATTATTGCTGATTTTTTTTTTCACGGTAAACAGGAAATGCAATTCTGAACAGACATTCAACAAGACTCCGGTATTTGGCACCGGATGTAGGGTCCACCAGCCCCGCTATACAACATTGTTGAGTTGCCATGGTTTTGCAGGTCATGCACCATGGCTATTTTTGTCAATGTTGATGTGACAGGAAGAGGATTGGAGCTATTACTTGCCGTGTCCTGATGGACACTGGGTTCAGCATTAACTTTCATGACTCCCGAGAGGGCGGAAGTGTTCAGCTTTATTTGTCAATCAAGCGAGCTCTCCTTTATCACGGCTTATGCTTTCATGTGCGGGAACGGTGAGAGGTGAAGAACAAACAATCAAGTCCTTTATACTCAGGGAAGGTTATATCATATCCAATAGGTAACCAATAAGCTTTTTTCAGATTGCATTTTGTCCTTGTGGTCATACAATCATCTGTAGCTGCAGTTTTTTCTCATTCCAATATGAGAAAAATATCACATTATTACAAACTCTTACATTTCAGTTCGTCAAACAGAGATGCTGTAGTGCAGGTACACACAGCCTCCGGCCCTCATTACGCTTTGTAAAGTGAAACTTACTCCCGCTAATGCATTTGAGCAGTAGGCCCGGTCTGTGATTAACGAGCCTGTTAGAGTGACGTCACCCCTTTAGGGTACATTTAGCAGGTCCCGAATGCTAAATGCCCCAGTCCCGGGGCTGCGGCAGGACTGTAATTCATTCTGAAAGACGTGTCCTTTTGCGTCGCCGGCGCTGGGCTGTGACGGCCCCCGGCTGGACCCCCTCACCGGCGGATTTTCGCACCAGCTGAGGATTGATGGCTGGCGGAGCTGTCAGCGCCGCCTCCTCGCGCCCTGCCAGGAGGAGCAGGGTGACATGCGTCTGTCTGACAGCGGCATCCCGGGACGGGGCCAAGCCGGAGAGAGATGCTGAGCCGAGGTAATGACTCTCCACCGCCCTACCGTCCGAGGAGACTCCATTAGCTAATAGCTTTGTCCCGCGCTAATCAATTCACCGTCCCAGACGGAGCTCCTTCAGCCTAGACTCTCCCTCCGTTCTTCTCTCTCTCTCTCTCTTTCTTTCTGCCCCTCCCTCCCTCCTTTTCTCTCTCTCTCTCTCCCTCTCCCTCTCTCTGTTTCACCTTCTCTCCAAAGCACCTTGCAAGCTGCAGCTATCCATTAAACGTTTTGTGTTGGACTGGAGGGCCCCGCTATGATGTAATAGGATTTGTCTCTGGCGGGACATTAAAATGGGACAAACACGCGGGTGCAATCAATTACAGTAGACGATCTTGTTAGAGAGGGTGAGGCGAGGCCTCCCCCCTCGCCTATGAACCAGACACTGCCCCACCGGTCGATTGGACAAGGGCCACGGGAAACTCCCGGACAAGCTCCAACCTGCAGACTGTCACAATTGCGGGGGCTTCCCAGGTGTTTACAGTAAACACTGGATTGAAGGACAGTGGCTGCCTTACCCATGTCCAGTGATGATGATGACATTATAATCAACCAACCACCCTAGGTCATAACTGAGAGGACTCTCTCTCTCTCAAAAAGAGGATGATTTCAGTTCAGTTTTTCCCTTTGTGATGCATACACTGCTGTCCCATATATGGGTGAAATTCTACCCATTTGTACATTTGTACAGATAGGCTCTCCCCCTCCTCCAGCCATGGTCCACAGGAGGTCCCTACCCCTCGTTCTTTCTCTCCAACAGCTGGGCGGTACGGCTGGCCTCAGCGGGGGGTCTGAGGGGGGAGGTCCAAGGCCTGCCGGGGCGGCCCACTGTGCCAGCTGAGGCGGGGGGCGCCGCCTCTCTTCCGGACCTGACAGGCTCATCAAATATTCAGCAGTGCCCACACCAGGCGACCGTGAGCCCCCCTCCAGTCCCAGAGCTCTCACCAGAACAGGAGCCTGTTCCTCTCTCAGGCGTACACACCACACCCGACTCGTTCGTCCAATTCTCATTTTCCCCTCAGTTCACGGAAAAGCAGGGATTTTCAAAGGAGGACAAAGGTTGGGAAGCTGCATTTATCACCCGACTTACTGTCAGTGGCAAAGAGTGAATAGAGTTAATCCTGCCACTGACAGAAGCCGGGGTCCAGCCCACATGCAGCCTATTCTCTTCTTGTTTGATGGCCGCTGTGAAGATGACATTTCAGCTTTGCCATATTGCTGTATTTAACCCTTCCCTTTAAGGGCACCTAGGGCTGCTGTCTGAAAAAGAACTTTGCCTTTCAGTTCTCACTAAATGTGCATTTCCCACTGGAGTTCAATGTAAATTCTTTGGAAAGGTCACCAATTTAGGAATATTTAGGAAGCCCACTGGAAGCATTATAATCAGTGGGTGAAAAGGATGAATTTTAAATACTAATGTAGTATCATGCTGATAGAACCACTCCTTTGTTTGTTGTTGTTGTTGGTCAGGAAAGAGTCAAGTGTGAATATTCTGAATGCTTGGATTGTGCAAGATTAACAGAAAACACTCCCCAACACACACACATGCACACACACATATTCGCACGGGTGCACGCGTGTGCAGACACACGCGCACACACACACACACACACAGTCACCCCCCCCCACCTCACCCCCACCAAAACTCCTGTATCCAACCTTGCTTGCAGCATCCCAGACTTCATTATAATCGAGCGGCATGCACAGTCATACGCTTATCAAACTCAATTGCCCTCACGCACGTCCTCACCACTTGCCACAGGCACCGCCGACCGATTCGATTCAAACTCTGATGACCCCGTTTGCATGCCTGCCTGCCACCCTCCTGCAAAATTCATCAGCACATCCTACATCACCGCCAGCCTGAGAGCCACCACTGTATCATGGGTAATTTCATACGCAGCAAAATTCATTTCTCCCAGCTCCGCCACTTCTTTCTGTGGCTCCCCCACACGGGTATCCAAGCAGCCAGTCCTTAAAGCGCGATCCCGCCCCACATGTGTGCCGTTTGGTTGCTGCCGGGCGAGTTTCGGCTTGCTGGTTATACACTGTAATCTCAAACGCCGATAAAGCAATGACAAATATTGCAAAAATGAGGAGAGGAGGGGTGGCGGCGGGGCAGGGATGCGCCGATGTTGAGAGCGGCAGTTGGGCACCAGATATAGCCGTGCTAATGAGCATTAAGCCCCCCGCTCCCTGGGCCTGCATTACGCTCCGCTCCTGAAGCGCCCTCCCCACAGCACCGACCCGCTCACTGGAGACAAACCTCATTAATTCCTTTTTCTCTGCCGTGATAATTCATTTGTATGGAGCTTCACGGTTTCTCCCTAAAATTCCCATGACAATGTCATAACTGGGGCTGCTCCTCAACCCCACCACCCCCAGCAACTCCCCCAAAGCTGTAGCAGCTCCCACAGAGCAATCAGTCAGTCTATGCTCTGTGTCTGGCTCATGATTCTGCATTAATGTGCCCATAGAACATTATCTCAGAGCGCCGTCAAACAGGTCTAGACTGAGATGAGAAATGATTGGCGCTGCCGTGGTCTGTGGCCTGATGGGACTGGCACGGGAATATGCATATCTGACAACGTTTATGGCCCTCTTTCCCAAATACACCATGAGAAACGGTGACGAGAAAGGTGGTGGTAGAAATGGCTGGGTTGTCTGGTGTTCAGCTTGCTATTGAACTGAATTAAATAGATAAGGGAGAAATGCTTTGGTCTTCCCCTTCTTGTAGGAGGTACCTGAGAGCCATCCTGACAGAAGAGACAGGGGTGTTTTCAGCAAATGACTCTGTTCCACTGTTTGTATTCTGTTCTGTTATATGAGATCCTGTTGCTTTTATTTGTATTCTTTTTTTCTTGGCCACCTTTCCCATGGGCCACCTTTTCCCACTTTTTGCCCCAGCTGGCTGTGAATTTTATCACTTTTCAGCACCATCATGAGGTATTTCTTAAAACCTGATTCCTCCCAATTCAGAAATAAGCCACACATTTTGCTCTTCATCTTCATGCAAAAGGAGAAGTATAGTCTTCAATCATGTCTAATTCAGGACCAGGTATAAACACCCTATTGATGTTTAGAATGAACTTTATGGATAGTGATACTCTGGAAGTTCGGCAAGCAATCTCTAAATTCCATTTCTAGAGTCTGACAATAACAGCGATGTAATTCTAGCATGTGTTAAAGCAAGGGATTCAAAACGAAACACATTATACCTTGTGAATATTTGGCTTTTATAGGTTATGCACAACTGGGGACACATTGCCTGATCAAGTCAATTATGTCAAACAAACAAAAGAGAACAATTAATCTCCACTATATTTAGACTTCAGCCACATTCCAGCCAATTGCATGACCTTCATTTGCTTATTCAGATAAGATATTCGGATCAGCCGCTGAATATTTTGCATGCCGTGGGTGTCAGCAAGGTCCACGCAAAACGTCCCACCCAGGGCTCTCTGACATCATCAAAACCAGCCTTGTAATATAAAAGTATTTGAGGTCACGTGTCCACAGACAAGGCTAATGTGTAAATCAGGGGTACCTGAGGCAACCTGTAGGCATCTCCTCAGCAAACTGTTGGCCCATTCTGGACACTGCTGCTTTGTGCTGGGTAGCAGTCTTGTACATGTCATCAACATTTCCACAGAAAACAGACAAATATTTGACCTCTCCAGCTGCTGTGCTGGATTTGCAGATAATCAGCACAACGTTCTGTAATCTTTCCAAAATGGCAGTTAAAAAAAGCACAACAACAAGGATCTCTTCCACTGCCACGGGGCATCCCGCAACCTCATAAATTTGGCAAGCGATCTCACCCGTTTATTTACAAACAAGTGCAATACAGGTGGAAGCAAGCAGTGCCAGACAAAGCTGTCCTGGGCTCGGCAACTCTTCAGGAGTGTAGGCGAGGCTCAGGATTGGAATGCTAACTGCCACTCTGACTCTGGCAAGTCACGCACACACAGCTAAAGGCGGGACCGTGGAAACCAGGCTTGAGAGATTTCCTCTGACCTCTACCCGTCCTGAGCAGGGAGGAGGAATCAGTGCCGCTGAATAACAATGAGGCCCAGGAGACCTGTAATTGGCGGACAGGTATGGAGATGGGGGAAACGGGAGAGAGGCTGGGAGATGCAGTCAGCGCTCCTCACAAGGAGAAAACCACGAGGCGTGTAATAGCCTCTGTCTACAGACCCTGGACGAGCGCGGGAAACGTACCGAGTAGGCAGCAGTGCAATCCAGCTCCGAGGATCCGGGTTTGACCTTCTGCTTGGGGTCCACGGCAATATGCAAATCAGCCGAGCGCCTGAGAGAGGGTCAGCTCCACCCACGTGCCACGCTGAGCAAGGCAGAGGGGTCAGGCACATTCCACTAAAGCTCCCTGGAGCAGCAAGAAGTAGAGCCAACGGAGGCAAATTTGCATATCTACAAATCAGCTCTCAACAAATGAAACTCAATAGGTTGATCAGGTTAAAAATTTCATCAGCCTTTGATTATATCCCACATAATTATTGATAACTGTGAGACAAGTTTCAGTCTTTTGCTGCCCTCTAGTAACATTTTCTGCCTCTTAAAAGGATGTTATTATTTCCCACACCTTACACTCTGCCAGAGGGCATTATTTAACACAACAACGAATAAAGGCACGGCAGCCAGCGCCGCTAATACCAGGGACAGTGATGATGGAAAATCACAGCGGGGTACCACTTTACCAAGGTGAACTGACGGAACAATTCAGCTCTGTGTCCGCACGGCCGTTTCCATACCAACAGCCTGCCGGCGGCTCGGCTTCCTCTGTTCCGGGAAGGGGAGTTAATGGGATTCTGCGCCGCCACCTTCGGGAGCATGCAGCTCGGACCCTCTGCTTTTACCAGGGACAGCTGAGACCGAACAGGAAGTGTTAGAGAGAGGACACTCTCTTCCTCTGTTTCCCTCCTCTCTCTTAGGCAAACAAGCAATTTTGTTTCCCAGACATGGAGCAGATTGCAACGCCTTTAAAACGTTTCGGCAGAGTTGCTCAGCAAAATAGATTAATTCAATACCAAGCTATTCTTGCACTCCATAGGAAAACAGTACAATAAAACTACATCCAGCCAGCCTGTCACATCTGTGGTTGAAAAATCAAATGCTACTAGCGTGTGACTGCATAACTTATCATGTCATTACACCTCATCATCTTGTCAAACTAATAGTCCATCCTCATGCCCCAGACACTTCACAAATGTAGATGCCTTCAAGCCCCTACTTAAAAATTGCACCCATCTTCTATATATTTGCTTACATAAATACAGCCAAAGTCAATGTCAGCACCATGTTTCATATCTGTGAAAAATATGATCACTCTGAATTACATGATTGCTTTTTGGTTTTATCTGTCTATTAAATTTTATTGTGTTTTCCATATTTGTATTGCATTAAAATAGAATGTTTATCTATTTTCACTTTCACTCATGCATTGATGGACCTGTTACTTCTTCTTGGCAGACATAGCTTACCAATTTCACAATATCCATTTACACAGCTGTATATTTCCTGAGCACCTTGAAATTCAGCACCTTGCCCAAGGGTACCATAGCTGTAGCTCTTCTGAGAGTCAAACCAGCAACCTGGGTTATGGAGCCTGTTCCAACTTGCCACTTGTGTCCACTTTAACCAGAAATATTGGTGCATTACACTTAAAGTTGGCAGAAGCACAGCAAAGCTTTTACAAAGAGCCAAACTACATGATTGTGTTACTAAAATGTTCCAGAAATGTTGTGAGACCATCAGCTGGCTGGAGAAATGTCTGACCTCAGAGGGAGAAATGTTTGGAGCACATTACACTTTGGAGTAGATTACAGGATGTATTAGTCACGTTACAGTGCCTCAGATGGTTTGGCTTCACATATGTAACTTTGAACAAGGGGAAATTTTATACCACTTCAAGAAACAAGAGGCAACATTGGCTTCATGTAAGTTCCAAGGTTAGTAACAGGTATAGAGTGTGAATACAACATGATATATGATTTCTCTGAATGCCTTCTAAGTCTGGTGGCTCTCACAAAAGGAGTTTCTTTACAAAAGCTGATGAGAGCGCTTGTGTGTACCATTGTATATCACACAGCAAAGCAAGCAGGAGTTCAGGGGGTCTCAGAGGGGCGGTCATTGTCTCTTTGCCATTGTCCCTGCCAATAGGTTCTGCTTGCACATCAATAATCAACATCCCCTTTATTCATAACACATTACTGAGACCCACTGCGTCTGAATGGACTTCCTCTACTGATCTACAGACAAGAAAATGAGCTTATCTTACCCTGACATCCGCCTCAATGGCCCTTGTCTCACCCCTTTTGACGTGCTATCTATAGTTGACTTCTTGCAATGTTGCTACATGCGACCGCAGAGGAGGGTATGCGGGGGAGTCCTCGGTCAGGGCACACCGACTAAGTGAGACCAGGAGCCGGGGCTGCCCTCTGGCTTCGGCCCAGGCCAGGAGGCTGTCATGGGTAACGTATCATACAATTTACTTTTTGGTCGGAGGCCACGCGTGCGCGCAGTCCCTGCGGGAAAGCGTGCAGGGACACAGACGGAATTCCGAGACAGGGCCAGGAGGGTGTGATTCACTGGAATGCGCACAACGTGCAGCAGAGTAGCTGAAACATTATCCCTGGAAAATTTAACGTGGGGAGGCTGGGGAGGGGGTGGCGGGGGATGGGGTGCACAGAGAGAGAAAAAAAAAACAACCAAATCACTGTTACTGAGGCAAATTAAGTAATAAATATCAATAAAAAGAGACCAGTTAAGAGTTCAGACTTGCCTTGTGATGTTTCCTAAGGGTCCTGCATACCTTAGCGCAGCTTCATTGGCAGGCAGGCATGCAACAACCCCCCAACACACACCACCCCCCCAAGGCCCAAGTCAAAGAATACATGATAGAGAGACACCCCTTGGCCTTTCCAAGTGAAGTCAATGCACGTGTCAATTCAGCATTCAGAGACAGTTTTTTCATATCCGATGATAATGTTACAAGGTACTGTACACATTGGACCATTTTAAAACCACACCTTCCTCACAATGCCCTTCTCTACTGCTGACTACACACACATATTTTATGCAGACATAAAATATGCACAACGCCTACCGAAAAGCCTAGCAGCCAAGCAAATTGTCTTTTGTCCCCTGTTCCTGTTTGCACATCAGGGTCAGGGCACATTGCTGGGTCAGAATTTCTGATCTTTGTCAATTGCATTAGTTGCCCATAGCTCATAACTTATAAGTGAATAGTTATTGAGAGTTTGTGCTGATTTAATTTTCAGGAGCTCCAATACTGATTGCAAGTGAAGCACTATAATTTATCATAGCGTGCTGTGTGCACAGTAATACTTTGTGTGCCTACCACCACAGGGTCTTATAAACCTGGGTCCTATAAATCCTCATTACTGAGCCAAATTAACCCAGACATTTGGCTTCCTATGGCCATCAAAGCAACACAAACATGCTGTCCTGCTTGTTGTTAATTACTGCTCTTGTAAGCTGCCATGTCTGCTGAACATCTGTGCCATGAATCTAGGTCAAATACAGTAGTTTGAAAGAGCTTGTCTGTATCCAAGGTGATTCAGCCCCTTTCATTTGCTTTGTTGCTGTTGTCCAACAACATTCTATGTACTGCACCCAAGCAGGGCCTCTTGTCAAGGGCCTCTTGTCAAATATGATGTAATTCATATGCTTATCTGCTCACGTATCTGATTTTAGGTTACATTACATTCATTTAGCAGATGCTCTTATCCAGAGTGACTTCCATCAAAAGAGAACAGAAGTGTATCGTGCTTATAGCACCACAGAAGTACTAACCAGGTTCATCCTAATTTGGCATTTCACTTGTACATCTAACTGCATGTCCCAACTACGTATAAGATACATATTTTAACATGCATGCATATTATATGCCAGAGTGTGGGTGAGAAGAGCTGAAAGAGTCAGTGCTGATACTTCATACTTTGCCCTCCATTACTCCATTAACAGCCAACTTTGGTATATTAGTCCACGTGCACAATGAGAACTTCAAAAAACGCTCGACTGTGAGCAAAGGTACAGTATCTAGGTTCGTCCCAGCAGTAAAACTGCTGACTTGGCACTACTACAACTATGGGGGAAGGAGGTGTGTGTTCTAGCTTGTCCCACATTCTGACGGGTTCGCAGCGGTGCCAAATTACTGCAGTGCATTTTATGAGGCGTCAAAACTTTCAGCTGGAAAAAATGCGTCAGTTTAAAATGCGGCGTGATGTCTTCGTCCAGGTTGATACAAGCGCAGCTCCTGTTACGGAAAATTTTAGTCTTCAATAATCAGTCTGTGTAAATCATAGCGAACTGGATTTGCTGCTGTTGTAGAGAAGACATGATCGATTATTATATTTTCAAGTGTTTTGACAAACAGCTAATTAATCACATGTGATACCCAGTCATTAAAATGTGAGCTCATTCTTTAACAAGATATGACCTATGGTAGCCTATTTCATTTGACTTCACAGCTGTAAAACTACAAAGAAATGGCGTCGATTTTTACGACTGTTTTGTACGACATCCTTATTGTGGCAGCAACACTATACGGCAAAACATGGCGTCGTACATGTGATTGTGTTAGAAAACGAAGGAGACGGAGACGAATGAATAAGTCACAGTGGGCATCGGTGTAGTTTACTGTGTTTTTCATATAAATTTCCCTTCCTTAATAAGCAGTCGGTGATACTCAGCGATGGCGCTGCAAGGGACCGCGTTGCAGCAGAAGGTCAGTCGGCTGTTGAGCCGACAGATGGGAAAGCCCGCTCTGAAACCCAACAAACCTCTCGCCTTGAGGGATGAAGTAGCTAATCGCAAACCGAGTAAAGGAGGTAACGATATTAAGGCTTTTTCAATCAACTGGTATATATCTGGCCTGTATCTGGTTCAGGTTAGAATGCGGTGTTTGTCATACAAAGTTAGCGAACCAGTGTCCTTATTCAAGTCGCTGTTAACAAGGTATCTAGTGATTACTGTGGCATGCTAGCTTGGAAAATGTCACTGTGGCCAAGGGTTACAACATAGAGGTCACGTAGTTTTCTTTAGCAACTGTTATAATTAGCCTGCAAACAGGTACTTGAATTTAATTTTAGTAACAGAAAATAGTATGGATAGATGGGGTTTGCACCAAGAAGTGTAACTGTCTTGCTCGAAGTGACAAAACAATGCTAGCTGTTGCTAGCTTGCTATATTTGCAACGTATAGCGCATTCTGCAGTTATTACAGATTTAAAAACAAACGAATAATGGTCAAACACGCTAGGACAGAATCATTTCTTTATAAACGCGGGTTTAATATTCCGATGCTGACAATCAACCACTTCCTGGTCAGAATAGTCCTGATGTGCCCAGATGCCACATCAGGACTATTCTGGAGTTCCATGCCGCAAAACGAGGGGGAGCAGTTCATAATTTTAACTCTGAATGTGAACGTTGCATCCGCCGTAAAATACTACAGGACATAGCACGTGATATTCTGAGAAAAAATAATGCTGTTGCAAAGAGAAAGTATGGTTTAGCCGAGTGACAGTTGACAAATGGCAGACAAAATCGTTTTCTGCCAATAAAAAAATGTGGCCTTGATGGAGACCATAAAGAACGAAGGAGACTGAAATCCACTGTAAATCGGCAGTGAACATGTGACTGTGGCGGCGCTAGACACACTGAACAGGTTTGTAATGAAACTGTGACTGTGCTAAGGCATTGTAGAGTGAACAGCCTCAAATGTCAGAGACACTCAGCAGTGGTTAACGTGAGTTAAAAGATTATGCATAAAATAATTTAGTTAAGGACCTTTGCCACACTAACGCATTGTTGTCTACCTAGTGCAAGTCATTTGCACTGTGACCTTCATGATGAATATCATAGTATATGTTTTATTTTTGTGAAGAAGCTGGCCAACACTTCTCACAAAAATGAGCAGAACTGAAGAGCAAACATACAAATATAATTTATTTTAAAAACCAACAAACAGACAGTAGGAACAAAATAAGCCTTCTCCAGCCACACGCTTGTATGTAATTGGCCTTTAATTCGGCATGTGTGGTCCATCAACCAATGGCTGGCTTCATACACATCACACCATTACAATGACACAGGCAAGCAAGTAACAGGTTTGGATGCAGCTGATGAAATTTGATCTGCCGTTGGACAGTTTGGTTCGATAGAGGAAAAAGGGCCCTTGAACTTTTAACATTAAACAAATAACAAACTAGAATTAACATTACTTTTAGTAGAGATTATGGCTCTCCTTCACAATTTTATAAGCTATAGACAACTGCTGTTTTGGTGCATGTTTGAAGTAGAAAAATAACATTATATGAAGTGTCAGCATCTCATTTTTCCATCCATTTCCCATTATGTTTTTAAGAATCAGCTGCTTCCTGAGAATCAGATAATCCTGGTGCACTGTATAACTGTCCCCACTCAAATGCAATCTGATAGTCTGCCTCTTTACTGGCATCAGTTAATATAAAGTGCTGAGCGGACGGACAGAATTTCTGCCATCTGGATGGCCTGAAAGTGGACACAGAGGAGGACCTGATCACAATCATAATACAGTACAATCCAGGCTCTGCACGGAGTCGACTGTAAACCGATGCTGATGAACAATCAGGCAGTCCTCGGTTCAATACCCAGTCATGACTGTTCCATTTTCTCCATGATGCTGTGGTCGTATTATCTGACAGCAAAAAAAGTTAATGGTGAAACTGACAATTATGAAAATAAAAACTAGCTTTAGCCCTGTATTCTCAAACAGTGCTAGCTAGCTACTAGATTCGTGTGACAGCAGTGTACTAGCAATGCATTAGACTGAAGTTGGGATTGTTTTTACAGAGGCCTCCTGCATCCCGGAGATGTATCTGCTGATGGCTTGCTGGAAGAAGAATGACTTTAGCGATGCGCTGTGCTCAAAAGAAGTGGAGACATTCCACAAGTGCACACAGAGAGCTCAGGTAACACGGCAGTGCATGGCAACAAAAGTGCAGGCTTTCTTCCTCTTTCAAACACGCTGGACAGCAGTGTCATATTCGGAAGTGCTTCTTTCAGGGAAACGGAAACGGTAATTAGTACAACTCTGTGACCTAATTTCACCCGCCTTTCCTGGCTTGGGAAGAGACAAAACAGTCCAAACAGTGCTTCTGCAGAGTCGTGTTTAAACTACTTTTCCGTTTTCCCACATTTTTGTCATAGCCTTTGCATCCTCTGAGGTCATCCTCCTCTACAGTTACATCCCTTTGCAGAACTCAAGATATGCATTGGTAACTTAAGTGAAATTTGCATGTCTTTCACGCCTGTCTGGGCATGAGGGGTGAAAGCATACATTTAAAAAGTGAATCAGCTGAAGGTCATATATCTCCTCACACAACAGCTAAATATTACCCATGGATATGAGCTTTGCAAAATGCTAAATAAAATTTTAAAAATCCCCTATAAGTCCTCTATATGCAATCAGATATATACAAACAGGAACTACATGTGATTTACAGATATTTCGTATGTTTTAAAATGTTTTCCCTCTACGTTACCCCACAGGCTGAGATGAGGGCTAGATCGGCTCAAGAAGGAGGTCAGGGCGGACGCCTCCACCCCAAGCAAGCCAACACTCTGCTGAAACGGCACCCAAACCTCTTCAATGAGGTTTAGGGCTGTCTTGCCTCAGCCTGCTGCAGCTCTGACTGACTTTTTGAACTTGAGGGTATGAGGCCCAAAATGGCAGCCAGCAGATGAGGGACTCCGACTTTTGGGCTTAACAAATTTTATTCCCAATTGTTATTCCCCCCCAAGGACGGACTGCTTGGTTCTCTGTGGACAAAAAAAGACAGTCACTGAGAGTTCAGGGCTGTTTCAGGGTGTTCGATGTTGGCAAAGATCAGTGTGTTTCAGCTTCTTCAAATAAAGAACATAATCCAATCCTGAGGCAGAAATGCCCATAACCATTTATACTCTTTATGTGACTGTAAACAAAAGGAGACCATATTGGCATTGACATTAAAGGAAAGTCAAACAAACCACTAAATGGGCTTTTTTGTATGCTATGAAAACAAACAGTAGATGTGCTTTTGATGTGGTGTTCAGTGGTATTGCACTGTAAGCATGTGCATTTTTGCAGGAATGTACATTCACAAGAGATTGCATTGCCCTGTACAGCCTCTGTCAGTAAAGGTGTGGGGAGTTGTCTCACGTGACTGGTTTATAACTGTTGTTTGCCTTCTTGCTGGCATTTTATAAAGTCTCATGTTCATAAGGAAAAAAGTGGCATTTGGAGGGCAAAACCCAGATTAGCGTCTTGAAAGATTTGTAACAGACCCCAGCCTGTAGGCCTTACCTGGAGTCAGGTGCTTCTGGCCCACGGGGAGTTAAGATCCCTGCCTGTGAGGTTGGCTAGGTTGGTTCAAGGAGTTTCTTTGAGAAACAGACATAATTAATCAGAACAACATTTGGCCAATGCCAATTTTTTGACTGCAGCAGCAAAGTAAATTAGCCAGATTTACAGGGCTACAGATGCACTCTTGATGATTAGTTTATTTAATTGAGTGTGTGGTTGCAGGTCATCACATTACACAATGCAATAAAAATTGCTTGTGATTTCTTTGGAAACCAAGGGCAGCTCCCTAATACAACCGCTGTATCAGAGGTTACAGTTATGAATGGTTTTATATCGTTATTATGTCCAGTGAGGCTCCTGTCAGGTCTCACTTGGTTATCCTTTTTTGGATATTTAGTCACATGGTTAATTCAGTTCACAAACTATGACATAATGCTCTTTTCTCCATAATCTGACAGTGGTGTCGCATGGTTTTGTAATTTGAGTCAATGAGTACTCCTACACTAGTGTTCAGTTCCCCTAAAATGTTACGAATTCTTATTATTCCATATCCAGTTTTTATGGCTGTTTTGTCATATCCACTCTCCCTCTTTCTCTCTAACCACTCCACCACACCCCTCCCATAACACTAGGCAATCAGTGAAATCCAACACAGAGCAAGGATATGAGTTTCTCCAGGACTCAAAGTTAATGTAATTGTTTATAGTCATTTTGATATGATTAAAAAGGCAACCCGCTACTTTCTAATATTGGCAAATTGCTGGATGGGATTACATGCCAGACAACAACCTCCCTGTCGGTCACATTAACGTTATCGGTCAAATAAGTGTCCCAGAGTAACTGGCATAATGCCCTTCTCAGTGAATTGTGTTGCTATTTTAAGGTAAGCATTTCAAGCCAACATGCTTTTTAATTTTAGGTATTAATTGTGCCATTGTTCTAGGTCACGTGAAATGCGTGCCGATTGTGCCCTCGGTTTCCTTGTTGATCTATGCAGTAATTCTTGAGGATGTTGATTTTTAGTCTTAAAAGGTAAGTTGACAGCAGCCTTTCCTGTGCAAAGAGGAAATGTGTTTGTTATGTCTGCTGTTAGGGTTAAATAATTTTCAGCGCTTCGCCACATTTGGGGTTTTGGTGTTCTCCGACTGCTAGAAATTGAAGTGGGCCTCTTTATTAAGGAAAAGACATCGCCCGCCAGCTCCGCCCTTCCTTATCTTTACAGATAACTGACTATACAGAAACCCCTGGCTAGACTGGAGAGGAAGTGCTGTCCGCCGCCATCTATTCAGATATTGACCTACAGTCCTGCATTTGACCGTCCATCCGATGGGCTATCACCGTTTACAAATAGCAGAACTTCCGTGGATAGCCTTTGGCTATACCTACTGTATGGCCTTGTGTTAAAACGGTTCACAATAAGTCATTTCGTGGTGTCAAACTTGTCGTATTTGTAGCGCTGCAACAAGTGACACTTAACATACTCATGGGGCACTAGATTGCCAGGCCTACGTCTAGCACGCAAATCTCTAGTGCACCTAATTTTAAACTTGGCATCGCTAATAGCTAAAATTCAAGACAACCCAACCACTCCTTTGAAGATGAAATTAGAAAACGGAGCGGGTTTCCGCTTTTGTTTCATTCCCTTTGATGCCTTGTTTAATTGCGGCTTTACTTGATATGAACGTAACTGTTAGGCTAAAACATGTGGTATCTTGAGTATATTTTTGTCGGTCATCTCGACGGTTGTCAACACGGCGGCGCTGGTTGTTGTAACCAATTCCCAAATCGCATAGAAATATTTAAATCCTGTCTGAGGAAATGTAGATTTTTATCAGCACAATTGTACCCCTCTTCAGTGTATTTACGCTTAGAGCCCAGTGAAAACAAGCTGTGCGCCTGAAATATTCAGGCCAGGCCTTGGCGAGTGGTAAACAAACCCAGGCGACGCAAAGTTCTGTATATCGCGGCACAAGAGAAGTTATTAACGCTTACTTCCCCGTGATTTTGTAAGTATTTATCCTATATAGCATTAATTAAACCGGATCTTTAAATTAAACACTTTAGACACAGTGGAATATGTAGCCTAAATGGGATGAGTCTGATGGGTTAAGATGAGTCAATTGTGACAATGACAATGTGGTCATATTTTTAAAGTTCTGTGGGGATTTGATCTGATTTCATTTGATGTCTGATCTGTTATATACCTATCTGATTTCTACAGTGTTTATTTTACAATGTTAATGTAAGATAACCTGCGTATAGACTACAAAACATTCGGAATATTCTATTTAGGATTGTTTATCAATGTTTAGTATCGCTGCAGCTGTATACATAGGCCATATTCTGAAGACATTTCAAAGAAACTCGTGTTCTGACACACCTTTCCCCAAACATTGAAACTGTGACAACGGCGAGATCAATTTCTCCAGTCGTTTCTTTTTTTTCCACGCCAGTCTGATACGGTGGCCTAACTTAACTCGTGCGTGTGACCAGCTGATCTACTGCTGCGGTTTACATTTTAAGAGTAGCAGTGACTTCGGCGGTTGACGCTGATCGGCTTTCCGTTTGCTGTCAGCACAAGTTTGTTTGGATTTGGTGGGTGGGGGAGGAGGGGGCTGTAAATCTGAATTCTATTGCCTGAAGATAGCTATATGCAAAGCATTGCCACAGTAAACTCACTTAAAATCAGCAAGGTTACATTTAAGTTTCTGCTCGTTTCAGTGTAGCTCCTGGAGTCCCCATGAAAGCTTCCACGCACTTTAAGTGGCGAACAGCACAATAATCAAGCGACAGTCCCTTTAAACGACATTTACAGTAAAATGCAACGCTCCAGACGTATACTAGCTTCGAAACTGTTACAACGCTATGCTGCTAGGCTAAAGGATTATGAAATTAGAATTCAGTCTGTAATTGATTTATTGTTCATCTGATATTGTGCTTTATGAACTGTCACTAGGCTGCTACAAACTGCCTTATCGCTATCTGTAAAGCGGTCACTGTTTTGCTGTGTTGCTGTACCACAGCGATATCCAAAAGGTTATGTTTCATAAATCACAAGCAAGAAGCAAGAAAGAAAACACTAAATGTTGAAAAGCAGTGGTTAGATATTCAGTGTCCGGTTGCTGCTTATTATGGGGAAAAATCTACTGTGCAGTTTAACTGGCGGTAGATGTGTTCCACATGGGTGTGTTCGTAGAAATACCGGTCAAAATCCACACCCAAGATCAATGGTATATAGTTCCACAATCTGCATATGGGCTAGGCTATACTGCCGCACGTTTTACAACCTCTTCCTAAGAAGTGGGACGGGCCACCTTGTTAATTATCATGAAACTGGGATATAACAATGTGCTTTGTCCCGTTTTGAATGTGCAGCGGTGCGCTCATCCATTCTCCGTCATCGTACGCACAATGATTCTCGCGCCCTGCTTAAACACGTTTTAGCAATATTTCATTGTGTCGCTGCAGCTACCAGATGCTATAACCGGGACTGAGGTATCTAGTTCACAGCGTGGATCTCCCCTGCGCTGCAGCAACGCCCATATAAGCGAGTGCAATAGCTGGGATTGGTGTCGTTGGGCATGGTATTTATTCACGTCATATGTGCGCTGTCAAAATCAACAGCAGTAGCGCGGCGGGTTGCTCTTTTTAAGCGGTGTCTTCTTTCAGTGACACTTTCTCGCAAGTGAGAGCGTCATATGTAGAAGGGAGGGGAGAGGATCTGGAAACCCAGTGCGATGTCACACTGAAGTTTCGATTCAACCACTTTTCAAAGAACGGAAGACAACTGCATCGGGCTATTGTCCACAACAGCACTTAACTTAAACGGACTGGTGCGGTGCCCGCCTGATTAAAGACGAGTTTTGCTCAGCCCCTGTATACCCGGACTGACTTTGTAGGGAGGGGGGACCGTGGACAGCTATGGGCGAAGTCTCCTGGAAGCACGGGCAATGACACTTGGAGCAGGATGGATGTGGTAGCAGTGAAGGAAATCTTGTCTCTGGCAATCTCATGCTGCTGTTTGCTATTCACTTCTGCAGAGGTATGTCATACATTCATTTCTCCTTCTTTACTATAGTTCATGTAATACAGTGGTGGGTGCATGCTGTTTCCTTGTATAACATGGGACTATTTTGCCACTGAGTCATCGATGCTGTACAACAATTCCAAGATCGCACTGAAATCAGTCAAAATCGAGCACTCATTTTGCCACGCACTTAAATAAGCACACAGATTCGGGTACAGTGGAAATGATCATGCCTATCACATGAGACCATGCTGCTCGTATGATACCTTTGTTCTGTCTTAATACACTACCTGCAAATGCAGGTTCATATGTTAACGTCACCTAAACAGACAAAACTGTAAATATTTACTGAGGCTAATACGTAAATCATGTCGCTCAAACAAAGTTGAATAAGACAATTACACATGGGTATTTTTTCCGTATTAACCTTTATGCTGGGATCATGTTTGATGAAATAGCACGCTATTTTTAACGGCTACATCGATCTCAAAACAGGAATATGTGAGCGCAGTTAGGTATGATGATGGGTATGATGGAGATGATGCGGATAGTAACTAGTGTTTTTTAATAAACTAAATATTTTGAAGAGTTATATATTTGTGTACTGAAAAAGCATATATAAAAAGTGAAGTCTTGAGAATAAACGACATTGTAAAACAATGTTAGGAAAGACGATACTAGACTAGACATATAGTACAGTATTAGTCTACACACAGTACAAAACTATTAACTTGATAGATGTCATGTGTAACACAATTACATTGTTACAACGGCTAGATTTTTATCCATACGTCCGTGGTTATTACCCTTAAACACCCACCACTAAAGACGCCTCACGGAGATGTTTTTAGTGATTCGCGCCCTACTCTGGCGCATTTTTACGCAAATATGGTTTCAATTAAAATGCCTCATTTAGTGACAGAATCAGTCTATAGTAAACACAGTGAGTGGCAGTTAGTTACAACTACCTACCGCTGTTTGGACTGCAGTTGAAAGAACGTGGAAGAGACGGCGGAAATAGGAAAGAATTAGCTAATTGGAAACATGCGCTACCTTCCCTACTGTCTTGTGTTGGATCCGCACAATAAATCCTGAGTGTCATTTCTAACGTTTGTCGCTACAAGTAAAAGATAGCTTCATTTCCGCGTAACAACGAAAATAATAGTTTTAAGTGTCACCGTTTCGAATCACGTTTGTGGTCTGCCCTTGGCAGCGTTTAGAATATTATGGAGGAAAATGTGAAAACGCCCACGGGTTTGAAATTCATGATCACAATTTAATTGCTACTCAGATTGCCTTGAAGGCCTGAGTGTGCCTCTTGGTAGCAAGGGACATAGAACACTGGGTGACACGTCGAAGGTGACAATGATTGGCACAGAAAGTCCTTGTTTTATCTTTTAAATCATCGTCGCACCCTGGAGGAAGGTTTTCTATTTACAAAGGCACATTATCAATTAGTATCTGTATGAAAGACGCCCTACTTTGGCAGGAACAGTATTTACTCCAAAGCGCCCTGAGCAGTGTACTTTGTCCTATGCCAGTTGATAAGAATGTCTGCTGTTGAACTCCTCCCAGGTGAAAAGAAGATGACAATGTAAGGTTAGAAAATGTGAAAGAGAATTTTATGAACAAATAAAAATATATGTGTAGTGGAAATGTTTGTCAGTGTTGTTCTGAAGATTGCATTTACCATATGCTGTAGCCTACTAGATTTAATAAGAAGGGGTTTTTTTTTGGTTATTTTTCACTTTCAAGTGTTTCAGGTTAGGAACACAAACCACAAGCTTCTTCCAGGAAAATAAATTCTGCACTTAAGGTAGCTTTCCTCCTGTTTAAGAGGACACGTTCCTGTCGTAAAACAGTCAAGTGCTTTTGGCATTCTGTCTGTATCCCCAGCTCCTACTGTGCCGAGATTGACAAATGCAATTAAAAATACAGCCAACCACTGTGTGCACTGAAATCAGCTGGAATCTCATCTCCTTTGAAGGGTCACTTTGGGCTTGTTATCAATGCATAATGCAATTGGCCTCCACACGTCCCAGGTGGAAGGCATGGCACATTCATTTATGAGCTCGGGGAGATGTCACTGAGGTTCTGGTTAATACGTGTCTGTGAACCACCTGCTCGCTTGCTGGGTTTGTGGATGGTGGGGGAAGCAGTTGTCTTCAGTCATGGCGCTGCAAGATCCAACACGATGTTGAACTTTCCTACGCTGTCTGCAGCCTTGCAGAGTAGGAAACTCACAGTTTCTCAGTTATCCCCACCCCACCCCAATCAACTGTCAATGGCTGTGAGTTGTAGTGCAAAGGCTAGCTAAGTTCAGGGCTGTGGACAGACAGTGTGTCTTTGGTATGAGCACGCAAACCTCAGCACTGTGTTTGCCTTTGACCTTTGGCAGTTGACACCCCCTCCCTACACAAATGTGCGTATACACACACACACACACGGCAGATTATGTCTCATTGTGTGTATTCCATTTTTTGAGACAGTTTCTTTTTGCTTCACATTGGCAATGGTAAGGCTGAGAAGCAAAACTCCAGAGGAGACCATATGTATATCACACTAATAAATGCTCTCAAGATGACTTGTGTGTTGTCCTTCAGAGTAACCAAGCACTGAATCTCGGTCAGTAAAAGTGCTTGTCTTGCTTTTGCAGGTGATATCTGACAGCTACTTCAACACTGTGCAGAGTGCAGGTAGGTCACCACAAGCCTTTTTGCCCTGCAGCTATTAATAACAACGCTGAGTCTTTAAGTCATGCATCATGCGTAATAACTAGCAGGAGACTGGAGACTGAGGGGGTTGGGGAGATTTGGGGTGGGTTGGGCAATTTCCCTTTCTAAACTTCAAGAGCCTGCAATTCCCATGTCCCATGTGAAGAAAATTAATCACTCAAGAGGGTCCTTTGATGTCACCACTCTAGGCTGATAAAGTAGGCCCGGTGGGAGGGTGGGGCAGCGTTGGGGGACTCAAATGGGTGGGGCTTGTGCAGGGTGACACCCCTCTCAGGAACCCCTCGGCTGGGCATGATGGAAATAATGTCTCTTTCATTTTTGACCGTTACGAATAAAAATTACATCACACCAGCAGCCAAAATCCATGCTTTCAACAGCCCTGGAGCCGAGACAAACAGAAAAGGCAGAAGAATCTGAAAAACTGCCAAGAATCCTGCCTCATTCCCAGCGAAGGTGATTCTCCGGTCCCCGTCCCTTGCAGCAAAGTCAGAAAGAAACCCAATCACAAAAACACAGCACACGAGAATATCCTGTTTAAGGGGCCACTGGATCCTTTATTTGGCTTGCAACCTCGATATAAATACAAAGGTATATATGGAATGGCATGGGTGTGAAACAACAGGCATTTTAGTATGCACCCGGTTTATTCAGTAGCCACGCAAACGCAGAAGCAACGTGTTCCCTTGCTTACCCCCGTTCTACCACGGCGTCTGAGAACCCCTCCAGGGTACCGTATCCCAACAGTCGATATGGGAAAGGGTTTGTGTCCCATCTAACCATCTAAGCCTGGGCAGGCTGGTCCCTTCTTATTCCCTGGGGGGAGGAAGCTGAGAACACCCCCAACTACCAGCAGCACCACCTCCACCCTGCACGTGCGCTGTTCATGCTCAGACAAGAGCGAACGGCAGATTCCTTCCCTCACAGCTCCTGCTGTGGGCTGTGCTGATTTGAGCCGGGTCCAGCCAGGCAGCTGCTTCAGACGGAGCTCCCCTGGGCCGCGTTTCCCCGCAGGGTCACCTGCGCCGGTCCGCAACGCTGCGTCTGCGTCTGCGTCTGCTGTGCTATCAAAATGTCACACGCACAGGTGGTGTGCGAGCGCAGCCTAAAGAAGATGCGTAGCGCCTGCACACTGTTTGCATTTCCAGCAATAATAACCTTTTTTTTTTAGACTGGCATTTGCTGCGTTTGGTCGGCTGTGGTTTTGTCGGCTGCGTCAGGCCTCAGGTCCGCCGTGGTCTGTCGGTCCCGTGTCGCGGTGGCCCGTCTGCTGTCCCCTCGTAGCCCGCCGGATCTTCTTTCAGCACAGTGTCTGACGCCGGCATCACTGGAGACTCGGTTACAGCGTGGAAAATGAGCTCATTTAGGGCTGAGGCCTGAGGCTGGGGGGGTAGAGAGGGTATTTTCAGGCCTGGGAGGCTGCTAATCCGTTCGTCTGTGACTCTGATGGGCCACCAAAGCCGGTCTCCTCTCAGGGGGGCTCTGCAGGCGGTGTGTCAAGTCACACGCACTGGCACGCAAACACGCACACACACAAACACACACACAGATACACACACACACCTGTGTTCACCTGCAGGACATGAGAAAGCAGCAGGGCAGGCGTGTGACCTCACAGCACCACATGTGGCCCGCTTCCTCCCGGCTCCCTAACAGGGCGGCGCACAGCATCAGATATTCCATACGCCACTGACAGCGGCAAAGCCAGAGAGGCGGATCATCTGTGCTGAGAAAAAATAAAAAGCAGTCCTAGAGCGGGTTAAACAGAGAGGTAATCACTCAGGAGGCAGCAAGAATCCTCAGCCGCTTGACAGAAATCTCAATGTGCCTTATGCCTGTAAACCGGCCCCTTTATTTTTCCTTGGCTCTCGTGTTGAGTGATGGATGTGATCTCTAAAAAACTGCGGGGGGAGTTGAAGGAGCACAGCTTAGGTACAGAATTAATGCGTGCACGCCCTTGAGAAAGGATTAGACATTCAGAGCTCCGTTTCTCTGATTCGATGAGTCATCCCTAGACGGGGATATTTTTTTTTGGCCAAATAACTGTCCGTGAGGCTGGGCCAGACGCGCCGCCTCGCTCCGCGGTTAAAGGGGACGGCAGGCCCAGCGGGAACCGGGGCTCCCTGAAAGCGCTTGTTGCCTCGGGCTTCTGTTTTCACCGCTGGCCCCTCGCTCTCTCCGATCTGCTCCGGCCGAGCCGTCCTCCCGGGGTCCCTCACTGTTGTGCGAGGTCCTCGGGCCAGCTGTCTCAACTCATTAAGCCTGTGTCAAGGCAAATGAGCAATCCGATAAACAAACGTGGGCGGCAGGGGCAGGCCGAGCCCCGAGCTGGCCAGCGGGTGTCGCGGGTGCGAGTGTTTATCTGCTGTAGTCCTGGCGGCCGCTCTGGTCCCTCCTCAGGAGTTCCAGGAGACGGAGACACGGGCTTAGGAGGAAGAGTGTGTGTGGGAAAGGGCCTCAAGACATCTCCCCTGGCAGGTCCTCTTTTACATGCCCAGCACTCTCTGTGAGGATCAGTGCAGTTTTAACACTATCACTAGTGTGTGAGTCTGCGGTCATTACCTCGCCCTCTCCCCTCCCCATTTATGCTCTACACATAATTATGTTACCTCCTTAAAGCTGAAAAGCCCAGACCCAGAACATCACACCAATAATACCCCATTCTACCTGTGTCAGATGTCGTGAGATGAACTAACACACTCAGAGACCCAATGCATCAAGATTTAGGCTAGACATCGATTTCCAACTGTTTGGCTCTCCGGGATACCAGTGTTTCCTTTTTTACTCTAGGTTTTCAATTGAATTAGGTGGCCCTCAGTGGTATAGGAAATCTAATAAGAGAGAAGTCTCCTCTACAGGGTTATGGGCTGGCGTGAATACTGCTAACCCGTGTCTTCAATTAAGAATTGGCTCCACATTAAACCACCGTTCCCCCCTGTTTAAATAAGCCTTTTTGATGAATGATGTGCTCTCGCGTTTTAACTTCCTTTTGCTATTGTGTATGATGTGTTCCCTTTACGAGGGGTTAGCCAAGCTCTCCAACCTCTTCCTGCAGATGTTTTTTTTTTCTATGCAATCAAGCGCACATGCAGCTGTGTAAAACAGAGTCAGACTCATTTAGCTAGTTTAAAAACTCATTTCCTGAGAGGAGCGCAGCTTTAATAACCTAACCACTGCATCAAGCTGCATAGACTTCCAGGGCTAGCGATCGTCGGCACGAGCGAATCCCTACCAGTTTGCGCTTCTGTGCCTTATCTCCGCAAACATTCTGCAGCTGCCAGGAAAGGCTTGTGTTTCATCTGTCAGTGAAATGCAGCTTGTCAGTTCCAAAAAAAAAAACACAACAACCAAACTGGAGTTTTATAAAGGCCAGGAACAAAAGAAAGCAACCCCCCCCCCGTCATCTCTAAGTTGACAGATGTTACACACAGTAAGCTGTGTTAAACGAGTGTTAAGGGATGCGCGATCCCTGGCGCTCGGGGAGGCGCTCCTTTCCATTCAGGCGGATGGAGAGACACCAGCGTGTTCCGTTGCGTGTTGCGTTTCATGAAATTTGCATGGAGGTAGAAATGAGACAGGGAAAGGCAGTGGAGTGAGGGTGGAATAAGCAGGCAGAGATGCAGCACGCGAGGCACTGCAAGTGAGGGGGTTGCCCTGCCCCGTTACACTCCCCATTGCACGCTTTGAAGGAGGGAAATTCTAATCCAACCTGCAGGAGTGGGGCGGGGCAGTCAGGTTCAGGTGGGGGGGTGGGTCAGGCATTTTTAGGATGGGGATGGGGCACCCAGGTTCAGTGTCTCGTGGTGATTTTAACAGAAGCTCACCGGGCGACATTACTGACTGGAGCTGAGCTCCACAGCCCTGACCCCTCCCCCCCTTCTTTTTTAGAGTAGAGGACAGTATCAGGCTGGGACATCCCTTCTTCCTCCTCCAAATCTGGGTCATGTCCTCCAGGTGGCAGAGCCTTGTGGAACACATTAGTCAGGCCATGTGTACCTCTGAGATAACACTGTATCTTCTCTTTATGAATCATTATCCCAAATTTTACTGACAGGGCAAATTATCGGCTTTTTTAAATAACCAAGCTCGCTTAAGCTTTAAGATGACATATTACAATTCAGGTCCTTCACTGAGGGTGTAAGGCAGGTTTTTAAGATGTGTTCCATTAGTTTGGGGATTAAGTGAAAATGTATTTAAGTGTGTCAGAAACTTGTGATGGTATTGCATTATGCATGAGTGGAGGTCTCAGAGATGTGTGTGTGTGTGTGTGTGTGTGTGTGTCTTCCCAGCTCCTTTGTCCTGCTCAGAAGGCTTCACCGAGCTGGGCTACTACAATGGCTCTGTGTCCCAGACGGACTCAGGCTCGCCCTGCCTGAAGTGGACCGAGTTCCCAGATTACATGCAGCAGTACCCAGGCCGGGGGCTGGGGGACCACAACTACTGCCGCAACCCGGACCGAGAGTCCAACCCCTGGTGCTTCTTCCGCCAGAGCTCCGGGGCCATCGGCTGGGCCTACTGCGACTGCCACCAGGGTGCGGACCTGTCTGCCTGCCTCTACCTGTCTGTCTGTCTGTCTGTCTGTCTGTTTTTCTGTCTGCCTGCTTGCCTTTCAGTCTGTCTGTCTCTGTCTGCCTGCCTCTGTTTGTCTTTGTGTCTGTCTGTCTGCCTGACTGCCTTTCCATCTGCTTTCCTAAATCTGTCTGTCTTCGTGTCTGCCTGCCTGCCTCTCTGTCCACCTGCCTTACAGTCTGTATGTTTGCTTCACTGTCTTTCTGTCTGCCTGTCTGTCTGTCTGCCTGCCTGCCTGTCTGCCTGTCTATCAGGACTGCCTTCCAGTCCCGCTACTCGTGTTTTCAGAATATCTCTTTGGATTCTTTCACGTGCCATTTTTCATGTCTGCCTGTTCCACTGTGTCTGGCTCTTTCTGGCGTGTGTAATTTTGTCTGTTGTCTTTTGGATACCGAACCATCTGCCTTTTTCTACGCCAGTCTATCAGCACTGTGCTTGTGCGTCAGGCCTCAGGCAATATTCAGGTGTTGAAACCTCTTGTGGTGAACCTCTGTTTGTTGTCATTATCTGTCTTTCCCTGTCTGCGTCGCCGTCTTTCCCTTTCCAGCCACTATATTTCCGAGGCTAATGGCGTCGATTATGTGTGTGTGCGCGGAGGGTAACTTGTGTGTGCTTGCTAGGCTGGGACTGTTTGAATACGTGTTGTAAGATTTAAACAAGGGGCATTCTGTACAATTACCCAGGGGTGTAATTGTGACTATTAAAGTCATTGTCTGTGATTATACAGAGGATGCCTGTCTGCAGTCTGTGACTGTTTTACTGTGAGTATAAGGAAGAGTGGACCCAGTTATAATGGGTACACAAATGTGCTTTCAACAGTGGTGCAACGTCTCCCTCTTTTCTCACCTGTGCAGGTGCGGCCAGGCTGGTGGGTGGTTCCTCACCTAAGACCGGGCGTCTAGAAGTGTACCTAAACGGCCAGTGGGGGGCAGTGTGTGACACCCACTGGACGGATCGTGATGCCAGTGTGATCTGCAGACAGCTTGGCCTTGGGTACGAGCTGCTCCAAGCTTGTTTGTCAGATTGCCTTTTGTCTCCTGTCTGAATACAGGACACCTGACTGATGAAGCAACACAGTCGAAAATCCAACCTTTTTTCCCCTCTTTCTCTTATCCAACCTTTACTGTACTGTGCTGACCCTTGGGTGGCCCACGGGTTTGTGTGTGTGTGTGTGTGTGTATGTGTGACTGTGGACATGTGTGTTTGGATGTGTATGTACTTCTCTGTTTGCATTTGTGTTTGTGTGTATTTATGTGTGTATGTGTGTGAGTATATATGTGTGTATTTGTATGTGCTTGTCATTGTGTGTTTGTATTTGTGTGTATGTATGTGTGCATTTATGTATTTGTGTGTGTGTGTCTGTGTGTGCTTGTGTGCGTGTGAAACCCAGCTGGCTGTGTAGTGTGAATGTCGTCATGGCGCTCTGTCTGTCTCTCGGCAGTGAAATTGGCACGGCGCTCCAGCACTCTTATTTCGGCCCCGGCTCCGGACTCTTCCACTACGAACGTCTGGGCTGCCGTGGCAACGAGAACTCTCTCCTGGAGTGCCGGAGCAGGAAGTTCGTCACCAGCGACTGTAACCACGGCAACGAGGCAGGGGTGGTGTGTGCTCCGCCCGAAGGTAAGGATGTAGGGAGGATGTCTCTCGGGGTCTGGGAGCCTCTCAAGGGCTCCCACTGGGGTCAGTGTGTAAAGAGTCCAGAGGGATGCTCTCTGAGAAGCATCAGGAGTTAACGTGGCAGTGACCAGTGAGTCACAGAATGTAGGCCTCTCTCTTTCAGTGCATCCTCAGTCTCTAGTAAAAAAACATTTTTACTGCACCCCTTTCATGAGAACAGGCAGGTACCACATGGGGACAAATGCAAAACACTTGGAGCAGGGGCAATCAGTCAATTACTGTGTCCTGAATTGCACACTAACATACATATGTAGTGCGCTTAGCAAGTAGGATTGGCTGTTTAGCACGTTTATACATATGGTATGGTGTGGTGTGGATAGTGTAGTATGCTTGAAAGTATTTGGATAGCAAACTATAGTCACTGGAAAAAGAAGTATTAGTACATATGCTAGTGTGTGATTTGGGACACAGCCAATGTCTATACATATCTAAGCTGGCTTGAAATTTATTAACAGCCTTTCTTGACAAAGTTAGGCTTCTTGGCAAATACGTAAGTGTTCTAAATGAAAAAAGAGCAATTAAACCAATTTCAAACAAATTAATCAGGGAATATTTTTATTTGGATGTACCAAGTACACTTTATATCATAAGTTTTATTTAATGCACTGTACTGGTGCTGTATGTCCAACCAAGCACTTTCCCTGTGTTGATCCAGAATTATTGCTTTTTAGTATTAAGAGCCCCAGGCGGCTTTATAGGGCGACCGATGTGTATCTGCGCACTGACCCCCTGTGTGTGCTGATATGTTTCTGGCTCCTATATGCCAGGGCAGAGCATCCGCACTGTGCAGGCAGGGTATGGGTTGGCTTTCAAACCCTACCGGGAGGCTAGATCCATGGCTCGAGTTCTTTGACACGAATGTGACAACAAGAACCGTGGCACAGAGTCTCTCTGCACATCTGAGGGCAATGAAACCTGACTTTACACCCAGGCCGCTGTCCTAGAGCGTCCTCGTCGGGGGTGGCGCGTGGAAGGCAGGGAAGAGTACATCCCAAAGCGCCCGCGGTATATTTAGCACAACTGTGAATAATTCAGTCTGGAACATTAGGAGCAGTGAGCTATCTGAGAGCCCGGAGGCCCTGGAGGGTCCCGCTGGACAGGCCTCACGCATCTCTCCTGGACGGATTTACAGAGGCCCGGCCTTAGGTACACCGCTTACATTAGCCTACTCTGCACTGACACACTCATGCAGTAACTCACTCACGCACGCACGCGCTCAGACACACACGCACAGACATGCACACTCACACATACATGCATACACAAACATACTCACACTCATACATAAACTCACTGATGCACAGTCATGCACACACACACTCTCACACAGATACATACACACACACACATGCACGTACACACACACACACACACACACACACTCACAAATACACACAAACACGTATAAACACATATATGCATGCACATTCACTCAAACACACTCACACAGTCAAGCACAAACTCACTCATGCACTCACTCTCACACATACACGCATACACACACACACACCTGTCTATCTGTCTGCACAGACACCCACACAGGGAGCAGGATGGGCTGACCTCGGATTAGCCTGTATTTGGTTGTTAGGGATGTTTCTCTGCACTGACACTCACAAAGGGATTTGGCTTTGCCTGATCTCAGATCAGCTCTCATGGTCACGGTAGCTGTTATAGCACCTGTTGAAGGCATTAAAAGGCAGCAATGGTGGGCTCAGACGTGTCTTTCAGCTGTGGGTCTCAGTCACACATGTGGGGGTGCACAGACACATGGCTTGGTCTGATATCACTTATTGCTTAAAGCTGTGCATAATGAAGAACCTCTCTTATGAGTTACATAAGTTTCTTTACAATCACTCTCTTTTTTTCTCTACATTATTTATAATTGTGAAAGGAACATCCCAGTTGTTATTGTTATTCCACTTAGAATAGAAACATGCATCCGGCGCACATTAAAAATTGACCAGGACAGGAAGAGTTGGGATGGTAAGATTGCACTCACCCTCGAGCGATTTCAGATTTGCAGTGAGAGCTTGTCAAAGTGCAAACATTCAGTTTTTGCACTGAAGCATTGTCATATGACAATGATGTACAACACTGCCTTATTTGCTCAACCAGCCAAGCTTATCCAGTATGACTCACTTAGCATTTAGCACATTACCCTTTCATAGCTTTGGCTATTTACAGAATCGGTTCAAGTTGAGTACCATAGAAGTAATCCCAAACTTCCATCCTTCTGGTTCCGGCTCCAGCTCCCTAACCACTGCCCTAGAATGCCACTGCAATCTAACATGGTGTGCGTTGTCCTGCGAATGAGGCTTAGTGGCACTGGACACGGGCACTTGTCAACCGTTTGGCTTGTCTCCATCAGGCAACGGCGCCCCCCTGAGGCTGGTGGGAGGCCTGGAGGACTTTGAGGGCCGCGTGGAGGTGTACCGCAACGGCCGATGGGGATCCGTGTGCGACGACCAGTGGGACGACATCGACGCGGAGGTGGTCTGTCGGCAGCTGGGTCTGGGGTTAGTGCTGCTGTCTTGCTGGCATGCATCCGCCTGATGTTTTCAGATGTCTCTCGTGACCCAAAGTCAGATTGGATCCAGCGCGTGCAGTGCTACTCATAATGGGTGCTCTCTTTGCGTTGGAGGCCGTGAATATTTGATGGCCTGCGTCCTTCTTTGCGGGCATTCTGTTTGCGGAGGACGTGTTGGAGAAGAGCTGTTGTCATGACTGCTTGCAGGTTGTTCGGCTTTAAAGCTTTTAAGTTCTGAGAGATGAAGAGAGCCGTACCCCTGAGGGGATTTAATCTGAGCCTCCCACGCACACATGCACACACATGCATACACATACACGCACTGCGTGGCACTACTGAACAGCTTTTAAAGCATAGCAGCACTGGGTGAGTGATGGAGAGACAGATAGAGGGATGGATTTCAGGGTGAGTGCCCAGGCAAAAGAGAACCCCAAACCTGTCTCCCTTTTTTCCTCTCTTCGATAGATTACTTATCTCTCTGTTATTTCGGCTCTGTGTGTCTGTGGTCAGGGGCATCCCGAAGGCCTGGTCGTGGGCGCACTTTGGGCAGAGCATGGGGCCCATCCTGTTGGACGGGGTGCAGTGCACGGGGAATGAGCTCTCTCTGGAGGAGTGCACCCACGACGGCTGGGAGCAGCACAACTGCGACCACATGGAGGACGCCGGCGTGTCCTGCAACCCCTACACCGGTGAGAGCGCAGTCTCCTGCAGCTGCTGCACACTCTCCTGCAGCTACCACACACTCTCCTGCAGCTGCTACACACTCTCCTGCAGCTGCTGCACACTCTCCTGCAGCTACTATATACTCTCCTGCAGCTACCACACACTCTCCTGCAGCTACCACACACTCTCCTGCAGCTGCTACACACTCTCATGCTGCTGCTGCACACTCTCCTGCAGCTACTATACACTCCCCTGCAGCTACTACACACTCTCCTGCAGCTGCTACACACTCTCCTGCAGCTACTATACACTCTCCTGCAGCTACTACACACTCTCCTGCAGCTGCTACACACTCTCCTGTAGCTGCTACACACTCTCCTGCAGCTACTGCACACTCTCCTGCAACGACTACACACTTTCCTACAGCTACTGCACACTCTCCTGTAGCTACTATACACTCTCCTGCAGCTACTACACACTCTCCTGTAGCTGCTACACACTCTCCTGCAGCTACTGCACACTCTCCTGCAGCGACTACACACTTTCCTACAGCTACTGCACACTCTCCTGTAGCTACTACACACTCTTCTACAGCTACTACACACTGTCCTGCAGTTATTATACACTGTGCAGCAGCTGCAACACATTCTCATGCAGCAACTACACACTCTACTACAGTTACTAAACATTCTCCTGCAGCTATTACACATTGTCCTGCAGCTACTACACACTCCTGCAGCCACTACACACTTTCCTACAGTAGTGAGACCCTATTCAATCCGACTGCTTTGTCCTTATCCTTTTGCAACAAACATTTCCGGTGGCCATTTCTCCTTAACTTCACTTACAAACACTTGATATTCTGTAAGAATAAATACAGCAACCACAGAAGAAGACGTGACGCCTCCCTAATTTGCTTAGAGCATAGGACTACCTCATTCCATTCTACGCCATGACACAGTCCTGGATTCTCCACTCTGCAAGCCCAACCCTGCCCACTGCTGTGTGTATGTTCTTGCAGGGTGTTATTAGAACAGCTCTCTTACTGGAGTAGCAACACCCGCTTATTGTCTCAGCAAGGCAGTTGGACAGAACAATCTAAACACATAAACTAAAGCTCTGTTACCTCAAACATGCTGTCTGGGAGTCCACAAGCAATGCTGTTTGTGTGTGCTCTAGATACTGTTCAGCTCAGTTTTGTCAGTAGGGCACCTAACCTAAGTCTGATACCTGTGTGTGTGTGTGTGTGTGTGTGTGTGTTCCAGACGGGGTGGTGCGGCTGGTGGGGGCGGACAGTCCGTGGGAAGGGCGTTTGGAGGTGTACCACTCTGGGGACTGGGGCACCGTGTGCGACGACAACTGGACCGAGCTCCACGCCCAGGTGGTCTGCCGGCAGCTGGGCTTCAGGTGAGACTCTGAGGGCCTTTCACCTTTCACCTTTCACCTCTTTGGGGTGACCTCCTTCCCTGTGCTCCAGTCATCAGTGCCCAATCAGTCACCCCCCATTTACAGTTCTATACTTATAACACAGCTGTTTTACATGGCATATATTAGCTCAAACTGTGAATTTAAGTGATGTGTTTCATAAACAAATACAGCAACGCATATGATATCATATTAACTAATATGATATCATATCATAATAACTAATATTGTTGCATCATACATTTGACATATGACTCACCTTGGAAATACGTCTGAAAATTGATGGGAACATTAAGTGCATTTAAATATTCTTCTTTCCATGCATATAAAAAGGACGAGATTAATGACTAAATGGGTAAAATTGCGCTCGGTGGCATTTGTCCAAGCTATTACAGGATGATAGGCTGGATGTGAAATGAAATTAATCGCCTCCAGCTTCAGGAAGTTTAAGGGGCACCTTACATCTCTCCTTCAGTTCACCCCACACGCTGCTGGCTCACTCGAATAAGCTTTGAACGTGGCGTGTCGTGCTCACACTTGCTCAGTCTGCGCCTCAGCTGAGTCATTTTACAGGATAATCTCCGATTCTAGTGAAAAACGATACACATTATCCTGAACTGAACACAAGCCGCATTGTAAGGTTTCACACCTCAGAGAACGGCACTAAATCCCTGCCTCCAGAACGGACCTCAGATCTGATGTCAGCCCGGTTTCCTGTCGCTTTTGTTTGAAATGTCACGCGTTTTGGCCGCGTTTTGGATCCGGCGTGTTTTTTTTTCCCCCCCCTCCTCGCTGTAATTCCTCCTGTGGCCAGCAGAGGGCGCGCGGAGGTGGCGCTGGACGGAGCGTACGGCGAGGGCTCGGGGCTGATCCTCCTGGACGAGGTGCAGTGCGCCGGGACGGAGCGCTCGCTGCTGGAGTGCGGGCACGCCGAGTGGGGGCGGCACGACTGCTCCCACAGCGAGGACGTGGGCGTGCGCTGCGAGAGGGGGGGCGAGACCAACGAGATCCCGGGCGCCGCGCCCGTCACAGGTACGCACGCCCCGTCGCCCCGCCCCACAGGGGGTGCGAGACAGGACGGGCGGGGGGGGTTGGACAGAACAGGCTGGCTCAGGGGGTTAGTCATTGTTGCAGAAACAGAGAGACACGTTTGTGCTCAAGGCTTGGATTTAGAATGTTGTACTGAGAAGCAGCTCAAATGTATAGGATGGTCTTCATAATGGACTTAGGAATATGCGTGTGGGTGATTATGCATGTGTTGATTTTGTGTATGTGCAGATTATGTGTGTGGGTGCGTGCATCTGTGTGCAAACTATTTGTTTAGACTGTGCATGTTTCTTGTATGTGTGTGTTTGTGACTGCTGTATTTATGACTGTTTTTGTGCATAGAATGAATGTGTGTGAACAAACTGTACATACTGTTTGTGTAGGTTCTGCACATGTCCTTTTATGTAGCTGTTTGACTGGGCTAGGTGTTGTGTACATATGTCCACATGTGTGTAGACTGTGTGCACATGTGTACTCTGTACAATGTTTATGTAGTGACATTAGTGTATATATTAATGTGTACATGTGTGTGTAGACTCTCTGTGTGCACTCTATATGGTGTATTGACATGGGCATGTGTTTAAGTGTATGTATGTTAGCGTGCCGCTCCTCGTGTACAGGAGGGTTAGCACATGGTGCAGTGTTGACACATGTGCTGATGTAAGAAACATATCCCCCGCTCGGCCACGGGTCAAGGTGGGGGTGCATATGTCGGCGCCGTCTCTGTAACTAAATTCGTCATGCTGACGGCCTATGTGGTGAGGTATTTACAGGGTGCGGTATGGTAACATTCACCAGCTCGAAGCTCTAATGTAACCCCTTTCCACTGCAAAGCTGGGAGCACGTTAGCATGTGCTGTATGAGGCCCAGAACAGTACAGTTGCCTTTCCATTGCATTACATAGAACATGTCATCGCTCTGAACGCTGTCTTAATGCTGAATGCCCTCTGCCCGAGTTGAGACGGCTGCCCCTGACTTCACCTCCAGTCCAGGGTTTTCTGGGAAAACGAGACTCTGTGTTACTCCTGTCTGCCTCTGCTTGCTTGTTTGGTGCTGCCTCCTTCCTTCCTTCAGTGTTTATGTCCTCAGTTTTTAGCACTGACGACAATGGGGGGCAATACAGCTCTGCAGCTCCACAGCTCCCTGGTATACAGACAGACATCAAGCAGCATCACATTACATTATTGGCATTTAGTAGACGCTCTTATTCAGAGTGACTTACAGTTTTATTTGCAATGTTATCCATATATACAGCTGGATATTTACTGAGGCAATTGTGGGTTAAGTACCTTGCCCAAGGGTACAGCAGTAGTGCCCCAGTGGAGAATCAAACTGGCAACCTGCCGGTTACAAGTCCTGCTCCTTAATCGCTACGCTACACTGCCACCCACATTTATATTACATTACATTACAATTACAATGACTTACAACAGTTACAGTTTTTTTTTTACAATGTTATCCATTTAGACAGCACCAGAAGGCTAACGGGTGGTTGGTCACATGGATCAGCGTAAGCAAAAGCTCTTGGAAAGCCTTGCCCCAGCTGCACCGCGCGAAAGGAGCATCAGAGCACCGCGTAAAACGCACGCCCCGTCCGCGCTCGTTGCAGGTCCCCTGGTGCGGCTGGTGGCGGGCGAGAGCCGGAGGGAGGGCCGCGTGGAGGTCTTCATGAACGGCCAGTGGGGGAGCGTCTGCGACGACGGCTGGAACGACGTCAACGCGGCGGTGGTGTGCCGGCAGCTGGGCTTCATGTAGGCGTCTCCTCTCGCTCCCCCCTCCTCCCCGCAGACCCGCAGCTGCTCACGTTACGTGTCCCTCGGCCCCCTCAGGGGGGCCGGCGCTCACAGCGACGGTCCCATTGCTTAGGTTACTTCTTGGAAGTGAAAGCAATCCTGTGCGTCCTTAAGAAAAGACATGAGTAAGCAGGATGGAACGAGCATCAGTGTTTACAATGTTTACGTTTAGCAGACATTGTTATCCAGAGCAACTTGGTTACAGCATTATCCATTTTGTACAGATGGATATCTACTGAGGCAATTGTGGGTTAAGAACCTTGCCCAAGGTTACAACAATAGTTCCCCAGCGGGGAACAGAACCAGCAACCTTTCAGTTAGAAGCCCTACTCCTTACCACTGCTGCCTTCTGTTTACTTGTCAGCGGCTGACATAGTCAGATTCCAGAAACCGTAACATCTCAATTAAACGATTATGTATAGCGTTTATGACCAAAACTAAAATAATAATAAGTTACATTTATATAGGGCCTTTCACAATACCCAAGGTCGCTTTACATGGTAATCAAAAAAAAAAAAAAAAAAAAAAAAAAGAAGGGTAGACCTATGCAGTGGCAGTGGAGGAGAAATGATCATTGAAAAGAAAGGTCTTGAGATGTGCTTTAAAGAACGGAAGAGAAGGGCAGTCACGAAAGGGTTGAGGGAGAGAGTTCCAGGCTTTGAAGATGAGAAGCAGTACTTTGTATTTAAAAACTAAATCAAAACAAGTAAAACGGGAAGGGAAACCAGTTAGTGAGTGTGGGTTGAAGAGTTTTGTTTTCCACAGCGAGGAGTGGATATTGCTATGAGTCACCTTCGCACCTCTCTGAACAGCCGGTGTTTTGGTAGACGAGACCCCCATGTGACGGTGGTGTGTGCCTGCGTGTGGGAAACCCCAGGATCTCCAGCGGCGGTTAGAGAGTGCCTTGGGTATTTCTCTCAAAGAGCTTCTCCTGTGCAGTGTTTCCCCTCCGTCATTCTGCCCTGGTGGTTTGGTCCCAGCTCAGTTTTTCCTCAGTGAGATTAGATTGAGGTATTACTTTAATACTGATCTGGGTTCAGCGCATCCCCACAGTCGTCTGCTGTAGGTCCCTTGTGAAAGAAGCGTGTTGTTGAAATTATGTTTGTGCTTGCGCAAAGGTAGTAGTAAAAATGTGCCTTCATCCTAATTCTGTTCATCTCAAAGATGAAGGCAAAGCAGCCTGGTAGTATACATTCCAATCCAGCATTGATTAATACTGATTAGGCCATTAAACAATTCACTGAACAGCTAACTACATTGCTATATGTTCAGAATTTAAGAACAGATTTACTTGTATCTTTTCACTGTTGCAAACGCACCTTCAAACAAAAATTTCTTCAATCAAAAAATACTCAGCATTGATTACCTGTGAGGACATGGCACATACATGTCAGTATCCTTTCAGCAAACTAGTCAGACTTAATGAATTAAAAGCAGTAGCAATAAAAACCCACATACACAGTGGGAGCCTAGGACCCAAACACACCTCAATAGTTCACCATACTGCTTCTACAGTAAATGTAAATGGCAGTAGGAGTTTCCCATCATGATAAAATCTCCCTGGAAAAATTGCACATATTAGAAAATGAAACCAGGGGAAAATACTTGGTACACCCAAGATTACACACCAGAAGTACATAGCCTTTATGAGATTTTCAAAGGCCTCCTTTTATACACTGGTGCTTTTCATGTTTTAGAGTTTAGCAGCTACGAGGTTAAAGGGCGCTTGGCCGCGCTTCTGTTTCAGCGGTGTGTCCAAAGCTCGCTCCATGGCGTATTTCGGGGAGGGACAGGGCCCCATTCACCTGGACAACGTGAAGTGCTCAGGGACGGAGGCCTCTCTGGGGGAGTGTCCCGCAGAGGGACAGGACGCCCACAACTGCAGGCACAGCGAGGACGCGGGGGTCATCTGTGACTACGTACCCGAGCCTGTCGGGGACGGCACCGTGGCGACCCAGTCCTGCGGCCTGCGTCCCAACACGCAGCGTCGCAGAAGGAGGATCATCGGAGGGGACAAGTCATTCAGGTAAAACAGTCACACGTGCACAAACACGCGCACGCACACACACACACACACACACACACATACACACACACTATGCTCACACGCACATACACCCACTCTCACAGAAACTCTCTCATACACACAGACACACATGTACACATATACTCAAACACACACTCACACAAACTCTCTCATACACACAGACACACGTGCAAACTGTTATGCACACACTAATAGACTGATCGACATTCTCTCACACTCACACACACACACACACACACACACACACACACACACACACACACACCTTTGTGTAACCCCAGCTTCTGCTTTCTGCATTTTTTCCCTCTCAGAATCTCTCAATAAATCTCTTTTCTGTTCTTCTTTGTAAACCATCTCTCTCAGGAACTTCCCTATGCACAGTGCACAAGCTGCTGCGCATTTTAACTACAGAGGTAACTGTCTCCATGTGTCTGAAGGTGTCTCCTTCATCCCTCTTACTTGTCTCTTCACAGGGGAGACTGGCCTTGGCAAGTCTCTCTTTGGCTGAAGTCTCAGTCTAAGGGGAACCATCCACTGTGTGGCGCTACCCTGATCAACTCCTGTTGGGTCCTCACTGCAGCACACTGCTTCAAGAGGTGAGACAGTAACATCTAGTGGTCATGAGTGGAACTACAATGGCCTTGCTCTGAAAACCCGGTATAAATTTTCCCAAGGCGTGGACTTATGCTGGCTTTCCTGGGAACGCTTCGAACACATGTTCCCATTTTAGGTCATTCATAATAAATTAATAACATGAAGAGATATTTTTGCACGCACACGCTTTCCTTGCCTCTCTGACCATCTCTGATTCCTCTGGCTGCAGTCTCTCCCTCTCCCTCTTGGTCTCCTCAGTTTGAATGTATTTGTACTGGCGTGCTAAATCAGAGTCCTTTCTGCCAAAGCTCCCCGTCACTGTTGTTCTTTCTCCCCGGCTTGGCACTGGCCTTGGATTCTCTTTCAGCCTGAGTAAAATGCCTACTCTCCGCCTCCCTCTGTATCTCTCCCTGCTCTCTCAATCTGTCTCTGTCCGTCTGTCCTTTATTCTGGCTGTCTGTCTGCTTTTCTCTGTGCCTGCATGTCTCTTTCTCTTTCTTTCTGTCCTCCCTTCTCTGTCTCTCTGCCAACTTCCTGCTCTCTCCTTCTCCTCTCTCTCTTTTTCTCTCCAATTCTCTCTCATCTCTTTCTCTCTCTCCCCCTTCTCTTTCTGTCTCTTGGCTTCTCTCCTTTCTCTCCTCCCTCTCTGCCCTCTCCTCCTCTCCTGTCTCTAACCTTCCCTATCTCACTGTTTATCTGCCTCTTTTCTCTCTTTCTGTTTTTGCCTCCTCTGCTCACTCCATCCTGGCTTCTCCCCCATCTCTCTGCCCTGAGCCTTCTCCCACTCTCTCTCTCCTTCTCTCTTTCTCATTCTTTCTCTCTCTCTCTCTCCCCCGTCCCTTTTTCCTTCTTATTCTCTCACTCTGTCTCTCACTCTGTCTCTCTCTCTCTCTGTCTCTCTCTCTCTCTCTCCCCCGTCCCTTTTTCCTTCTCATTCTCTCACTCTGTCTCTCTCTGTCTCTCTCTCTCTCTCTCTCTCTCTCTCTCTCTCTTTCTCTCACCCCCCTCCCCCCCGCAGGTTTGGCAGCGATCCCTCCCGCTACGTGCTCCGGCTGGGGGACTACCACACGGAGGAGCGGGACGACTTCGAGCGCAGCCTGTCCCCCGAGCGCATCGTGGTCCACAGGAAGTACCACAGCCAGGGCTGGGAGTACGACATCGCCCTGGTGCGGCTGCGGGGGGCGGAGGGCAACTGCGTGGCCTTCAACCCCCACACCAACGCCGCCTGCCTGCCCCCCGCCAGGAGCGCGCGGGGCAAGAGGCCCGCGGCCTGCATCATCACGGGGTGGGGCATCACAGGTACCCCAACAACCCCCCACCGCCCCCGGTCTCCCTGACACATTCATGAGTCATGTTTCAGCTGTGTGACAAACCGTGCAGAAGACAGGCATTACAGCTGCACACGGTGCATTCATAATGATAGCAGGGCTCTGCTGGTGTTGGTTAATACTAACTCAACACTCTCTGCACCTTTGGAGTTTTACCATCTGTCTAAGTTCCCCAAATTTCTTTGAAGTCACTGTGTACACTTCCATTTTCTATTTTTCTGTTTTCACAGAAAAGAGAGTTCTGTAATAACATAACACACACTCATCTCTCTCTGTTTTTCTTCTCTTCTCTCTCTTCCTCTTTCTTTCTCACTCAACCTTTTTATCAATCTCAATCTCTCTCATTCTTTCTCTTCCACTATCTCTATTTATCTCCTCTCTCTTTTTCACTCCCTCTACCTTTCTTCTTCACACTTCCTCTTTCTGTGTCCCTCTCTCTCTCCTCCCCCACTCCCTCTCTTCATCTCTCTCATTCTTTTCTTCCTCTCTCCCTCCCTCTCTCACTCTTCTCACTCCCTCTCTCCCTCCCCCCTTCATTCACACTCCCCCTTTCTTTCTCCCTCCCTCTCATTCTTCTCCCTCCCTCTCTCACATTCTTCTCCTTCTCTCTCCCTCTCTCTGTCTCTTTCTCTCCACGTCCCTCTCTCTCCCTCTCTCGTTATTTCTCTTCCTCTCTCATCTCTCCCTCTCCCTCTCCCCCTACCCCGCCCCCCCCCCCTCCCCCTCTCATTCTTCTCTCTCCCCCTCTCCCTCTCCCTCTCTCAGATTCGGAGTACTCTCGGACCCTACTGCAGGCGTGGGTGCCGCTGCTGCCCGCTTGGAAGTGTAAGAAGCGCTACGGCGAGCGCTTCACCAGCCGCATGCTGTGCGCTGGCAGCCTGTCAGACCGTCGCCGCGTGGACAGCTGCCAGGGCGACAGCGGGGGCCCTCTGGTGTGCCAGGACGAGGGGGGCCGCTGGGTCCTCACCGGGGTCATCTCTTGGGGCCACGGCTGCGGCGATCCCAGCTTCCCCGGCGTCTACACGCGCGTCAGCAGGTTCCTGCGCTGGATCGAGCAGGTCACGAACAGCCCGGCCAAGATCTGACTCGCTGTTAGTCCTGCCCGTGTCATGTGACTCTTGCGAAAGGGGGAGGGGTTGAGTGGGATGTCTTTGGCTTTTGCTCCAGGCTTGTCTTCATGCTCTGCACCAAAAACCCCAGCGGGTGACCTGGCTCTGTCTTTCCCATTCATAGATCAGGCATTTCATAGTGCAGAATCTCAAGAAATGTGCACAAGTTAAAAGGCCACAAAGTGCAATATTGAAGAAGGCTGTGTGCATGTTATGACTTCATTACAGTGTATGTGTGTACATATGTACATTACAGTAACAGTATGTTACACTGTGATCTTATCCCTAAGTAGTGTATGAAAATGTTTTGTTGCCTCTGAAGGCAGTTTTGGTGCAGAGGTGAAACGAGGCCTAGTGCAGGAGTCAACGGCGACGCCCGTGGACAGGACCTCTGTGGACGGGCATGCCTCGAGGGGACAGGGGACAGAACATGCTCCTACACAGGGCTGAACCAGTGAAGCTTCGCCTCATACACATTCCACGTCTGCATGCATCTCCAGTCTTTTCCAGCCCATCCGCTCCCGCTCCCTAAAACAACACCAGACTGCACTCCGTGACCTGAGCGTGCTTGGACGTGTATGTGTTTTCCGAGGGCCCGGCCGGCAGGTGCCGGCCGCGAGGATGGCGCTGAAAGGCTGATGGTGTCACGCCGAAAAAAACAGAAGTGTCTCCCGCCGTGCTGGTATCAAAACTTGAATTGAGGGCGGCCGTCACGAGCTTTGCGCACCGTCCCGCGGACGAGCCCCGCCGTAGCGGAGCCTGGCGTTCCGTCGCATAAGCCGTCCCGTGACACACAGTTCTCTCAGCCGGTGCGGCCCCTCCGGCTCAGCGAGCCTGGGCCTCGTGGACAGGGGGCCGCGCTCCGCCACGGGCTGTCCCCGCTGTGCTTCCTCAGTCCAGGCTTGTTTTGTGGGAGGGTGAGGCCGCCGCTGCCTTATGAATGGTGCAGGGAAAGAAGATGCATCACATATTTTCTGCTTCAACTGGCTTGAGGCCCTGTGAGAACCACAGCACGCTGTCTGTAACATAAGAGCCCGGTCTGTGATAAGAGTAGCACTTAGTTAGACAGTTAGTTCAATGCCTCTTAATGGGTGGGTCCGACATGAATGAATCCTCTGTGAATGCAAGCGAGCTTTGCCCCCTGAACCTTTTGACGAGCTATCAGTTGCATTATCGCCTCTGTGGTTTGGATGTGTAGCCAGCAAACCCAGCCCTGCAGATTTGTCTCCATAAAGCAGACAGACAGCTTACATTTACTCCAGGTGACAGGCTATGTAACGCGGTGTCTGTGTAACCGAGAGAGACAACAAAACCAGTTGCCCTTTCTCTGCTGACACCTGGAAAAGCCCCTGGAACAGTCAGCATCCTACAGTCATCATCTCATCACCTCTCTTCCTGATGTGCTGTGCAACATCTTTTCTTATGGATTCTGGAATTTTTTTCATTAATTTTTTTTTGCAACGCTACAGGCTGCAAGATTCCACTCTTTTCAGGGTGCTCTGACAAAGAGGTCCGACCAGCCAAGAGGTGGCACGTATTCCATTGTGAAATGTGAACAAAAAAGCCAAGCGGCCTTACTGGTGGCTCATATTTCTTAAACGCATAACGCTGTGTTCCTATTTCAGTGCATCGGTTCTATTCACTATTTCTGACAGAGATTACACTTGGGGGCTCAAAGTCGTGGATTTACGAGGGCCAATTCCACATCAGGTCAATTGGACAGAAGGATGCCTGTCTCTGATTGGTGAGAGCCAGTGTGTGTATGGGCCCTCCTCTGGTGGATGGCTTTACACTTCAGCCGTTACGTAATGATCAGACTGCAGTTGTCCATGTTGATCATGATGACAGTTGCGATTGCAGGCAGGTAAAACCCCAAAGCCCTTGACAGGAAACCTCTCTTAACTGGCCCTGCTGTTACGTCTGGTTACAAAACCACAGGCTGCAGAGGCAAGGGGCATGTTTCGGCAGCTGAGATGATGTGGAATGACCTTACTGAGGTAAAATTGCACTCAATTTCTGCTACATTACATCTTTTTCAACGGTGTCATACCTGTGTCAAGGGCGTTCTGCTCTGTTTGAAGTGGTGATGATGCACAGTCAGGGGAGAATGCGTCCATTCTTGTGCTGTATTGTGTAATGTGTATTGTGAATTCTATATGCTCTCAGCTACCCTGAGATATGTACCTGGTTTCCCTCCGGTCCTCTTCCACCACTGTACAGCAGAGAGAGAGGCAGGTGTAAAGAGGTTATCCTCAGAATCAGAGACTTCTTCCTTCCAGAGGACTAATTATACACAGGCTGGAATTCGGTCAACATTTAATTTCTGACTTTGCCCCACAGCTAACTGAAAGTCTTACTTTTTTCCTTGTTAATTTTGTTGAACCCTGAACTTGTAGAATTGTGTTGATGAAGGAAAACATTAACACTTGGCTTGAGTCATGAGTCAGAATTAAGTACAAATGTTGATTGAGTGCCAGCTTTAGTTGTGCATTTGTATATTTAAATATTAATGTATTCTGAATACCTTCTGCACTCAAGTTCATCTGCATTTATCTCTCTGTGCCACCATTATTCTTTTCACAAAAATGTATAAGAACACAGTGGTTTTGGTCAAGTGTTTGTATAAATATCTATGCAGGAGGTCAAACACATACGCACAGATGCATTGCTGTTATGTTTTTGTCACTTGTTACATCTACCACTTGTGAAGTAGCACTTTGTGTTGTTATAGTAAACTAGCATTCGGAGTTCTGTGACAGCTGTCCGTCCATGCATCCATTCAAGATGATGTTCCCTGGGCTGCAAAGCATCTTGGGAAAAGGCGGGTCCGGGGCTGAGGCCGAGAGGAAATGATCCGATCTGGAACGATGTGAATATTTCCAGCCTGAAACCTGAGCTCCATTGTCCAGGTTGCTCGGAGAGGGCCTCTGCCTCTCTGGGGAGCACCCAAGCCTTTACAAAGCATCTCCCCCCCCCATCCCTCCCTCCCTTTGGCCCGCTCTCTCATGCGATGCCTGGAGGTGATATCATCTAACCTCTCTACATCTCTGGCCTCGGAATGACCCAGGAATCAGGTTGGAGTCGACAGCCCTTGACACGGCATCTTGGCTTCATCCCCAAGTGCAGCTCGGATGGCCGACCTCCAGCGAGACCCCGTGACATGCCTGGATGCGACCGGGTTGCACATTCCGAAAGTGCGGGACTCCTGCTGGCAGCTGGACAGAGGGTCAGCGTCAGCACCGCCAGCCCTGGAGCAAGCCTGAGCTTCAGAGGTTTCGGTTCGGGGGAAGGGTCGCCCCCGTTAACCACACGCGCCGTGGATATCCTGTCCACCCCTACTCTCCTGGACCCGTTACCTGTCGGGGTTGAAGGTTTTTCCCTTGGTGCACTTCCGTCCAGGCTGCCACAAGGCCTCTGTCAGCCAATGAGAGCGAGAGAGAGAGCTCTGTGCTGCCTGAGACCCAAGCCTGTTGCATGCTGTGCCACCAGCTGTCTGAATGTGCCGTGGTGTTTGCGGTCATCGTGCCTCGTGCTTCACTTCTGATCTCCGTGGCTCTGTAAAAAGCTTGTCCATGTAAGAAAGGTGACAAATAAAGGTGACATATGTGGCACTGTTTTGCTGTGGTGAAAACATTCTAAAATCCTTCAGGCAGACCCAGTCTGCATGGCACTTTTTGCATACCCATTTTCTTGACAAGAATATGATTAATTATGTGGTGAACACCCCCTGCACATTCACCTGAACAGATAAAAACAACAAAATGAACATACAGAACACACTTGTTCCAGCACATAGTTGGTGTCATGAAACAGAACTTATGTGAGAGGTTAAAAAGAACTATTATCTGGCTCCTGGAACCACTACATTTTCATATCATCACTAGGCCAAGACCACTAGGAGATTAGAAGGCTATCCCTCGGTCAATAGACAAGTTAAACTTTTTCAAAGGATTGGCACTTTTGTAAAGAAGATTTAACACAGACAAAAGCTGGTAACCTCCGAGTTGCCCACAACCACACTGATATACTGTCAAGTTCTTTGTTGTGAATGCTGCATGTTCTTATACCCTCCCAGACAGTCAGCTAAAAAGAGCTGACTAATTTAAGTAGTAGGTCATGCTGACACCAGTGGCAGCCAGAAAGAGGGGCACATGGTAATCACCTCAATAAACCTACATTCAGCTCACCCACAATGTTTCTGTCAGCGTTGCAACAAGGTTGCCACAATGTTGATAGAAACTTCATGAGAGCATCGCCAGCTATCTGGGACTGGCTTCGTCTGTTGACAGGTTGTGGAAGCCAGCTGGCCGTCTCGACCGATCTCTCAGACAAAGATCATTGTGCGTGTTTGGATTAAGCAATCGAAAGTGGCTGTTTGTTTAATATCGATGCCTGTTAATACATGAGGTTAACTGTTGCTCGTGTGTGTCGATAAACAATGAGTAACAGATTTTATTTCTCGGAGAACAAAAACGACCACAAACAGAGATTCCAGACGCCTTTTCTCCAAGTTCCTTGGCTTGTCCGCTGAATATCTGAGCAGGCCTTTGAAATGCTTCATTCATTCTGGGGTGTATATTTAGACTGCTGGCAACTGCTGAAGCTTGGATCTCTCGTATCCCTTGCACCACGCAGCCCCCAGACATAAAGGCAGATGGTCAAGGCAAAAAAAAGGGCTCAAATACAGTAATTGAAAAGGACACCAAATGACTTCCAGCGCCCACTTCCTAATAACCGCTCAAAAAGGAATGCCTCCAAAAAGGACAGTTTGTTAAATGGATACATGTGCCCCCACCTCTGTCCCCCACCTCACCCTGCATCGCACACCTCCATAGGGCTTGCTTATACAGTACACACAATACAGCGTAGCCTCTATTCAATCTACTATTTACTTTGTCCTTGAGTAAGTCTTTCATGCCAGTGTGACCCTTTTCCCTCTCTTGCAAAACGTTAGGAGTCTGGCAATCACGGGTATTAACATCGCTGATAACCACAAACATGAAAGCAAGAAAAAAAACAACACCAGATTATAATGCCAACCAGTGTTATATTCCCAATGCACGTGTCATAATAGCTGGTGACCTCAGTGCAGCATGACCAAAGGCTTTTCAAATCAACACTGACACATTATAACATGTTTGTTGTGAGGCTGGTTGCCAGCAGGAAAGTTCAATACAGTGAGAGGTTAGCTCTGACCGCACGTGAGTAATTCAGGTCTGAAAAGCAAGCGTGTCAATCATCGCTCTGTAATAATATGAAAGATTAATAGAGCACGACACCGTAGGAGAGGTTGCTAATACACCACAATCCATCATGGAAAAAGATAGACACCTTTCAACATCTGATTGGTCAGTCACTCTGCCCCTGCTAACATGCCTACAGTGTTTGTTTATGTTACAGTGACAGGAAATTGCTCGTCTTGCATAGTTCTTACAGCCGCAACAGAATTTATTTATTTTGTACTTATTTCATTTGCATTTTTAGTTCTCAGTTGTAATTATTTAACGTTGGATACAGTGAGGGCACAAGGCATGGTTTAGAGCTCTGAAGCTTGCTGTTGCATAAGTTAAGTTGTACTCATTGATCTGGATTACATAAAAACTTGCCTAAAAACAAAATACTAATGGCATGCAAAATGATGCAGTGTTTTTCAAGCTAGCATTGTTAATCCATAAATGCGAAACAGACGCTAATAGCATGAGTTAGTGACAGGACATGGTGCTTATTAGTGGACAGACATCCTTGTTCGTGTTTAGGAACAGCTTTACCCGGGTACGTCCCGCAGCCAACATACAGTATTTTACTAAAAACCTCACTGTTATTAAAAAGCTCATTATCATATTTACCATATTCTGTTTTGGTTACTTTATCTTTCACCTTGTGGTGTTGTGGTACATGTGTGTACGCATGTGTGCGTGTGTTTTCCAACCATTGAAAGGGAGGCCTTCTCAGTCTCACACTGTATGAACCTGGAGCCCTTCGGTGCTGTGTGACTCAGCTGCAGTTGTTTGCCCGTCCCAATTCCCACTGTTCCCCCGGCCAGCTGTTCACAATCAGCGCTCACAACACACACTGCAACGCATGCTGCAGTGCACCCCCCACCCAGGACCCCTCCCAGACATATTCTGATCTGCACCGCCACAGCAGTATGGTAGCTGTATGGATTGCATGCTCTTCCAACCCATTTCACTGCAACAATATAAACTCACCCTTTTCGAATGCATCCAGCAGGTCAACAATATTGACAGAGCTGTATAAGCTCACATCTATATGTAACATGAATAAAAAGATAGAGGTGTCCTGGACAAGCGTAGATTTGTAGATGCCCTTAAAGGGTGCACTTATGGGCTTGTCAGACTGTCAATGCTCCTGAATTGGGGGACTTCGATCACCACTCTTCTGACTGGATATTCCCACATCTGAAGGCCCAGCTAATCCAAATCTCAAAGGCTGTGATCTAGTCGTAATTGGAGGGAGTTCAGTCTCAGAGCTGTTGGAGCATTAATTCAACTGGCCAGCTCAAATTGCACTGTGTTTTATAATCTGTGACACTCAGTTGCGTATCACTCTCCTGCCCTATCTAATCAAATGCTGCCATAGTTCAAATCTCCACCCGCTCAGAAGTAAAACACTAGAAACAGAAGGCTGCCAGTGTGCAGGAGGGGGCTCCACATATGCAAATAGTCAGACGATATTGTTAGGCTAAACGCAAAGCAACAGTTCCCTTTGGGCAAAATTCCTTTACATTGCTTACATGGTGTAGACTTGGAATTTGCTTGCTGAAAGTACCACCCCCAATTCCCCAATATGAATATGTGGTGTTGTGCTAAATATGTCTATAAATTGTAAAGTAATATTTAAGTTTTTATATTTTTGATAAGTGCAGTTTACAGTATTTGAAAAATTGTACTACATTTTATTGATCATCAGAGACACACACTCACACAAAAACAATTAAGTGATTTTTAAAGATCTGAGTGATTAATAGTTACATTGAGCGGAATTGTATTTAAACAAAAAAAAATCTCTATCAGTCTGGTAATAAGGACAAACCTGACGCGAGTAATATAGCTAGTCCCCTTCCCCCGGTCCAGAAAACGTCAGCGTCTTTTACGTGCCTAGCTATATTACTTTACATCATAGCAACAGTGAAGGGGGGTTCTACGGGTCAAAGGTTAGACCGTATTTAAAAAGTAGCCGAACAAATCGAAAATTTGTCTGGAACTAGCAGCACTGTTTCCCTCCGATATGTCAACAATAAAAGTAATTAGCACACAGCAACCATGTATGGGCAGCTACCTACTCGCAGCGAGCTAGGCGAGTAAAAATAGATGTTCTCTCGTGCACGGGAAGCTAGAGACGCGAGTGAGTATGAGGCGGAAGTCGGGATCAGCTGATGGAGGAGGGTCGGCTGAAGCCTGTTACTGAGTCCGAGAGAGCCATCTTTCCGACAGGAGAAAGAGTGGGGGGACAGACGGGAGAAATTGGGGGGTTCCCGGCTGTACGGGCGGCCCAAAACACATTGCATTGGGACGGCAGGAAAAACCGGTGACCATCGGAGAGAAAACAGGGCTTTCTTACTGCATCCGGAACTAAGACAGAACGGGAACCGGGTCGGGCGATCGAGCGAGCGAAAGACAAGCTTTATTAGATAGCAAGCTAGCTAGCTAGCTACAAAGGAAGAGAGAAATACGAGTGTGAATAGAAAGGGGCTTTAATTGGAAACTAATGGCGCGTCATCGATAAAAAAACAGCTTACTGGTAGCAAGCTAGCTATTACTATTCGGTTTGCTGATTTGTGGAGAGAATGTGCAATTGTGCCAAGATGTCAATATAAACAACACCAATCCGTTTTGGAGCAACTACTGTGGCAGTGGGACTCGGATTGAGACTAAAGGATTCCTGCCAGAGGTTTTCGGTACATGTAAAATCTGTTTTTCGACGTTATTTTTTAAATAAATTGCAGATGAGCGTTGACAATGACAGAGAATTAATAGGTTGCTAGCTAGCTAGCCCGGTAGTTCGCTACATTTCGATGTTGATCTTAGAATGGGAAACTGTAGATTCATTTTGTTCTGAACGTTTAAATATCCGTCTGACTGCAGCGGTTGAAGGTTAAAAGTGAACGGAAAAGGGAAAAGTGAGGTTCTGCAAAGATTTGGCTGGCGAGCTAGCTTGCAAGCTAGGTAAGTGACTCTGGAACAGAGTGTCTTCTTTGCCCCCCCTCCACTCACACGAATAGTCCACCGGGAGTCTGTGAGCGCACAGCTGATTGGACGAGCAGGGGAGGGGGGATCCGCAATGGGAAAACATCACTTTGTTGCAACTTTATCGCAAGCTAGCTAATTTACTCATATCTAGATAGTGTTCGTGTAGTAAACCGGTTTACTTACGACCCTTGTTATTTCCATGAACTCCGCCGTTTGCGATTAGGAGGAAGCCGTTGTTTGTCAGCAGAGAAACAGTAGTCTGAACACTTACAATAGGAACCATGATGAATATTGAATAAGTGGGGGGGTCGTCTCCTCATAACGCCGTTTTAGAACGACAGCAAAAAACCCCCACAAGGTCCAAAAAGAAGGGAGAGCTCTTGTAGCTTGTAACGTCAGCGGTAACACAGGCAAGGATCAAATTGCACCGAAGCACTGGATACCGTGTCTAAGATAACTAAGTTCTATCTCCCTGTGCAAGGCATTTGAAAAAAGTTGGCTCGCTCAATTTTTTTTTATTCCATTTTTTTATCCCGCCCTTCCATTGGTCCAAAGTGAATATAATAATTTCATGGCAGTAATCTCCAACTGACCTGCTAGCTTGCACATTCTCCAAGAAAGGGCCTTACAATTCTTCGTCTAGAGAATTAGTAAAGTGGCTAACAACCCGAGCAAGTTAACGGTCTGATTGGAATCGATAAGTTTATGTTTTGACATACTTTATCTATCGAGACTTTTGTCGTGCTTTTAGCTTCACCGTTACATCTAGTTAGCTGTGTATGTAAAACTTAGCTGACTGGCTAGGTATTTTTTGTTTGTCGCTTTCGCTATAAACTGAAACAAACCAATGGTAACCGGTTTGTAACCCAACGATAACATGTGAGGAACAAGATCCTGATCTACAAGTGGTTTGTTAAATACCAGTCAAGACCCTTGACTATTACACACGAGGAAAAAAAGGAACAAAGCGGACACAGAAAGAACCGTGTTGCTAGCTCACTGGCAAGTCTGCGGTGACTTGTCAGTGTTTTGGTTGTGTCGCGGCCGCCCCTCCCCCAATTTTAGTAAGACCCTGCTGGAAGTGTAAGCCGCTGCTGCTGCCGTGTGTCATTCGGGCACAGAGCTTGTCCCCCCAGCGTTTGTAGAGGCATCGGCTGTTGCGAGTGTCATTTGCGGGGGAACAGATCGGTGGATGTGATGGAACTAATGTTCGCCGAGTGGGAAGACGGGGAGAGGTTCTCTTTCGAAGACTCGGACCGGTTCGAGGAAGACTCGCTGTGCTCCTTCATATCCGAAGCGGAGAGTCTCTGTCAGAACTGGAGGGGATGGAGGAAACAGTCAGCGGGACCCAATTCGCCGACAGTCAAAATTAAAGGTAAACACTTTAAATAGAAAGCGTCCTCGCTGTCGTGCGTGCACATGTACACTATTTTTAGAGGTAAAGGAAATCGACCTTCATTATTTTGAAAACTTGAGCTAAAGATAGTTAACATTCCCTAACATTCCCTTCATTTGTTATGTCGCTATATTTTGAATCCCCCCCCCCAAAAAAAAACAACCCAACGTCTGAGTTTGCCGTCCCCTCACTACTTCGATACGTTCTTAACCACAAGCTGCTTTTCTTTGCCCATCTTTCACTAGCTCCACGGCTGTGCCAGTTTTAAATTCTTTGTCGTGACCTCTGTTCTATGCAGTCTGTGTGCCTTCCTTTGCTTGGATAACTCATCAAAAACAGTACCAATAATGAGGCAAAAACTTTGAAAACTTAAGACTGAGTTCACTCCTTGCCATTTATGTGGTTTCTCTTACACTCTCAGGAAGGGCTTGAAATGTTAGCATTTTTACACAGTCTTTAAATATTTTCATAGGCATAGACCTTTAATCATTCCTGTCTAATAGGTCTTGCATTTATAGTCCCAGACATGGGTAAACCGGTCCCTAAATTGGTGTAGACTGATGAGAGTAAACCAATTTAGATCGGTGGTCTGATTTTAGGTTGTTATGTTGTGCACATTCACTGATCTTTGTGGATGAGCCAGTACACTGGTTTCAGTGAATGAGAAAAACAGTCCCTGCTGTAAAGATCAGTGAGTGTGAAGTAAAAGAGCCTGAGGCCAGTGTTTTGAATATGAAGACAGTGGGGAAGACCCACCTGGCCTGTGACCTTGTACTGCCATACCCTTGAGTAGAAATATGTTGACCACAGTGCCATAAACTGGTGTCTTCTAAGCATAAGGCCTGCTCCATCTGTGCTGTCTCAAACCAGAAGGGCTGTGATCTCGGGGTTCACTCTGTGAAGGCCTAACCTGGAGCAACAGCTGGATCGTGTCAGCAGTGCACTGCGAGTAGTTTGTACTGAGGTGGCGGGTTTATACAGCCACCGCCAGTAGTGGTGCTAAGACCTAAGTGTATCTCGCCCAGTCTGTAGAGGCATAGTATGAGCCAAGTGTAATTTTACAGGCCAAAGCGTTGGGGACAGTGTTTTCCATGTTTTCTTTTTTTTTTTTCTTCAAAGAGTTATGTTGTTGATCAAACGTTGTGGAATCCACCTGTGATGTGTACCTTGTCTGAAACATCCTTTTTTGGTTTGTTTAGCTCACATCAGACGTTTGTTTAAATTGTGGCTTTCGTAACGGTTGGGAAGGAGGGGGGATCCCACTGTCCGAGTGTGTTGCTTTTGCAAGGACTGACTGCACAGCATTGCTTCACCACTTGATGCATGGAATCGAAGTGCTTTTTGCCATTCAAAGAGTTATTTATGTATGGTGTTGTTTGCAGTGTCACATATTAAGCCTTCGGGTGGGCCTAAATTTGGCTGACCATATAGGCTACTTGAAGCTGTGTGTGAAAGTGGGCTGAACTGCTTGGGAAATGAGAGGAAACTGCCTCACCAAGCCTTTTTAAAGGAGCCTGTGAGCAGTTTGCAGCTCCCCCAGGGACTTCAGCGAGGATGTCCTGTCAGGGCTCCTGCCCTTTTTTGGGAGTCGGCGGTTTCCCAGAATGCATTTGTTGACACCGCGTGTGAGAGTGCATGCTGCCGCTGCCGCTGCTGCACAGCATGTGTTTTTTTTCGCAGCGGTGCCGTGTAGTATTAGGCACTCCGGTGGAGAATGTTGTACAAAGGGCAGAGCAGCCTCTGCCAACAGAAATGATTCATTGAAACGTCCACTTTGGAGTTTCTGTGAATTTAGAATCCGTTCCCCCCTGTACTCTCAGCCAGTGAACCGCACAAGAAATAGCCAAAAGTGCAGTACCCCCCCCACTCCACCGCCTCCTCTGTGTTTCTCTGAAATCCGTCAAGGTTATTTATTCTTTAAAATTGATTTTGGTTTGATAAGAAAAAAAGGTCATAACGGGGTGTTTACCTGTGGTTATTTGGAATTACTTGCTGTGGGAAAGCGGTCACTCTTTTGTAAGTTTGCATGGCAGTGGCTTGAACGAGGTTGCTTGGTGGGGGAGGCTCTGGTCGTTGATACAGCTGAGTGGCCGTTTGTCCACTGAGGAATTCCTACGGCAGCTGCCGAGGGACAAACGGGACGGCCGCGCGGCTTACAGCAATGAGAGGGAGCCGGGGCGGTTAAGAGGTAAGGGGCCAGGCAAAATTAAGTTTGGAATGAACTTAAGCTTGGGGGCCTGGGAAGGAAAGCTGTGTGCAGTGGTGTTTGGATTGAGTTTGGAGGGGGGGGGGTGAACGGGTGGGGGGTTGGTTGTAAAGTAAAGGGGGCTTTGTCTTTTGCAGGTCAGTGCCTCAGAGCTTGGATGGCGGTTTTAGCAATAAACCCTGATTTTATGAATCTAGATAATGCCACTGATCTTAAGTGGAGGAGCTGCCAGATTCCAAATCCCCATTTAAAGTCGGATCTGTTAAAGAAAGAAAGGGAACAAAAAAGCGGAGCGAGGCGTACTCGGCGGAACGCTGCGGCGGTATCTGAGACGCGGAGCGGCGGCCCCCGCGGTCCTTTTTGGCGGGCCGAGCGGCCGGCAGAACATTATCCGGCCTGTTTGTCATACATCTGCCGGCTCTCTGGGCTCCCCGCTCGTGCTGACTGCCCGGGGGGGGGGGAGTGTGTCGGATCCGCAGACAGAGGGCTGGGAGCCCGAGTGTGAAAAGCAATCCCTCACCTTTTCACAGCTCCACAAAGGCACAGCTGTCTGCGCCCCTCCCGCTCCCATTGGACGGCCAGAGCGTCCTTGTTTAGTCACTAGGTTACCCTCCCGCGTGCCTCCTGAGTCAGAGTGGCTGTGGTGACACACCCCCTCCACCCCCCTGCTGGAAGACACCACACTGAGGACAGGTGGGTAGTGGAGAGCAGGTGCTTCCGCAGGCCCAGCGACTCTCCGCTAAGCACCCAGGCCTGGTTTATACCCTTTCAGCGCCTTTTGTGTGGGCATCAAAGGACGCTGCGGTCTCCCAGGGCCTAGAAGAGCATACGCTGAATGCTGTTAAACCTCGCTAGGCCTTATTAGACGGCAGCCTTTCGAGGTCCCTTGATGTCCGTGAGACATAGTGGTAGCTGACGGGTTCTGTGATTCTCAAAGAAATAACCAAAAACTGAGAAGAAGGGCTGAGGCTAAGAATTCATTAAAAATATCATTAATGATATCATTTTATTTTGCGGTGCAGATTCCCATATACAAGGTGCTCTGCCGTGTACAGTTTCACAGGTGACACATCCTGTAACCCACCTGTGCAGTCGATTTGTCATCCAGGTAATTGAGATGAAGGCACTTGTTCAAGGGTGTGTTTGCAGTGCGTTACTTGGTGTAACAACCTCCAACCTTCCTTTGTTTCAAGGCATTTCTTTTATCTGTAAATACTGTAGCTGGGTGCTGTCAGTCTTTGTTGCCTGCTGTTTCATTGATTGGCTGGGTGTTGCATGTTGTTTGAAATGAAAACAAAAATAACGATTTTGATGACAAGAAAACCCCCCGCAAATTGCGCACTGTGTCACCTGTGCTCTACCCATGATGCTCGTGTGCAAGAGTAGCTAAATAAAAAGCAGACCTCTTGGTTTTTTTTTTCTTGTTTGGGACCCCGGGTAAATTCCCCTACTCTGAAATGGCAGTTATCCTGTGTGTCATCAGCTTGAGCTGGTATAGATCTGTATGGATCCTTTTCACCTCATCTAATGTTGGGGTACAGACAGTTTATCCCACTGCCGTCTGCCCAGTGTTCATCTGTGTGTTTTGCTGTTGGTGGAATGGTTGCTCGGTTACTTCACTCTGCCTCAGGAGATGCCTCACCACCAGGCTGGGCCCTTGCGGAGGGATACGCGCTGCGCACAAGCCCTTTCTTTGACACGGTGCACAGACCGCCGGTTCTCCGACGCCCACGCGGGGCGGCTCGGTTTGTCCGGCGGCGCGGACGTTGCCATGCCGACACAATGCGTCCCTTTGACCCCCACCCGGTCCGAGCGTTCGCGGCCCCTCCGGCATCCTCGCTACGTGAAGGAACTTGGCGTGTCACATGGGGACGGCAACCTCGGTCATTAGGTTCCAAGTCCCCAGTCGTAGCCCTAATCAAACGCTTGCTTTCGACCCTTTAATACCCTTTTGTTTCCCCACTGCAGAGGTGGAACCAGGCTATCCTGGACTGCGTGACCTGGTACAGCGGAGTTGCTTTTCCATGACATTACCCACCACCAGAGCTTAGCTAGTGATGTCACACTGGATGCTAGATTCTGCCCAATATGAGGCACCTGCTGGGATTTGATCTGCAGTTCACAACTGTATTTCAGTCACCCCAAAAAATTGAAACAAAAAAAAACGACAGTTTTTTTTTCTGTCACTTCTGTCTGTGTTGTTTGCTGTGGTCCTCTGAGGTTTAACGCTAGTGCAAACCTAAACAACATAACTGGCTGACTGCTTACTTGCAAGCAGGGCAGCACCGGTGACACCTGTGGGCGGAGCTGACGACAGAGAGAATGGGAAACCTCCCAGAACCTGAGCCCAGAGAGTCAGAGTGGTTCCAGGCCTACAGTGGAATGTGCTGCAAAGTAATGCCTGACTGCAGCTTCGCCTCTTGCTTAAGCTCTCCTATTTACACTCAAAACAACTCAGGGGTGTAGCAAGTCTGCAGGTCAAAGCTTTGATGGAGTCTGGGTCAATGAAAATGTTAGGTGAATGTGCACCGCTTGCTACGCTGCAGTGAATATATCGGGGCGATAAAGTAACGCAGACAGAAATACGAGCCAGGGAGCTATTTTAGGATGGCGGTACAGTAGCCCCGTGTGTCTTTATTGTTCTAACTTGTCCCCTAAGTTTTGCGCGTCAGCCAGACTGGGATGCAAAATACCTCCGTGGTCACGGTTTGCTTTCGAGATGTTGCCTCAGAAATGGCAGTTTTCAGATGAACCTTTGACCTGCAGCTGGTTCGGTTGAGGCTGTTGTCCCAGCTTTGAGGTCACTGGCTGAAGGCACCTTAGGATTGTTAGTGGGTTGCCAGATTGTTTGGTTTACAGTGCTTGGTGTTTGCCTTTTGCTATTCAAAGGGAGCACAGGCTTATTCTATGAAGGGCGAAAACCCAGGATGCATTTTTGGTTGGGCCAGCGGAGCACTTATCAAGTCAGCATTGAAAGTGCTGTGTACACAGGGTCTCTTATGAAGGTGACTGCTGGCTGTGGATGTCATCAGTGAGTGCTTTTAACATTCAAACAAAACCTTTCCTTGGGTTCAATTTGCAAATGCTCGTACCTGTTTACTCTGTACAGGTAATGTAAGTGCAGTCTCCATCTCTATTTCTGACATAAATGTAGAATTATAACAGTAAAGCTGAGTCTTGAGTCTTTTGAGGAGACGTTATAAGAGTGTGATGTGTTTTTGTTCTCACCAGATAATTTTGGGGGAAGGCACATATTTATCTTTCTGATTTGACTGCGTAGTTAGTGCTGGAAATTTAATTTTCCTGTCAGCGGGGGGAGCGGCCAGGTCCAGGCCGGCTGCGGAAGACCGCTCCCGGCCAGGCACACTCCGCCGAAGCCGCGCTGCTGGCAGAGTCCTCCGCGCTCAGACTGTCTGAGGCGACCGCTGCGCCTCTCTGTTTACACACTGTCCCGGCCGTGCTGATTGGGGCCGGGGGGGTGAGCGGGTCCAAGATTTACTGCAGCAGAACCAGGACTCCTGTATAGTCCAGTCTTCTCTATTCTTTTCTTTTATGTTTAAAGCCATGGTTGTCAGAGCGGTGTTTGAGCGCATAAGGCTAACCTTCTAAATGGGTACCTCTGATAAAGAGTTATGCTTGAATGCAAGCGCTTATGAGTAAGAACATAAAGTGAACCAAAAGCATACGTTGTCAGAGCTCAAGTGAAACCCTTGAATCGTTAGCGTGACAGATGGGCGAATTCTCTCTGTCCTGGCCGGCGTGCCTCTCTGCAAACGACAACATCGTGTCAGGAAAAAAAGCAGCGTCTCCAGATAGAGCCGGCAGCCGCAAGTGGGGATGTCTCGGAACGCGACCGCGAAAAGCGAAACCCGGCATTTTAAAACAGAAGCGCTTCCCTCGCCAGGCGTCCGTCACACGCTCCGCTATCCCGCTCACCGCAGAAAGGGGAGCGGCTGCCCCCCAGGCCCGTTTCCCCCGGTGCGGCCCGAGTGTTGCTCTTGGAGCGGGCGGCGGCCAGGCTGATGGGGGGGAGCGGGGATTTTGGGACTCCTGTTGGACTCGCGCGTGGTCCTAACCTTCCTTTCTCCTCCTCTCCGCCCTCTCAGATGGCCAGGTCATCCCCCTGGTGGAGCTGTCCGCCAAGCAGGTGGCGTTCCACATCCCCTTCGAGGTGGTGGAGAAGGTGTACCCCCCCGTCCCGGAGCAGCTGCAGCTGCGCATCGCCTACTGGAGCTTCCCAGAGAACGAGGAGGACATCAGGTGAGGGGCGGGGCGGGGTCCGGCGACCAGGGGGTCGTAGGTTTGAATCTTTGAATCTCGACTGGGCACACCCGGCTTGTACTGGAGCAAATGGGTAATATTTTAAAGGTAAGCTGTATGTAAGTCACTCTACAGGTGGTAGTGAGACCCATTGTGTAAGACCTTCAGTTGCGCGCACAGTATAGTACCCTTTCAAAAGGTTGGACTGCCCTTTTGGTTGGCAAGTTATGATATATCAGATATGACCTCGGTCCATACTTGGAGACACACACACACACACATATGCACAAACATGCACAACCATGCATGTGCAAGCTCGCACATACGTGCACATGTACATACATTCCCATGCGCATGCATGCATGCACAAGCTCACAGTTGCACACAGAGAAGGTCCAAGGCACATGTCAGCAACCCAGTAAGTAAAGCCCAGAGAGAGTCTCATGTTTTGGGCAGGGAGCGGGAAGGCAGGATATCCCAGTGGGAAAGAGGCAGTGATGTTAATGGGTGCTATGTCCCGCCCCTTCCCTGCAGGCTGTACTCCTGCCTGGCCAATGGCAGCCCTGATGAGTTCCAGAGAGGGGAGCAGCTGTACAGGATGAGGGCGGTGAAGGACCCGCTGCAGATTGGTAAGCACCCACGACTCGCCCCCACCCCCCACCCCGCTCCGCGCGCGCGATTGGAAACCCGCCGGCTCGCTCACATCTGGCCGATTCTGCATTATTTAAAGAGCCTGGGACGGAGTCCCCGTCTGACCCCCAGATGTTCTGGGACCGCTTGAGTATCTGGGCTTCATCGCACGAGCCAGTTGTCCAGCTGTCTCTCATTGGACAGAGGAAGTGTTTGTACAGTGCAGAGATAATTGAAGACTCAAATTTCCTGATCCGTTTGTGTGTGTGTGTGTGTGTGTGTGTGTGTGTGTGTGTGTGTGTGTGTGTGTGTTTCAGAGAGGGTGTGTTTGAGTGAATTTTTTTTTTATACTCACTGGGTAAGTAATCCCTCCAAAAAGGGAGACCGTTGTCTCGTTGTTAAACAGGGATTAACAGAACATTAAATACTCTGTGTGTGTGTGTGTGTGTGTGTGTGTGTGTGTGTGTGTGTGTGTGTGTGTGTATGTGTGTGTGTGTGTGTGTGTGTGTGTGTGTGTGTGTTTCAGAGAGGGCCCGCTTGCATCTGGATGCTAAGCTGGTTTGCGTGCAGTGACCTCTACTATAAGCAGTTGTGCCACAGTATTTTAGAATTTGTATGACTTGCTCTTTAACAGATCTGTTTAAGATCTATTCATGCTTAATAGGGGATTCAGATTCTCCCGAATATTTGCCCTTTTCCAATTGTGGGATTCTCAATGCCTCTATTGGGAAATCCCAGGGCTCCCAAAGGAACTGGAAGCACAATTTATAAACATGTACATGATCAGGTCCCACTGCAAATGGAATTTATTGGTGTTTAGGACTATTTGTTCTGTAGCGCATAAAGCGGCAGAATTTCTGATTTTTAACATGGGCGACGTCTTGAAATGTGTAATAAACTCAGAATAGCTACACACATGGACTCGAACACTCATAGGTCAGAGCAGTCCATTATTCTTCATGGAGTCTGAGAGCAAACGACCGCATTGACAGAGCTGCGTAAGATAATTGAAATACTAAATACGAAGGTGTTCTTTGAAAGGACACATTACTACACACTCATGTGGTCCCAAAGAAAAGGAATTAAAAGGAGAGAATAAAAGATAGAGTCTAAAAAATCACTCCATGTGTCATCCCATTCTTCTCTCATCCCCACATCCTTGGCTGATTTAGTCACTGTTCTTCACGAGGCACAGCTCATGCCGGAGTCATCGCTTAGCACGGAGCGTGCTTTGGAGATAGACTGCCCACAGCCAGAGAGGGGGCTCTCTCTGCCCCCGCAGACGGGGGAATACTGCACAAGAAAGTTTCACAAGCAGCCTTTCGCTAACCACGTGCACACTGTGAATCAGCTGCTGGAGTCACTGGAGCTGGTAACAGCATGCTAAACATGCAGTTTGAGGGAATCGGGGGCGGGGTGATCAAAGCCACATTTTTTAATCATGCGTTTTACACATCATTTACTTAACTCCTTTCTGAGTGTAGCTTTCGGCTAACACTAACGTGGCTGGCTGTAAGGAATTTTAAGAAGCCATGCGAGATCAGCATGTTGATGTTGGTGGCTATGGACAATTGACAATAATGTAATGTAATGTAGCCGGTGTGAGGAGGGGTGTAGATTTGTGGGACAAAATATCAGAATCTGATGTAGTGTACTTTGTTTCAGGATGTGCAAAATGCTTGGAAGTAGTGCATTGCGATGGGGAATAAACACTGAAATTATTCCCGCGCTCCGTACTGACTTTTTTTGTGAAATGAGAATGAATTAAATCAGAAAATCCCGGGCCTCAGTCTTAATCCCTTATGTTTAATGAAAAGTGATTCCATGCAACAGATTATTTCAAAATTGTAGTCTCTGTGTATTTGTGTACTTTGAAAAGTAGCCTCCCCTTAATGTTTAGGAGAGGCGTGTCCATAGCCGGTATCAGTAGCAGATTACAAATAAGCCTCTCCTGCTCTTTTGTTTTACGCTATCGGCTCCTTTATGTGAATGGGTGAATGATGGAACTTGTTTGCGTTCTGAACTGGGACCAAGCACTGCGGGCTGCTTGTGAAATTCAGTGAGGCCTGTTTAGAATCAGCTGTCATAAAGTGCTGTAGGACAGATGAGGAGTGCTTCAGCACTCACATGTTCCATTGATGGGAGGAGGGCGGGGTATGCATCCCTTTGATGGGGGTGAGGTGTCGATTTGGGAGAGAGAGGGGCCCAATGAGAGTGTACCTGCATGAAGGAGACAGGGCGATTGTGGGGGGTGGGTGGAAAGGGATTGTGGGTGGAGGGCAGAAAGGGATTCTAGGGGGAGGATAAGGGGGTACCCTAAATTGCGCAACCTCTGCGGGAAGAGAGGGGGGGATATTGTAATGTGTAGTCCGAGGGGGTGCAGGTGGAAAGGGAAGAGGGTCCTGGTGGGAGCAGAACGGGGAACCTGAGCGGGACGGCAGGAGTAGCCCACAGGAGTAGCCCACGGCGTCCAACACAAACATCCTCCCATTGAACGCCTCCCGGTCAACACGGCGGCCGCGCAGAGCGCTGAGCATAGGGACTGAACCAGAGCAGCCCTGCACTGCCGCGACCTGCGCCTGGTGATAAAGACCAGTCCCCAGAGACACGCCGTGGTGCTGCGCCGCTGATACCCGTTTACTTCAAATGACAGATAAAAAGGGGAGAAGAAACAAAAAAAATGTGACTTTCGCTCGGTCTTGACAGTTATGATAATGGAAAAAAGGAAGAGTTTAACTTCACTCCATTAAAAACATAAGAAAATGGCTAAATACAGAATGACTGCTTAAAATACCAGAGATAGTGAATATGTAACTGTGGCTTTTTAGAAGTCATTTTAGACTAGAGATTATTTTATAAGTCGTACACTCATTTGACAGTAACTGTGAGGCTGACTTACTCAAACGCAACATCACTAGTTGCACAAGGGCTGTGTGTGATTTTTGTGTGGAATAGACCAGAGTTGTTTGGTGCTGTTTTTGGAGCCAGTTTTATTCAAAGTGAGTATTATACCCCTCCGATGGGTCGAGGGGCTGGGCCGCAGAATTTGGGATACGTTTCAACGCTGTCTGCATCAATTTTGTATATGGTGTCACACTGGCTTTCCTATGATTGTGGAAAAGGCAATAATTCAACAAAAAAAACTCCCCAAAAAACTTGGCACTGACAGCCTTCGCTTCTCCAGATGCTGAAACGCGATGCTGTATTCCAGCCCTGCGTCTCGTTTGACCTTTTCCCCTAAACGTATATGTTGGGCATACCTCAGCTGTGCGTGTGCCTTTAATGGGAGCAGCTGTGGTTTAGCGCAGCCCAGATGAATGGATTAGAGCAACCGTCCCAGAATGTGACAGGATTATGGCCTCTAATATTCCTAAAGGAACGGGAGGTGAGCTGCCACGGAGAGGAGCATTAGATGAAGTGAGTGCTTTTGGACTCCTCTCACAGCTCCCGAGAGAGCGACTATTGTTACTGTGATCATTGTCATTATTCATTTGGCACGTTCCCACATCTAGGGTAAAGTTCAGTGCATCAGAATATACAGATACACTGCAGAGCAAATTGCACAATTTAAGAAACAAAGCAATAGTGTTATCTTAGAAGTACAAGCTAGTACCTGTAGTATTCTACAGTGCATCAGCAGGTACAAGTGTAGAGCGTATAAGTTTTCATAGTTGGAGTTACCAATACAACAAATCAACTAGTGGCAACAACCAGCTGGAAAAAGAGAACTTGCACCGGGTTCCATGGCAGCAGAGTAGTGAGTAGGACGGAATAACGTGCACACTTGGCTTCAGTCTGATCTTACTGATGTGTTCTGTTTAATGTCACTCGGCGTCACTGAGGATTGCGAGACTTAAGATGTGCACGTGCTCCATAATTCAGGCCATTTTAAACAAATGCAAGCGAGGGAAGAAAATGTCAGGCACTAAATTAGTTTGAAAGGGGTGCGTTTCCTCACCAAATTGGGTCCAAAAAGCTTCCTGCGATTTCTTTGGGAGGTAATCTTTAGGTTCTCCGGAAGGGTGTGTGTGTGTGTGTGTGTGTGTGTGTGTGTGTGTGTGTGTGTGTGTGTGTGTGTGTGTGTGTGTGTGTGTGTGTCTGTATGTGTGTCTGTATGTGTGTGTGTGTTTGTGTGTGTTTGTTTGTTTGGGGGGGCTGAGCTGCCCTCAGCTGTCATCTGTAAGCAGATTCGGGCATGGGAACATGCTCCGCCTCTTTAACGAGCAGCGTTCGGTCTGAAGCGGTGTCTCCTCTGGGCCAGGCCCGTCGCCCCGCGCTCCAGTGACGGTTCAGCGGGAGAACGTTGGCGGTCGGCCAGTGCGTAAAAGCCCCCACATCCCCCCTTCCTCTCCGTTAGAAAAGCGCCTTTCATTTCCTGGCCGCTGTGTCTCGGACCGCAGCGTCTGCTCTCCGCTGTCACCCCGGCCTTTATTACCGACAAGTGACACTTTTCACTTTTAGCGCTTCCAGCGTCTCCTCCTGCGACAAGGTTAATGTCACCGAGAGAGGGAGGCTGGAGGGAGGTGATCGATCGGAAAGGTTGCGGCAAATCCGCTTTAATCTGCGATTAATTCGTTAATCGAGCCATACCTTGTCCTTTCTCCACGTGCGCGCTTGCTCCAGGTTAAATCTCTCTGTGTTCACATTCTGCGGCTGCCCTGGTCTGCTGTGTTGCCTCAGTGGCTTTAATTCTGTTATGGTAACAAAGCCATAACAAAGGGGCGGCAGTGTAGCATAGTGGTAAGAGCGGTACTCATCACCAAAAGTTTGCCAGTTTGATTCCCCGATGGGGCACTGCTGTTGTTCCCTTGGGCAAGATTTGGGCAGAATTTCCTCAGTAAATGGGTAAAATGGGTAAAATGTAAGTCACTATGTAAGTCGCTCTGGAGAAGAGCACCTGCTAAATGCCATTAATGTAATATAATGTAGAAAGCCCTACGACAGTGTTTTCCTTACTGTGTCCAAAATGGGTATTTAACGTTAGTGAACAAAGGCTTTTCCTTCATGTATACTGATTTTTATTGCACTCAGTTTTTAAGTAAAAATGAAAATGACAAAGTGGAAAACATTTCCGTGTCTTCACTGGCCGGTTTCACTGACTTTGCTCAGGGTTTGATTGTTGTGCCACCTAGTATTTTCCACTAGGTGTTTGTGCAGTGCATCCTAGCTATTATTCATCTTTGTGTTTGATTGATAATGTCTAAAGTTGAAGTCAGAAGTTTACATACACTTTAGCCAAATACATTTAAACTCAGTTTTTCACAATTCCTGACATTTAATCCTAGTAAACATTCCCTATCTTAGGTCAGTTAGGATCACTACTTTATTTTAAGAATGTGAAATGTCAGAATAATAGTAGAGAGAATGATTTATTTCAGCTTTTATTTCTTTCATCACATTCCCAGTGGGTCAGAAGTTTACATACACTTGGTTAGTAATTGGTAGCATTGCCTTTAAATTGTTTAACTTGGGTCAAATGTTTCAGGTAGCCTTCCACAAGCTTCTCCCAATAAGTTGCTGGAATTTTGGTCCATTCCTCCTGACAGAACTGGTGTAACTGAGTCACGTTTGTAGGCCTTCTTGCTCGCACACGCTTTTTCAGTTCTGCCCACAAATTTCTATTGAATTGAGGTCAGGGCTTTGTAATGGCCACTCCAATACCTTGACTTTGTTGTCCTTAAGCCATTTTGCCACAACTTTGGAAGTATGCTTGGGGTCATTGTCCGTTTGGAAGACCCATTTGGAAGACTAAGCTTTAACTTCCTGGCTGATGTCTTGAGATGTTGCTCCAATATATCCACGTAATTTTCCTTCCCTATGATGCCATCTATTTTGTGAAGTGCACCAGTCCCTCCTGCAGCAAAGCATCCCCACAACATGATGCTGCCACCCCCGTGCTTCACAGTTGGGATGGTGTTCTTCAGCTTGCAAGTCTCACCCTTTTTCCTCCAAACATAACGATAGTCATTATGGCCAAAAAGTTCAATTTTTGTTTCATCAGACCAGAGGACATTTCTCCAAAAAGTAAGATCTTTGTCCCCATGTGCAGTTGCAAACTGTAGTCTGGCTTTTTTATGGCGGTTTTGGAGCAGTGGCTTCTTCCTTGCTGAGCAGCCTCTCAGGTTATGTCGATATAGGACTCGTTTTACTGTGGATATAGATACTTTTGTACCTGTTTCCTCCAGCATCTTCACAAGGTCCTTTGCTGTTGTTCTGGGATTGATTTGGACTTTTCGCGCCAAAGTATGTTCATCTCTAGGAGACAGAACGCGTCTCCTTCCTGAGCAGTATGATGGCTGTATGGTCCCATGGTGTTTATACTTGCGAACTATTGTTGGTACAGATGAACGTGGTACCTTCAGGCGTTTGAAAATTGCTCCCAAGGATGAACCAGACTTGTTGAGGTCCACAATTTGTTTTCTGAGGTCTTGGCTGATTTCTTTTGATTTTCTCATGATGTCAAGCAAAGAGGCACTGAATTTGAAGGTAGGCCTTAAAATACATCCACAGGTACACCTCCAATTGACTCAAATGATGTCAATTAGTCAATCAGAAGCTCCTAAAAGCCATGAAATCATTTTCTGTCTTCTGAATTTTCCAAGCTGTTTAAAGGCACAGTCAACTTAGTGTATGTAAACCTCTGACCCACTGGAATTGTGATATAGTGAGTTATAAGTGAAATAATCTGTCTGTAAACAGTTCTAAGAAAAATTACTTGTGTCATGCACAAAGTCGATGTCCTAACCAACTTGCCAAAACCATACTTTGTTAACATGAAATCTGTGGAGCGGTTAAAAAAATGAGTTTTAATGACTTCAACCTAAGTGTATGTAAACTTCCGACTTCAACTGTAGGCTGCTATGCGACAGCTGCTCTGAGCTGGATTGCTTTGGCCTGCCCTCGGGTCTGGGCTGTGATGTCAGACTGAGGCTGTTCTCCTCTCCCTCCCGCCCCCGCAGGCTTCCACCTCAGCGCCACGGTGACGCCGCCCCAGGCCAGCCAGTCCAAGGGCAACTACAACGTGGCCGTCATGTTCGACCGCTGCCGCATCACCTCCTGCAGCTGCACCTGTGGGGCCGGCGCCAAGTGGTGCGCGCACGTGGTGGCCCTGTGCCTCTTCCGAATCCACAACGTGAGTAACACGCGCGTGCGGCCCTCGGGCAGCGTCTCTCTCTCCAGGTGGTTCTGGGTTCACGCCCCCCCCCGTCTGGGCGGAGTTATTACCAGATGGTCCTTTGTGTAGCGCGTTTGAACACGAGGCAGATGTGCGTTATACGTTGGCTGCTCCTTCGCGGGTTCTGGTTCCACTTGTCAGTTTGGACGACTTCCTGGGCTTGGAGGAAGAATACTGTTATAAGCATCAGCATGAACAAATGTATCCAGAGTGAGTTACACTTCACAGCACGAGGGGGACCACGACTCCCACAGTTAATTATCATGGGTGTTTTTGAACAACGTGAGTGAGGGACAGCGGTACCGTGGCCAGGAGAGGCAGCATAACGTGTGTGGGTGCCCTACTTCTCTGGCGGAATCACTGCCATTCATGCTTGGAATTGAAATTCCCGTTTTCAAGCTGATTTGAGCAATTCAAAATGGAATTGGGGGAATAAAATGGGGGAAAAAATGGAATAGAACCAGCTAGTTTCCTTGGCTACATAATTCATTGTATGACGAGTTTAATAATGAGCACTGTATGGATTTTACGTTTGTATTTTATGTTTGTATTTTTTATTTCGTGTGTTTATGATGTGTTTTTAACCTGTAAAGGGAAGGGGCGGGCATACCGATTGGCCTTTGGCTACACTACATAGGAAGTGCAAGTTAATTAACTGTCGGTGGAGAGGTCTGTGTCTTGGTAACTGCACCCGTGCTGAGGAGGTGATACATCGAGTTGTACAAATGCGTTTGGCTTGAGTTTTCTGAATGGCTTTACCACAGAAATATGACACTACTGCTCTGCCCCTTAAAAAGCCCTGCAAAGTTTGCACCCAGGAGAATATTAGAAGTTCATGTGCTGCTGTCCAGGTGTAGCTGGTTTAATTTAACTTCTCCTCCTAAAAGTCTGTGTGGAATTGTGCAATCTTGTTCAAAAATATTGTAATGTGAGCAGAAACAGGGAATGAAAAGGTGAAAAAGAAACAAATATGAAAAAAAAATTGGTGAGAAGATGAAAAAACCCAGTTAGAAACAGAACTGACTAACTGAATTTCAGAAGCCCTAGCGTTTGCTGCTGTGATCATGTGTGTGGGAGTGTGTTTGTCCCAGTACTCTGTGTGCTGTAGTGCATGGCTGAGCATGGGTGGAGAGGTGGCTGCTCAGCCCTGATATCCCCAGCGAGTGGGCCAAGCTCCGCTCTACCTCAAGCTGTTCAGGGGTGATTTCAACAGCCAGCCAACAGCCTGCCAGCGGCCAGCCAGCGGCTTGAGAACAGCCACGAACAGCCTCGCAGAGGCTCGGCAACAGCCAGCCAGCGGCTAGCCAATAGCGTGCCAGCAGCCAGCCAGCGGCTAGCCAATAGCCTGCCAACCACCAGCCAGCTTGCGGCCAGCCAATAGCCCGCCAGCGGCTAGCCAGCAGCCAGTCAGCAGTCAGCCAGCAGCCAGCCGACAGCCTGCCAAGCAGCCAGCCACTTCAAAGCCCTCTGTGGGCTCACAGGTTACTCACAGCCTGCGCAGAGCTCTCGCCCGGGACCTCCCTGCTGTTCGGCTGCTGTGTGGCTGTTCAGTCTCAGGCAGACATAGAGCCTCTCCCATGTTTACTGCGGTTTCCTGGAGATGCGCTGAGGACCGCGTCTCTCTCCGCTGCGCTTCCAGCATGAAATCTGCTGCCGCGAGTCATGCAGGGAAGCGGTCTCGATGCGGTTAGCCCTCGAACGAGGATTCGCAGACAATGACACACTTCAGAGAGAGAGATGAAAAAGGAGCTGTCACTCCCGAGGCCAGTCGCTGCTCGCGAGCAGTGCCCCCTCCTCGCACACCCCGTAGCATCTGGAACTCGGCATCGCTCGCATCTTAATCCGATTGTTTCAAAAGGTCAGATGTGATGGAGTTTAAATGGCGGCACTTCAGCGGGCCTGCGGCTTTAAGGACGGCAGGGCTTCCTACCTACTTATGCAGCTACTCCAGAAACCTCTTGGGAGTGCTGAGTCAATGTCAACCTCTCAGGTTAAGGTGTGCCACAGGGGCTCATCCTAAACCCGCTTGCCCTCCCGCGCGGGCGGTCGAAGGACGGCCCCGGCTTGGCCGAGGTCCTTGACGCGGTCGAGCGGCCCAGCTGTGAGGGACGGGAGGCGGAAGGACGCTCGCCGAGGCTTCCTTGTGACCTATATCTGGCCCACATGAGCCTCATTAGATTTTGTATTGAATCCAGTGGATTAGCAGTAAAGTAATTAACCGCTCTCGGTCTCCCGACAGGACGCCGGTCCCGCCGCTCACTCTCCCTCGCTCTCCCTCTCTCTCTCCGCAGTCATTATTCGCCCCTTTGTGAAAGCGGATATCGGAGCTCATCCTCTCCCTTATAGAAATTTGGCCTAATCCGCGGACGCGTTTGATCCGTCCCAGGACCCCGGCGCTCAGATCCAATGCACGCCGCTTGCCTCCAGATCAAAAAATACACATCTAAAGACGCTGTTCAGTGCGCTCCTCAATTCTGATTATGGATTATTCATTAAAACCTTCACAGGGCTGCCCTCTCGCAAATTATCATTAGGCTACATTACAGTAATATACGGCTTTTGCGCTGACTAAAATTGGTGCTTGATACTGACTTTCATTTCCCGGGGGAAGATGAGTCAGTAGGCGTGTAAAACATGAGCCCTGGGGAGCGCGTGCAGTTGGAGCTACCTAGCGCGCGCCCAGTCAGCGGCCCGGTGAAGGGGGGAGGCCGCCGGCCGGGTGCCGTGTGCCCTGCGTGGGTCGGCCTCGATTTAGCTCTGCCCTTTCGCCGGCCCGCCCTCGCCAAGGCGCGGTGTGGTTTTCGCAGGGAGTTATCAGTGCGATTATCTTCACAGGCGCACGCTCGCACAGAAACCCCCCTCCCCCTCTCCCTCCCTCTTTCTCTTCCTCTCTCTCTCTCTCTCTTTCTCCTCGTGGCTCCCAGAACAGGCAGGCTGCGCACCCAGTGGGTCTCAGATAAAGAGTTTCTCTGAGGCCAGTCAGCTAAACCCTTTCATTCAGGGCTGTTTCATCACAGCTCCTGCAAGTGTCTGTCTTCACGGATAGGTAATAGCGTTGCTGTATGGATACATGCCTGCAAATATTTGTGGGTAGCAGTGTAGCATAGTAAGGAGCAGGGCTGGTAACCAAAAGGTCACTGGTTCGATTCCCTGCTCCTGTACCCTTGGGCAAGGACAAGGTACACACAGAATTGCCTAAATATCCAGCTGTATAACTGGATAACCTGTAAGCCTGTAAGTTACCCTTGATTAGGGTCTGCTAAATGATTATAATGTAGTGCATTGGCTGTAGGATCCAGCGGTGTCAGATGAGGTTAGCCCCTGAGGTCACACAGCGCTGTCCAGCTGGCAGCCTCCTGGAGCGGACAGCAGAGCGCACCCCTGTGTCAGACGCTCAGAGGAATCCAGCAGGTGGCATTTCGTGTTGCCTCCTGGGGCGTTCCCCATTCCCTTTAATGACCTTTTCATGAGCACCGCTGAAAATCAGTCTTCAAACCGCCGCTGCCTCTGTTTCATGTATAATGCATGGGCCAGATTGCGATTTGCAAGCGAGACAGTCCCCGCACGCCGAGGGGACAGGCATGAAAAAAAATCAATCTGAAAGACGTGGCAGGTGTCTGCATGGCAGGCGCGTTGTGCTTGTTGCATCATGGGTAAAAGTATGTTAATTAGAGGGCTGGACTCGGGACCCAGGGGTTTTGGGTTCAGATTCAGACCATTCTCGTTCCCTGGGGAGGTGGAAGATTCACCTCAATTGCTCCTGGACAAAACTGCAGCTGTAATGGGTTACAGCATGTAGATGATTTAAAGTGGTCCATGACACAAATGGATATTGTACTGTAAATGACTAGAAAATGCACAGTAGTTTAACCCTTCAAATGAAAGCACAGCTGTGCAAAGGCATCACAGAATGTGTAAGACTGACATTTCCAGGGCACTGTGGGGGATGAGTGTCAGCAGAGCAAATGAATGGTCTAAAAACAGCGGGGTCCACGTCTGGAGGGTACAGCAGGTATGAAAGTGAAATCTGGAGGTGAAGTGTGACATCTAGAGCAGTTTCAGTGTGGAGGCGTAGTCACTGAAAAACACATGCATGGTTTGTTCCTCTTTTTTTCGGACCCGCGTTCCCCATCACGAGGGCTTCTCTTTTGATCTGTTTTCACTTGTCACACCCTTCAGCCTTCTTGGTTTTCACCATATATCTGAAGATATGGGAAATGTTGCGTTGAATTTCATATTGAGGACAGTTTTGGTAATTAATAAAATATTTGATCACGCACTGTGTGTAAGTGTCATCATCCGTGAGAAGTCTCATTCTTAGAGCAAAGATGCTGGCTTGCCTACATTACCCAGCAGCACTTGCAGGGGGTTGCCTACTGATTTGCTTTACCCCCTGGCCCTCAGGCTTCGGCAGTTTGCCTCCGTGCTCCAGTGTCCGAGTCCCTGTCCCGGCTCCAGAGAGACCAGCTGCAGAAGTTTGCTCAGTACCTCATCAGCGAGCTTCCCCAGCAGGTAAGACCCTCGCCGCAGGTGGGATTATCGCCACACCAGCATCTGTTCAGAATTCAGTGTGGTAAAATCTCAGTGGAAGGGATGCGAGGAAATCTCTTATGCTTTCTAAAAAAACAAATAAAATTCAGCTTGAGTTTGTTTTCCCCTTTTGAATTTTTGGCAGAGAGGTTTCCTCTCCTCTCTGCAGCTTTGATGGCTAGACTCTTAGGACTTCATAGTGAGACTGCACAAGCCCCACAGTAGGTGAATCTATTATCAATTGATCACTAAAACAATCATAGTTTTGTGCTGTATGAGCAGTCTTCTGATTAGTTCACAAGCGTCGGTGATTGGGATCATGTTGTTAACCCGCCTATTGTAAGGCAGTAAAGCCACACTCTCCTATCTTGAGTGGAGACTTTTAGCTGTTGTTGGCAGAGCCCAGCTCTCCATTGTTAGAATGCTGTCCATTAATCCAATGCACATAACGAGTGAGCAGATAATTTATTCAAAGGCATGCCTTTGATTCTCCCAGATGCTTAGATGTGGGCGTTTATTGACCGCAAGCTGCTAACACAAACGTGATTATGGAGTACATTTTAAAGCTACTGTTTTATAGCCGCTCACAACAGGTAGCTAGCCCTTGTATGACAGGTTAGCCAGTCAGCCAGTATTGTAAATGTCTAAATTACCTTTGAACCGAAAAATTAGGGCCATGTTAAAGTGAGCAGTGAAGATCAACCGCAGTGCTTGTTTGGCATAGTTGTTTGGAGGGCATATGTAAATAAAAATGAGTCCCTTCACAAAAAAAGATCTGTGTGTCTAACTCTGAGCGTGTTGTTTTAACCACATTTCCCCTGACCTTTGATTTGGTGCATTTGGTGTTTGATGAAATGCAAATTTTTGAGATCGTGGGCGTTTTGAAAACACATCTTTAAAGGTTAACGTGACCACTGTATTTTACAAAAAAACACTGTAAAAACCTACAGACCTCAAACGTGATACACGCTGTGGGTTTGCACTGGTAGTGACTGCAAGCCTCCGAGCCCACTCTCTCTCTAGACTCTGTTAGTCTTTGCTCTTTTGTCTCAGTGACTCAGAAAAACAGTGGCTTCATTGTCCCGTAATGCATTATGGTAAACCGGGAGGCACTGGTAGTGTAGTCTTACTCGGCGCTCAAAGGTCACTTGTTCCTCTTTTCCCGCGTTTAATGCGAGACCTGTATTGGAAGGAGGGCGGGCGGTGGCGGAGGTAGTGGACACGGGACCGGACCACACTGAGGGTCTGTGTGTTGGAGGCAGAGTGTGAGAGAAGGGGCCTTGTCCTCTCATTTCAGATCCTGCCCACAGCCCAGCGCCTCCTGGACGAGCTGCTCTCCTCCCAGTCCACCGCCATCAACACCGTGTGCGGCGCTCCAGGTACGCCGCACCTGCGCTTTCCACCGTTCCCCAGAAGGGGGCAGCCTTATCGTTCTACAGTATAAGCCATAGATCACCATAGAGTATGGATTCAATGTTTTTTTTTTCTTATTGTTATTTTTCACTTAAAACTTGGTAATGCTGGAGAATAATACCATTTGCGTTGGTTGTGACGAGGCTCAGGCTGGTGTACAGCCAGTTAGGCCCGTCCTGCAGCCATTTTAGAAAGGACTCTTTTCGCGTGGCGGCCGCTGACTCTCTGACCCTCTCTCTGCAGACCCCACCGCGGGCCCCTCGGCCTCCGATCAGAGCACCTGGTACCTGGACGAGTCCACGCTCAGCGACAACATCAAGAAGACTCTGCACAAGTTCTGCGGGCCCTCCCCGGTCGTGTTCAGGTAGGGACGAGAACGGTGTGGTGGGTGTGGTGAGACTCCCACAGGCAATTTGGCGTTTAGGTAGAAACAGCAGCAGGGGTGTTGAGGTTTATATAACACTATGCAAGGGACTTGTCCCTGTTTGTAGATGAATCTAATAATTTGCTGCTAGATAGCTAAAAAATGAGTTGGCCACCAGGTCTATTAGTTGAGTTATTAGTTGGCTAATTAACTACATTGACCATGTACCACAAACAATATTTTTCATGTTGATTCTGTAAGTTCATTTAACATGCTTGCATCTTAGATGAGGGAAGGTGGCAGACCTGAAGTTTCTGCGAAGGGAGTTTTGTTACTAGCAGTCTTGCTTGGTTGACGGTCTCCTTTGGCCCCTGCTTCTCCTCGCAGTGATGTGAACTCCATGTACCTGTCCTCCACGGAGCCCCCGGCCGCGGCGGAGTGGGCGTGTCTGCTGAGGCCCCTGCGGGGCCGGGAGCCCGAGGGCATCTGGAACCTGCTGTCCATCGTCAGGGAGATGTTCAAGAGGAGGGACAGCAACGCCGCTCCCCTGCTGGAGATCCTGACCGAGCAGTGCCTCACCTACGAACAGGTAACACACACACACACTCATAAACTCCCACAAAAGTGCACTGACATACTTACACACAGACTGACACCTAGGCACACACGTACATGCACACCAAGGCACACTGATACACACACACACACACACACACACACACAGGCTCATTGAAATACTTGCACACAGACTGACACCTTTACACACACACATTGGCGAGGCACATTGACATACATACACATACACATCGATACATGTATACACACATACAGATGCATATATACACAAATACACTCACACTGACACATACACAGACAGTTACAGACACACAAGCAGAGGCACAGAATCGTCCAAAAAGCTGTGCACTCACACATACTCACACATACTGCACGTACTCGCACATACTTGCACATACAATACTGTACATGTAGTGCGCTGAAGACACACCTCTTCAGACTCTACCTGGACTGATACCTCTGCCACTTTGACCTTGTAACTTTGACGTTGTAAATCTGACTCCTGTCTTGTACTTGCTCACTTACCTAGGTAGTATAGCGGTACTTTATTGTCCCTGTAATTGTATTTGATATGTAATCCTAGTTCATATTAGTTGGCTCGTGACACTGACCTTGCGCTCAGCTTCAGCACTATTTGCTTTATATGACCTGTACACATCTTGCTCTTGTGCCTGTTGTTTGCCCACTATTTGCACTTTTGTACGTCGCTTTGGATAAAAGCGTCTGCCAAATGAATAAATGTAAATGTAAATGTAAAAAAATACACAGATACACACACACGACCCACACACACGCTCTTTTTGGAGATATGGGTGTAGTAGTGGCTTTGCTGCAAGTGGAAGTGCAAAGTGGCTGGATGTGGTGTTCATTGGTGTTGTTAGTAGCTGTATGCGTATGCGCTGCGGCGCTGCAGTATGGTGACTGGCTCCCCCTCTCCGCAGATAATCGGCTGGTGGTACAGCGTGCGCACATCCGCCTCCCACAGCAGTGCCAGCGGCCACACTGGCCGCAGCAACGGGCAGTCGGAGGTGGCGGCCCACGCCTGCGCCAGCATGTGCGACGAGATGGTGGTCCTGTGGCGGCTCGCCGTGCTGGACCCCACCATGAGCCCCCAGAGGTAAGGGCCCGAAACCCCGAGCCCTCCTTTCCCCTCCCTGTGTCACCGTGCCCGCGTGCCCTCCCGGCTCTCTGGCCCTCAGTGTGTATCCCTCTGCAATACACACGAAGGGGAGAACATTGTTATGCGTCCCATCATCTCTCAGACATTCCCCAGTTCATTTCAGATGTATTAATTTCAGACAGGTTAATTTCTGACAGGTTCAGTTCAGGCCCGTTCCATTTTAGTGAGGTTCATTTCAGGTCAGTTCATTTCAGGCCTGTTCCATTTTAGAGGAGTTCATTTCAGGCCAGTTCAATTTCAGGAGGGTTCATTTCAGGCCTGTTGAGTCTTAACAAGTCCCGTTTCAACAGGGAGATGCTCAAATCCCGCCCGCATACCTCAAATCCTGTCTCTCAGAACCCATCTGAGCCGCTGCTCTCCTCCGTTTCCACGCGGCATCTCTCATTAAAACCTGGCTCTGAAGAGCCGGAGCCTTGATTGTGTTTTTGCCCGCTCGAAACCTCTCGGAACCTAAGAGGGTTTCCAAAAACAGTTTGGCCCCCGGCCAAAGCATGTGTGCATTGTGCTGTGCCCGGGCGCAGGTTTGGCTGAGGCTGATTCGCAGTGACGTTTCTCACCCAGCGCGGGGCCGGGAGGGCCCGTTTCCTTCGCCCTGCGTGACTGTGAAGTGCTCTCGCCTGAGCGAGGGCAAATCAGCATTCTTTTGTAGAAACTGGAGAAACTGAGACAATGAAATATGGAATGCCAGCTGCAGGAAGTCTGCACATGTACAAGGGGGGGCTGAGGCGGGGAGCTCTGTGTGTGTGTGTGTGTGTGTGTGTGTGTGTGTGTGTGTGTGTGTGTGTGTGTGTGTGTGTGTGTGTGTGTGTGTGTGTGTGTGTGTGTGTGTGTGTGTGTCTGTGCCCTCATCCTCCAGCCAACAGTAGCTGTGCAGCTATGTGTTTTTGTGTGTTTTTTCTCTGATCTTTTCTTCCTGATCCTGTAAACTGTATACCAAAGAATGTGCTTGGTTTGTTAGTGTTTGGTGTGTTGCAGAATACACTGGTATCTGCAACCCACCAGATTTCAGGTGCTGTGAACTGTATAGTTTTTTTGTTAGTGTGTGTCAGGAGCTGAAAGCTGTATAGTAATGTGCTTCTGTGTTTCAGGCGCTTGGAGCTGTATAGTAATGTGTTGGTGTGTTTCAGGCACTGGGAGCTGTATAGTAATGTGCTTCTGTGTTTCAGGCACTGGGAGCTGTATAGTAATGTGCTTCTGTGTTTCAGGCACTTGAAGCTGTATAGTAATGTGTTGGTGTGTTTCAGGTGCTGGGAGCTGTATAGTAATGTGCTTCTGTGTTTCAGGCACTTGAAGCTGTATAGTAATGTGTTGGTGTGTTTCAGGTGCTGGCAGCTGTATAGTAATGTGTTGGTGTGTTTCAGGCGCTTGGAGCTGTATAGTAATGTGTTGGTGTGTTTCAGGTGCTGGCAGCTGTATAGTAATGTGTTGGTGTGTTTCAGGCGCTTGGAGCTGTATAGTAATGTGTTGGTGTGTTTCAGGTGCTGGGAGCTGTATAGTAATGTGTTGGTGTGTTTCAGGCGCTGGGAGCTGTATAGTAATGTGTTGGTGTGTTTCAGGCGCTGGGAGCTGTATAGTAATGTGTTGGTGTGTTTCAGGCGCTTGGAGCTGTATAGTAATGTGTTAGTGTGTTTCAGGCGCTTGGAGCTGTATAGTAATGTGTTGGTGTGTTTCAGGTGCTGGGAGCTGTATAGTAATGTGTTAGTGTGTTTCAGGCGCTGGGAGCTGTATAGTAATGTGTTGGTGTGTTTCAGGCGCTGGGAGCTGTATAGTAATGTGTTGGTGTGTTTCAGGCGCTTGGAGCTGTATAGTAATGTGTTAGTGTGTTTCAGGCGCTTGGAGCTGTATAGTAATGTGTTGGTGTGTTTCAGGTGCTGGGAGCTGTATAGTAATGTGTTAGTGTGTTTCAGGCGCTGGGAGCTGTATAGTAATGTGTTAGTGTGTTTCAGGCGCTTGGAGCTGGCTGCCCAGCTGAAGAAATGGCACCTGAAGGTGATCGAGATCGTGAAGCGCGGGCAGCACCGCAAGTCCCTGGACAAGCTGTTCCAGGGCTTCAAGCCGGCGGTGGAGTCCTGCTACTTCAACTGGGAGGCGGCCTATCCGCTGCCCGGCATCACCTACTGCAGCGCCGACAAGAAGAGCGCCTCCTTCTGCTGGGCCAGGGCGGTGCAGCAGCAGCGGGGGGCGAGGGCGGGGCAGGGGGACACCCCGGAGCCGGGAGGGGGAGGGAGCGGCCGGGCGGCGGCTCGGAGGGGGGCGGCCCCGAGCACAAGAGCCGCAGCAGCCACCCCCCGCAGCAGGAGGTGGCCGTGAGGCCCAAGGAGACCATCGTCAGCAAGAGGAAGGGGCTGCCCGCGGGGGGCGGCGGGGTGCTGGTGCGTCTGGGAGGGGGCGTCTCCCTCGCCCTGGACGACGGGGGGAAGGGGATGTACAAGGCCGGGGGCGGCGGCTCCTCGTCCATGGGCGGGAAGGCCAAGCTGTCCCAGGGCGGGAAGGCGTCCTGCGGGGGGGGCCCCATGGGCATGGGGGGCAAGCACGGCAGCAGCAAGCGGCGCACCAGCAGCGAGGACAGCTCCCTGGAGCCCGACCTGGCCGAGCTCAGCATGGACGACGGGTCCAGCCTGGCGCTGGGGGCCGAGGCCAGCAACACCTTCGACTTCCTGCCGCCGCCGCCCGAGATGCTGCCCGCCCCCAGCCCCCTGCTCCGGGAGCCGCGCAAGTACGGCGGTGGCGGCGTCGCTAAGGAGACCGCCTTCGACGGGAACGGGCCAGCCACGCCCCCCCGGCCGCCGAAATCCCCATCTGTTTCCCCAAAGAGAGCGCAGCGGCGGCGGCCGTCCCCCCCGCGGCGGAGAAGGAGGTGGAGGTGGAGGTGGAGGCGGAGATAGAGGAGGACGGCAGCGAGGACCCCATGGAGGACGGACAGCCCTCCGCCTCGGCCGGCGCCGCCGCCGCCGCCAAACCGCCCCGCGCCCAGAGAGAGGGCGAGGAGGGAGGGGCCGCGGCAGCTCCCGTCCCCCAGGCGGCGGAGGCCCCGCCCGACCCGGCCGGGGAGGACGACTACCAGGCGTACTACCTGAGCGCGGCGTCGGAGGAAGGGGCGGAGAGGGGCGTCCCCGACAGCAACCACGAGGAGGAGCCCGACGTCTTCGCCGGGATAAAGCCGCTGGAGCAGGAGGGCCGCATGGAGGTGAGGGGGAGGCGCCGTCCTGCAAAGGGGGGGTTCTGGAGTCACACCTTCCCCGGCTCAGAGGTGCTTGCAACACAAACGCCTTTTAAGGCAGGCAAGCTGGAGAGTGCCAAGCCAAAAACCTTAAAATGCTTTGGATGTTTTCTGATTGGTTCAAACACGAATGTGCTGAGACACGGTATTTGCAGGTTTTGCACATAGCTGGCAGTGTTGCTCTTTTTCCACTGCTGTGTTCCACACGCCCTGCTTGCCTCAGAGGAATGCTTTCACTGCATTACATCATTGCTGTCTACTTGCTGAGCAGGCGTCCTTATCCAGGCTTGCATGCATGGCACCGTAGGTACTTACTGAAGCAGCTTGGGTATCTCCCTCACAGTGGCAGTCCACATGGGAATTGTACCTGCAACCTCCGGGTTGCCAGTCCATTTCCTGATCCGTCATGCTGGGGAGTTACAAACCTCATTCTGCAGAGCTGAGACACGTATTATTGATATGGTAACCCCGCAGTCGCTAGATGAGTGTGCTGAGCCGGTGACCAGCCACTCTCTCGAGCTGAGCCGCAGCCAGCTGGTGATGACTCAGGAAGTGAGTGAGTGACTGCAGCTGTTTAACCGCCAGTAATAAGCCCAGACTTCCCCCCCCCGTGATTAACTCCCCTGCGGAGAGCGCCGTGACGGAGGGCCAGAAACGCCGGCCCCAGCCGCGCCGCGGATCCGGAGACACGTGGAGCGGCTGGCCTTTCCCGACCGGCCAAATCGCAGAAAACGGTCTCTGTTTTATTTCACGGCCGGGGTTTCCACCTCAAACTGTGTACGCCTCTCAGAGCTGAAATGAGGCGTTTGAGGCAGGGGGGTAGCATTCACTCAGCACTGACTGCCAGGAGTCAGATGACTGAGTGAGTGACTGAATGAGTGAGTGACTGAGTCTGACTGGCTGGCTGACTGATATGACTGTGATAATCTCAGCAAGCAGTATTTATCAGTTGCTGTGCGGTTTAGTTTAAGCAGTATGGTGAGCGGTCCCCTGTGCACTGAGACAGCTCAGAGAGCGGAGGTAGCAGTGACTGACCTGGTCCCCGTGTTGCAGGTGCTGTTTGCGTGCGCCGAGGCCCTCTACGCCCACGGGTACAGCAACGAGGCCTGCAGGCTGGCCGTGGAGCTGGCGGGGGACCTGCTGGCCAACCCTCCGGATCTGAAGGTGGAGCAGCCTCAGACCAAGGTAATTTCCCCCAACAGCTACACCCTCTCACTTCTCCTGAGTGTGATTTGGAGAGGCGCTTTCCTTCAGATGATTTTACGGGTTTATGTGATATCAGTCTGTGCACGACACAGGGGAAAGAAATGTCTGCCTTTGAAATATCCTCATGCTCAAGGTGTTTGAGGGGAAAAAAGCCTTCATAAGCTCTACCCCTGACTTTGTGGACTGCAAGAGCTGTTACGAACTGACATAAGCTTTCATAAGGCCTACGCCTCCCATGTATTGGTATACTTGACTACTGTAAATTGGTCTGTTGTCCCAAAGCCTATCCTGTGACTGCTTATAAATGTTGGTGTAATAAGTTTATTTAGTGCTTATGAGGGCGTTATGGCAAGTCTAATATGGGAAGGTGTATGGAGTGTTAATCTGAACGGTTCGTCCTCGCTTGGAAAAGGCAAAAGCGACCTGCTCACTATTGCCATCTGTCTGTCCCTCCCTCTGTCCTCCCAGGGGAAGAAGAGCAAGGTGTCGACCAGCCGGCAGACCCAGGTGGCCACCAGCACCCTGTCGAAGGCGGCCTTCCTGCTGACGGTGCTCAGCGAGAGGCTGGAGTACCACAACCTGGCCTTCAGCATGGGCATGTTCTCCCTGGAGCTGCAGAGGCCGCCGGCCTCCACCAAAGCCCTGGAGGTGGGGGAGCTGGAATAGCACCGACATAAGATCATTTCAATGAAAAACCCCATCTAAGCAGTATTGAAAATGTTAATAAAATATGTATTAGTCTGTGGTCAGACATACCGGGCACGCAGTTAGGTTTAGGAGTCTTTTATGTGCTTGGACAGAAGATGTGAAGCATATGCCAAACGCGAATATGACTCTCGGACTGCAAAACCATGCGTTTTAAGAGCTGGGTTTTAAAGGGCTCCTCACGCCGCAGTGGTTTTGGTGCTCGTATATCAGGGTGAGAACAGAGGCTTGTTTGGCCCGCGGGCGGCCCGGGCTTGGCTGTGAGCGCTCTCTGGGTCTCTGGGCGCAGGTGAAGCTGGCGTATCAGGAGTCGGAGGTGGTGGCGCTGCTGAAGAAGATCCCTCTGGGGCTGGTGGAGATGAGCGCCATCCGGGACCGGGGCGAGCAGCTGCGCGACGGCAGCTTCTGCGACTACCGGCCCGTGCTGCCCCTCATGCTGGCCAGCTTCATATTCGACGTGCTCTGCACCCCCGGTGAGTCCCGCGCACACTCACGCGCACATTCACAAGCACACTCACACAGTCTCACACAGTCTCACACAGTCTCACACAGTCTCACACATTTCTCTCTCTCTCTCGCATACACTTACACACACTCACACTCATTCATACACACACACACTCTCACACACACGCTCACACACATTTCACACACACACACACACACACACACACACACACACACACACACACACACTCATACCTACACAGCCTCTTTCAGGCACATACACACACATTCATACACACCCATCCATATGTGTAAACTCACACATACACACAAGTACACAATTGTACACAAGGCACACACATACGCTCACACACACAGAGGCATGCACCCAGCAGTACAAAAACACACAGTGTCTTTCAGACGCATACACTTATACACACACTTCTACATACACAATCATACACAGACATGCATACACACATGCACACACACACACTTGGGCACACATACACTCACATACACAAACACACCCTCATACTCAAGCGCACACATATCCATGCTCACACAATCATACACACGTGCAGAGATGTAGACACGTCTTTGTGCACACACTCACAGAAACATGAACACAATTTGCGGGGACAATTTCTCCTTCCAGTAACCAGCTGTGCGTGCAGTCTTTCGCAAGTGCACAGTCTTTTCGCAAGCACACGTAACACTCGCAACCTGTGACCTTTGCAGCAGTATCGTTTCTCATCAGAGAAGTAATGATCTCAATCTTCAGAAAACAAAGGATGTTTGCTCATATCCTGTTGAATGTCGAGTGTTCATATCTTACACGCATTATTGGAAGAGTTATTATAACTATGCCGCCTACAATGAAAATAACATCGTTTTTCCCCTCCTCCCCGCCTTGCACGTGCAGTGGTCTCTCCGACCGGCTCCCGTCCGCCCAGCCGTAACCGTAACAACGAGATGCCCGGTGACGAGGAGCTGGGCTTCGAGGCGGCGGTGGCGGCGCTGGGTAAGAGCGGGACTCCGTGTCCGGCGCCGTGTATGGACCTCCCGTTAAGTCCGTAACGGCGTTTATGGGTCTGACTTACAGCTGGGTCAGCTGTCCTCGTGCCAGCTGGCAGGATCTGGCCCCAGCTCTCGGGCATTGTGCACCAGCTCACTCCAGTAGATTTAGAGCCCCCTTCTGGCCGTACTGTGCAATCGCAGGCCTAACAGCACACACAACACAGCATTTATAATTCATCAGCACAGCACTATTGTAGTGTAGGTGGAATTAGCCAGAGGCTTTTTTGCATAGAAAAACACCTAACCTTGTGGGGGGGTTGAGCTAAATATATTTAAATATATTTCAGAAATATATCTTTCATATGTAATAGCAAATGTAACTGTTTAGTCAGTTTCCCTGGGAGTGTTGAGTGATGCACTCCTCAGATAAGCTGGAGTCCAGTAGAGTCGAGCATTCCTGCCTCTGGTAAGGGCCAGTGCTTTCCCACCCGGGTGCGACAGTCTCACAGCGGGCCGGCGCATGACGTTTGTGCTCCTGGTGTCCGGCAGGGATGAAGACGACGGTGAGCGAGGCGGAGCACCCCCTGCTGTGTGAGGGGACGCGACGCGAGAAGGGCGACCTGGCCCTGGCCCTCATGATCACCTACAAGGACGACCAGAGCAAGCTGAAGAAGGTGAGGGGGCGTGGACGGTTGGCTGTCTGTAACGGTCTGCAATTGGTTGGAACCAGCTGTAATCTCTTCCTGTGAAAGGCAAAGTCTTTTGATTGGTACATAAAATCTGTGATTGACAACGATGGCGATTGTAGTCTGCCCATTATAGGCTTCTTGCAGTCCCAGGCTGCCATTGCTAAGAGCCTCTGGATCTGAGCCCTGCTGTAGGGCTTATAGGTGTTGGGTGACTTTGGTTCAGCTATACACACATGCATACAAATAGGCCGCCTGGATTGAATGGCAGTATTGCAGGGTCATTACCCTTGTAATGCTGACTGCAAAACAGCCTGTTAGTGGATACCCGTTTGGCTTGGCTTGGTGCTGAAGACATGACCTCCTGGGGACTGGGTTAGAAAAACTGGACACAAGACCTCTAAACTGGTCAGGGCCAAGAGTATAGAAATAGAGCCGTGTCTGGAACTGACCCAGTGGGTTTTGCTTTATTGGCCAGATATATGTAATAGAATATAATAATATATTCCGTTGCACGCTGGCGTTTAATAATGAACGGTCTTGGCCCTGCAGATCTTGGACAAGCTCCTGGACCGAGAGAGCCAAACCCACAAGCCCCAGACCCTGAGCTCCTTCTACTCCAGCAAGCCGGCGGCCAGCAGCCAGAAGAGCCCGTCCAAACACGCCACCCACGGGGCCGGAGGCGCGGCCGGGGGCGTGTCCAAGCACGCCGCGCCGGCCGCCGCTGCCGCCGCCGCCAGCTCCGCCTCCGTGCAGGGCGTGGCCAGCGGGGGCGCGGCCGGCCAGCAGGCGGGTCTCCCGGGCAGCGTGCAGAGCGCGGCGGCGGGGGAGGGCTTCAGCGAGAGCCGGGAGCAAGGTGTGTGCCGGTCGCGCCTCCACACACGCACACACAGAGCGTCGCTGAAATCCCTGCGCTTCATCCCTGAGTGTTTAGGGTTAGAATTAGAATTACATTGATTTAGCAGACACGCGCTTATCCAGAGCAACTTCCAGCACAAGAGAACAGAAGTGTATCCATCCAAGTTAAATGAGCAACAGTGTCAGAATAGGGAGTGTGAGCACAACACTATTCATTTACATTTACATTTATTCATTTGGCAGACGCTTTTATCCAAAGCGACGTACAAAAGTGCAAATAGTGGGCAAACAACTGGCACAAGGGCAAGATGTGTACAGGTCATACAATGCAAATAGTGCTGAAGCTGAGCGCAAGGTCAGTGTCATGAGCCAACTAATCTGAACTAGGATTACATATCAAGTACAGTTACAGGGACAGTAAAGTACCGCTATACTACCTAGGTAAGTGAGCAAGTACAAGACAGGAGTCAGATTTACAATGTCAAAGTTACAAGGTCGAGTGGCAGAGGTATCAGTCCAGGTAGAGTCTGAAGAGGTGTGTCTATTCGAGCACTACCACAAGTTAACTCGTGCAGTCTGAAGCTGGACAGCCTAGAAACTAAGGCAAGCCATGTACAAACACTGTCATACCTCACATAGTCACTAGATCACAGTGTATAAAACATTGCGATACTACCTGCAAAATGCATTAGCAAGTAACGCAAGTAGCAGGTGTTAGGGGGTGGGGATCGAGGTGGAGCCGAGATGTGGTCTGAAGAAGTGGGTCTTCAGTCTGCATAGGATTTTGCTGTCCTGACCTCCGTGGGAAGTTCATTCCACCACTGGGGGACCAGTACAGACAGGCATTGTGTTTAGCTGCACTGCCATGAGAAGCACTGGCACTAGATGTTAATATAGGAGATTATTAACATTATCAGCAAAGATGAATCTAACTAGAAGAGCCCTCTAAAGGACAGTCTCTTGCCCTTTAAATGTGTATTTTGTGTTGTCCGTGAATAGCTTGCACGTTAACATTTCCAATATTGGCTTAGCAGATGCCTTTATCCAGAGTGACTTTCATGGCTTACATTTATAAAGCTGAATATTGAATACTTGAGGCAAATCAGGTTCGCTACCTCAGTGAAGGGCACAACATCAGCGCCCGAAGCGGCAATCAAACCTCTGTGTTACGAGCCCCGCTCCCCGGCGCTAAATGGCGCGCTAACGGCCGTTAGCTGTGGCTAACCCCGCGTCTCTGCGTCCGCAGACGGAGCCCAGCCCTCCGCCTGTGAACAGCAGGGCGAGGCCGCCCCCTTCAAGCCCGAGAGCACCGTGCCCAGCCGGCTGGCGCTGGGGGGCCGGGGGGCGTACAGCGGCCGCTGCTGGGGCTCCCCCGTGCGGCAGAAGAAGAAGCACACAGGTAACCGTGGCGACAGCCCGCGCACCCCTGCTCCCGGTCCTCAGGGAGCGGAGCACTGGTCTGGATTATGGCTGTACTCTGGCTATTCGTCAAGCCGCCAGATTGGTATTGTGTGAATGAGTCACAAAATAAATGGCACAACCAAGAGTATATCCTTTATTTTAGAATAACTGATACAGATATCACTAAAAACTAATGTTGTAAAAAAGAGAAATTTTGTAATTAATGATTAATAGTCGCATAAAGTAGTCATGTTTGTTGTATCACTACTGTTGCTTGGTACTTGTTGGGACCTTGATGTTTTATGAAAGCACAACGAGAGACACTGGAACCGGAGTCAAATTCCATGTATGTGTAAAAGCACGCCCGGCCAATAAAGTCTGATTCTGATTCTGAGATAAATATCAGTAGACCTCCACGGTTGCCTACAAAGCGCATTGGTCATGTGACACAGCTCTGAGTTTGTGCGTTTCCTGCTGTGACCCCCCCCAGGCATGGCGAGCATCGACAGCAGCGCCCCGGAGACCACCTCGGACAGCTCCCCCACCCTGAGCCGACGCCCGCTGCGCGGCGGCTGGGCGGCCGCCTCCTGGGGGCGGGGCCAGGACAGCGACAGCATCAGCAGCTCGTCCTCCGATTCGCTGGGATCGTCGTCGTCGAGCGGCTCTCGCAGGGCCGGGGGCGGAGCCCGGGCCAAGAGCGCCGACACGAGCAGGTAAGGGGGGGAGGGGGTTCTCCTCAGGGAGAAACATGAATTTTGGGTGCATTCCCAGAATCTACTATATTAGTGCTGGGTAGTATTGGGTACACTGCCAGGTGTAGTATTGAAACAGCTCATTTGTAGATAGGGGAAATAACATGGTAAATACAGACTGTAAGTGTGACCTGTACTCATTACTGGAGCGATCCATTTCGCACAGGTATAAAGGGCGTCGGCCGGAATGCCATGCCCCCCACGTCCCGAACCAGCCGTCCGAGGCGGCCGCGCACTTCTACTTCGAGCTGGCCAAGACGGTGCTGATCAAGGCGGGGGGCAACAGCTCCACCTCCATCTTTACCCAGCCGTCGGCCAGCGGGGGCCACCAGGGGCCCCACCGCAACCTGCACCTCTGTGCCTTCGAGATCGGCCTGTACGCTCTGGGCCTGCACAACTTCGTCTCCCCCAACTGGCTCTCCAGGACCTACTCATCCCACGTGTCCTGGATCACAGGTGAGGCTGTGCAAAGGGGGTCCTTTAAGACATTTTTTCTCAATCCTACTCCTAGAGGCCCACTGTCCTGCACGTTTTCCATCTTTCCCTGCTCTACCTACCTGACTGAACTCATCAGTGGCACTTTTGATTAGCTGAGCACACCAAGAGCATGTTAATCACACTAATCAGGTGTGTTTGGAGCAAGGATAGATAGAAGATATGCAGGACAGTGGGCCTCCAGGAGAAGGATTGAGAAACACCGCTTTAAGCTGACTGCCTCCATGGCAGGAGTGAAGTATCTGCTGTGGCTGCTTCACACTGCACACGTTCCCTCTTTGTCAGATGTAACTGAGCTGTAACTGGCAGAGTAAATTGCCTGTAGTGAAGCTGAAGTCCCTGCGCACTGTCTGACACGGTCTGCTGGGTGCGGGCTGAGCAGATAGCTGCCTCTGCGCTCCGTCCACCCCTTGCTTTCCCCCCCCTCACGCCCCGTGTCTCCCTGCAGGCCAGGCCATGGAGATCGGCAGCGCGGCCCTCAACATCCTGGTGGAGTGCTGGGACGGGCACCTCACCCCCCCGGAGGTGGCGTCCCTGGCCGACCGGGCCTCACGGGCGCGGGACCCCAACATGGTGCGCGCGGCGGCCGAGCTGGCGCTCAGCTGCCTGCCCCACGCCCACGCCCTCAACCCCAACGAGATCCAGAGGGCCCTGGTGCAGTGCAAGGAGCAGGTACAGCAGCAGCGCCACCGTGCACCGTTCATCACCCTCATCCACTCGCTGTTCATTCAGTCATCACCCTCATCTGCTCAGTGATCATTCAGTCATCACCCTCATCCACTCGCTGTTCATTCAATCATCACCCTCATCTGTTCACTGATCATTCAGTCATCACCCTCATCCACTCGCTGTTCATTCAGTCATCACCCTCTTCTGTTCACTGATCATTCAGTCATCACCCTCATCCACTCGCTGTTCATTCAATCATCACCCTCTTCTGTTCACTGATCATTCAGTCATCACCCTCATCCACTCGCTGTTCATTCAGTCATCACTCTCATCCACTCGCTGTTCATTCATTCATTACCCTCATCCACTGGCTGTTCATTCATTCATCACCCTCATCTGTTCACTGATCATTCATTCATTAGTCTCATCCACTGGCTGATCATTCAGTCATCACCCTCATCCGCTCACTGATCATTCATTCATTAGTCTCATCCACTCGCTGATCATTCAGTCATCACCCTCATCCGCTCACTGATCATTCATTTATTAGTCTCATCCACTCGCTGATCATTCATTCATCACCCTCATCCACTCACCGATCATTCATTCATTCATCAGTCTCTTCCACTCGCTGATCATTCATTCATGAACCTCATCCGCTCGCTGATCATTCAGTCATCACCCTCATCCACTCGCTGATCATTCAGTCATCACCCTCATCTGCTCGCTGATCATTCAGTCATCACCCTAATCCATCCACCAGTCATTCATTCATTCATTGATCCTGCTCAATTCACCAGCCCATCGTCCTTCATCCTCCCCCACCCACCAATAATTCATTCACCATCCACATCCATTCACCAGTAATTCATTCACTGGTAATGTCCACTCATCTGTGATTGATCAAAAGTCTCACTCTGTCTCATTGATCACTACCATCCTTACATTACCATACATACATTACCCGTCCATTCATTAATCACCAGCATCCATTCACCAGTCATTCACTCAGTAGGTCAGTCATTCAGCAGCAGCATGCACTCATTCATCATCCATCTGATGAGCTGGGCCTGGACATGAGGCTGATGTTACTGTAATTAAGAACGCTGCGGTAAACAGAGGAGTATTGCTGTGTAAACTGGCAGTGGGGTCTTGGCTCAGCACTGAGACGTTCCTGCCAGAGGAGCTTCAGCGGGGTCACAGATAGGAGGTGTGGTCAGAGTGCTGGACTTCACACAGACTTCAATCCTGGGACATGGCTGTTTCTCACTTAAGCAGCGTTCCTTATCTTAAAACACACCCAGCCCCGTTAATGGGCTCTTGACAGCCTTAAAGTGCCAGTGAGCTGATGAGATTAGCCACGTATTCATTTTACACTCCAACCCCTTCAGTGTAACCACAGTAACAGTTTCATACTCAGACCTCTTTGCTGTAGCCACAGGAGCATAGCAGTTTCTTTTGGAGCAGCACCATTTCCTGGTAAACTGAATAGTCAGCTCAATGCATTGGGTGGTGTTTGAGTAAACAGTCGTGCCTGACAGACCCTTCTGTCCCCCCCTGCAGGATAACGTGATGCTGGAGAAGGCGTGCATGGCCGTGGAGGAGGCGGCGAAGGGCGGGGGGGTGTACCCCGAGGTGCTGTTCGAGGTGGCGCACCAGTGGTACTGGCTGTACGAGCAGACCGTGGGCGGTGGAGCCGGGGCCCAGCGGGAGGCTCCGGGCCGGTGCGGGGCCAACGGCGGGGCGGGCCGGCGGCCCCCCGAGGCGGGCCGGGGTGCGCTGGACAGCGGGGGGCCCCTGGACTCGGGAGGGGTGGCGGTGACGGCCACGGTGACGGCGGCCGCTGTGGTGCCGGTCATCTCCGTGGGCTCCACCATTTACCAGTCGCACGCCATCCCGGGCTCGGCCATCGCCCACCCCCACACCCAGGGCCTGCACCCCTACACCACCATCCAGGCCCACCTGCCCACCGTCTGCACTCCCCAGTACCTGGGACACCCCCTGCAGCACGTCCCGCGCCCCACTGTCTTCCCTGTGTCCGGGACCGCCTACCCACAGGTAAGCAGCACGGTCTCCCTGCAGCTTTGGGGATGTTGTGTTATAGGGATGTAACTCTCTGGATTAACAATACAGTATCGATAACTAAGCAACAACACAGTATATCAGAGTTTATCTAAAAATTTACTTTGATACATTTCCATACAATTTGATTCAACATAACCTTAAAATCAATTTCTACATTGAAAGAAATGTAGTGTATCTAAGAATCTAAGATACTCAGAACATAATTAATAAGAACTAAGAAGAATATTCTTAGAATGTAATTCTGAGAATTCACTTTGATATGATACATTGCCAATTCGATATGAGATATTTCAATGCAATAAGATTCAGCATAACCTTATAGATATTACATGCTTTTAAAGAAATGTAAAGATCTAAGAATTAGTTCATCATATGTCATTGAAGTAACACTCAGTGTTTGAAGGTAACTGAGATTGTCCTGAGCACTCTAGGTTCATCCAGCTGGCTGCATTAATATGAATGCAGGTAAATCAGTGATATGGATTGATTCTCACATGCAACACTGATACAGCTATATGGTTGCTTTTGTAGTGGTGTATTGTTGCGCCCCTGCTGTGGTACACATACACTCTGTTATCAGATCAAAAGCAGAACCCGGGAGGAGCCGCCGGCAGCCGCCACGCCGTTTTACTCCCTTCCTGTGAGGGCGGAGGGAGAGGTGGAGCGCCGGGCGGTGCCGAACGTGCCGGTGTCTTCCGCTTGCTGTTGCCGCTTCCCGTGAGGCCCGCTGAGGCTCTCTCTTCTCCGAAACCCCCCGCCGGTGGGCTCCCCGGTTCTCACCCTGCTTCTCTCGCCCCTCAGGGAATGCACCCGGCCTTCATTGGCGCCCAGTACCCTTTCTCCGTGGCCACCGGCCCCCACCCGCCCATGGCAGCGACCGCGGTCACATTCCCGGGTGTCCCCGTGCCGTCCATGACCCAGATCGCCGTCCACCCCTACCACACCGAGGCCGGGCTGCCCCTTAGCACCACCGTGGCAGGTCAGCGGGGAGGGGGCGGGTTCAGGCAAAGCTTACTTCCACAAAATAAAACTCTCTACAACAGCAGCTCTGGAGCCTGTTGTTTCCCTCTTCCTCCAGTTGGGGGCGTCCACTCCGGCTCCACCATCCAGGCCATCCAGGGGGCGTCTCTTCCCGGCCTGTCTTCCCAGCCCGCCTCATTGGTCAACACGCCCTTCCCCTCTGAGGACGAGCAGCACAGCCAGCCAATCAGCCAACAGGGCCTGCATTACCTGCACTCCGCCTACAGAGTCGGTGAGACGAGGTTTTTTTTCGTACATCTTGTACATCGTTCCGATGATTGACAGCGAGAGTCCTGTCAGTCCTCCTGGTATTCTCAACCTCTATGTATTATCCCTGCCAGCTCTGGGCCTGTATATATATCTCTGTGATGCAAAATGAGCAGATGCATTCATGCCACATTGTGTGAATTTCACTGCCTTTGACAACACGGGGGATTACAGGGAAGGGTCTCCTGCTCCACACACCCACACCGGTCAGCGCTACCCCGGGAGTCCCTCCTAACTGGAGCACAGCGCTACATGCCGTACTCTTAATGAAGAAGGGCCGCCCTTATCTTCTTAGGGACACGGATATGTGAGCAGCTTATGCTAATGACATTTTTGTGGCGCGGGGTATTAGAGCTATATCTGCCTTTAAGTCCCGGTTATTTATTTATCCGTTTTTGTTCGTGCCGCGAGGCGCGGCTTTGATCCGGGTTCCGGGGCTCTGGTTCCTCTAAGCCGCGGGGGCGCCGAGCGGAGCGGGGAGGGGCCCCCGGGTGCGCCTCTGTGAGGGGCGGGGGGAGGGGAGGGGCAGCGGGGCGTAGGGGAGGTGTGACGCGGTGTGACTCGCCCCCGTAGGCATGCTGGCTCTGGAGATGCTGGGCAGGAGGGCTCACAACGACCACCCCAACAACTTCTCCCGCAGCCCGCCCTACACCGAGGACGTCAAGTGGCTCCTCGGCCTCGCCGCCCGCCTAGGTAAGCAGGGGACCCCGGGGGCACTTTCTGACCGTTCGGTGACCGCACAGTGACATTACATTACCTCATTTAGCAGATGCTCTTACCCAGAGCGACTTCCAAATAAGTGCATCACTATGTTAAGAGTAGTTATCACAAAGTATTACAAGTGGTCAGTAAGATGCTAAGTTAAGTGCTGAGCTAGTGTAGAGTGCATTTTTTTAAATAAAAAAAAAAAAAAAAAAAGGGATAGATAGGATAGACATAGAGAGGAAGGAAGACTAGAGATATAGCAGTGACCCGGTATCAGTGAACCAAAGTGTTGCGTGTTGAGCTGAAGCGTGACCCTGTCTCCCCCTCCCCAGGTGTGAACTACGTGTACCAGTTCTGCGTGGGCGCGTCCAAGGGCGTGCTCAGCCCCTTCGTCCTGCAGGAGATCATCATGGAGGCTCTGCAGCGCCTCAACCCCGCCCACATCCACGCCCACCTCAGAACGCCCGCCTTCCACCAGCTGGTGCAGCGATGCCAACAAGCCTACTTACAGGTACCTCCGACAATAACCGCCATCCGCCATTGCTAATAATAATAATCAACACTAATAAACTGGGTCAGATTATCATACAAAAACGTATTTATAAAGATCTACGCCTACAATAATTGCATTTACAAATCTAAAATTTCTTTTAATAGCCACCAACTATAGAGTCAGGTCATAAAGCTAGTTAATACAAAATATGGTTTAGTATTTTCGGGGGGAACTCTGAAAAGAAAACTGCTTTGGATTGTGGGAGTTGAGGACACGCCTCTTCATTCAGTGAAAGCCTCCCAAAGGAACTCTAAAAAGTTAGCGCAGAACGTCTGACATCTTGCTTTACATTCAGGACCAGGAAGGAATACAGAATGCTGTCTCTCTGGCTCTCCTTTCCTAGCCTTGCTGTGATTGGCCACAAGTGTAAAGAGAGTTCCCTCAGGCTCCTATAGCTGCGTCACATGGCAGTCCCACACATCTCTGTTTCTCACTCTCTGCTGGCACCAGTCCCAGACATACTTCAGCCTGGGAGCAGGCATCAATATTAGTATTGCTCACACTTGCGGTGTCTTGACAGGCATCCATAAGATGATGAACTATCCATACTTGAAATGAGATCTGATAAAGGCAGGAAAGCAGGGGTCGAGAAGATATCAAAACCACAAGTGCGCTGTAAACTAGGACAGCCGATCTTGCAGTGGCATGAGATATGAAGGTTAGGGATAATCAGGACGTGTGTCATTTTTACGTCAGTTAAACAGGCGTACTGCCCTGTAGCCTTCTCCACCCTGATGGCTGAAGCTAAGTGGGATTGTGCTTGCTTACTGTGTGGATGGGAGGCATCCTAAGGAGGTCCGTTTGGTGTTGGTGGGACAGATGGAGGCAGTCCTCACTGGACTGAACAGAAAAACTAAAAACCCATTTGGAAATGTTCCACCTCTTAATCCCAATGTCCTGGACGAATTCCCCAACTGGGCCTCTTGATGAGGTCACCTTACCACGCCCCCTTACATTTGATTGGTTAAGCAATCCCTTGAGCTCCCTGCCCCCCCCCCCCTTTTGACCTGGGTTGCTCCTGTAAATGAGAACAGTTCTCAGCTGACCTCGCTGGTTAAGTGAGGTTAATGAATAAGTAATAAGAGGAAGAAATGAATGTAAGGAGACGTACGAGTGCAGTGCGGAACGAGCTCCAATCCATGGAGTGTCGCCGGCGATTATGACGGTGAGGCGGCAAACGCACAGTGACAGTCGGAAAGAGCCAAAAAGTGCGCTAAGTCCGATTTCCCCCTCTCCGCTTGCCTGACGCGGAGGAGAGACGGCACAGGATCGTGTTCACACAGTGGCTGATTCACACGGATCGGGGGTAGATAGTGATTCACTCCGGCCGGGGGTAGATACTCCTACTGTACACAGCAGACTGTATCACGATGCCGCTGCCAAACCCTTGCACCACGCCAATGATTAGCTGAGAGCTCTGGGCTCGTGTTCAAAAGCAAGTCTAGCATGACTGACAGTGAGTCACTTACTAAGTAGCTGTGGGGCATGGCATCTCCTTTGCTGCTTTCTTTTAATATTCAGTGTATTGTTTCCATCGACCTGAGACTTCTTCTGAAAATGGGGGATTTAATGTACCTGGGAATCCACACTGTGGCCCTTATTAAATATACAGGCAATAAAATGCTGTACTGTAAAAAATTAACAAAGGAAAGATGGATCAGCGAAATGCGCATTCCCACTGTGGCAACAAAATGTAAGAATTTAAAAATGGATAAACATTAAAGATTTAAACCCAAAACATTTCAGACGTGACTCGTCCTTTTTAACCTTTGAGTGGGGGAACCAAGCTGTCTGCAGAGACTACAACAGAGAAGGCGCTTTTATTTTTTCCCCCTCCTGTTTGCTGAAGTCAGTGTTACTGATGGCTTGCTGAGGGAGATCGCTGGGCCTAAGTCAACAGCTGTCTGTGTTAATACTCACCTAAGAAATTTGTGCGAGGAAATCAAAGCCAGGAAGAGCGCTGGGTCGGCCAAACACGAGCATGTGTTTTCCATCCTAACGCCGTGCCCCTTATTTTTGTGTGTTTTGCGTGAGCGGTCGGGGGCCGGGCTGGGACTCCCACTAATGCCCCTGTGTCTCTCTCTCTCTCTCTCTGTCCCTCCCTCTCTCTCGCTCTCTCTCCCTCCCTCCCTCTCCCTCTCTCTCCCTCCCTCTCTCTCCCCCTCCCCCCTCTCCTCCCTCTCTCTCCCTCTCCTCTCTCTCTCTCTCTCTCTCTCTCTCCCTCCCTCTCCCTCCCTCTCTCTCTCTCTCTCTCCCTCTCTCCCTCTCTCTCTCCTCCCCCTCTCGCAGTACATCCACCACCGGCTGATCCACCTGACCCCGGCCGACTACGACGACTTCGTCAACATCATCCGCAGCGCGCGCGGGGCCTTCTGCCTCACCCCCGTGGGCATGATGCAGTTCAACGACGTGCTGCAGAACCTGAAGCGGGGCAAGCAGACCAAGGAGCTGTGGCAGAGGATCTCCCTGGAGATGGCCACTTTCTCCCCCTGAGCATGCTGGGAGGGTGCCTGAGGAGGCTTCCCTCCCTCCCCCTTTCGCAGTTTAGACGGAGCACACACGAACTCAAATTGCTGACCTCCCCCCCACACACACACACACCCTCCCCCTCCTGGGAAAAAAAAAAAAACTCTTCCCCTTACATACCTACACACAAACACACACACATGCATACTGAACGCAGGCTGCACAATCAACCCATTTCACGCATCATCGAACTCTCTAATGATGCCATCGGGAGCGAACACAGAGGTTTTGGGCCTTGCTCAGTGCCGAGCAGCTGCTGGGTTGGATGGGCAAGTTCGGATTGCCGTCTGTGTCCCTGGCAATCCTTTTACCGCATTTTTATTGTTTTTTTCTTTTTTCCTTTTTCTATGGAACTTCACTGTCAGAACCTCTAACATAACCCCATTGTCCCTCAGCAAAACTCCCCAATCCCCTCCAACACACCGAAATGGGGCCCCGAGGCCACGCCCTTTGTATTCTTCCCTGCAGCAGCTCCCGAAGTCACGCCCCCTGCCGTGGCACCCCCCTCCTCCCCCCCATCCCAGCCCCCCCAGCCTGGTAGATGGTGAGGCGGTTGTAAACATGGTCGTTTGAGGATAAAAAACAGATCTTTTTTTTGTTGATGTTGTTGGTTGGTTCTTTTTTTAATGAAACCACTGAACAAGTCAGATCCATACTGCAACATTCCTCTTCCCTGGCAGGAGTCCGCCTCCTCTGGCCTTTAAAGGTTTTTAGTTTGGGTATTCTGACGGTATTAAAACAAGAAGAAAAAAAAAAATAAACACAATTTCTTCAAAGTTATTAAAAAAGTTGATATTATAGGAAATAACCTGAGTTACGGGTGAGGACACTTCAATGTTTTTTTGTTTGTTTCCTTTTGTATAGAATGTTGTGTTCAGAGAGGAGTGAGAGAATTCTTTATGAGTCCGACGGGAGTTCCTTTTCCATTAATGAAGGGAAGGCTGGGTGGTGAGCCCCTGAACCACTGGAGTCTGGATCGACCAAACCAGCCCCGCGGAGCAGCCGGCATCGTGGGCGGGTCGCGGTGCCACAGGCTGCGGTCCCTTGAAGCTCCGGTTTTCAGAACACCAGTCACGACAGACACTGTTGTCCAAATGCGCTTCCCTGTGATTAGAGTTGTGGTTGAAGACCAGCTGTTGAGTATGTTGTACACACGCGGTAACATACTTTATTATTATTGGTATTTTTTACCAATGCGCATTTGCCCGTAAATGCACACACAGCACCGTCCTGCCGTGTGGATGCGGCGTGGAGGTTTGACGGAGACGCCGAGGTTGCCGTGTGACGTGGGCGCCCGGAGACTGGTCTGTCGGGGCGGGTTTCAGACACCTGTGGATCCTGAGCTCACCGTCCGGCCCGGCCCGGGAGCTCACAGGTGGCGAGTGACTGAGTAGAAAATGTACTGTGATATTTTTGTATTCTTCAAAGTGTAGCTTGGTTGGAGAGAAAAAAACTATATATATATACATTATATATATATATAAACTGTGCTGATTGCAAGAGGCTGTGATTTAGAAGAAAAAAAAAAGATTAAAGCAATATTGAAAATGTAGAGTTTACTTAATAAAGATCATTCAAAACACTACATTTTATGATGTCTGCAAGGTGCCTGTAATTTTGCGTGTGTTTAGAGGTTTTGGTGCATTGTTTCTCGACAGTCTGTTCTTACTGCCTCGTCAGTTAGCTCACAAAAATGATTAAGTAAAAATAACGTTCTTGGAAAGTACTTTGCTCCAAGCATGAAAATAACATATTTTTGCGTCAGCATCATAAAATTCACTTTCATTGAAACGGTGTACTTCGAATGAATTCCCCTTTGCAGTCCTGGCTGTAAATATAAGAGCATGTTTATAAGGGATTTGTTGTAAACAGTGTGTTCAACCCCAGTATTCAGAACATACAGTTCCTACACCGCTATTTTATTGGGCTCCTGATAAGAACTTGTCGCTACATGGTCTTGAAACTGCCATCAAACGTTGATTTAATACACAACGTAAAACACGGCGCTTTATGTGGTTGTTAAATATGTTGTTTCCCCAATGTTATTTTAAAACTGCGAAGTGTCGTTGTACTTTGGCCACCAGAGGGTGCCAGAGATTAATTTTTGAAACTCGGACACATTCGAATCATCTATCGGAGATGTTGCCGCTGTGGACCATGTGGCGTTTGCTGTTTTTCATTGAGTCACGCAGTACTATTGTACGATTTCAAATCGCATAACCATTACTCATACAAATGAAATATGATGCTAGACAAAGGAAAAAAAACTTCACTCACTATGTTTTACAGCGGTACAACTCACCACAGAGTAGTCGGCTACTCTAAATACGGTTGGGGTTGATGAAATGTTTCATATATCACCTAAGTTTAGAATTTGAATTTAACGATTTGCGACCACATGGTTGCAATGTCTTGTAGATTTTCAGAATAAACAAATTGATTCATTTTTTTTAAATTCACGTTTACAGATCGTTTAGGAATTAAGGATTAATTGAGAATCTGCAACATACACCGACAAACTAATGGTGAAAATAATGAAGAGTTGAGGAAAAAACAAATGGATGTGGCCCATCCAATGTACTACATTTGTGTAAATACAACGGTAAATTATGCAACACGCGTATCTGTAACTAAGTTTGCAAGGGAACGCAATCACGCGTGAGCCGCGATCCGGATCTCGTACTCCCTTGCTGGGGCCCCTTACCTGAAAGAAAGCGAGGTGATTTCATTCGGACCTGGGGTTCACTAAACCCGCCTGTGTTTGAGGGGGGGGAGGGCGGTTATGATCTTGTTACTTACCCAGATAGGTGGTCCTTGTCGATTACAAACGCCGGCGCTTCTTGGAAGGGAAATACTCTCGCGGACTGAATTTCTCAAGAAGATTCACATACCGTAAAGTAAGTACAGTTTTCGAGCGCAGGAGTTTCCGTAAGCGCCCTCCCCCGCTCTCCGGCATTGGTTTACTCCTGAGTTTCGGCACAGTCCATCAATCGGTGAATGAAGATGGCGGAATTGTACGGGATGCGGTCAAACAGATTTTAAACTTATCATTTTTATAATATTTCAAATTCTGGCGAGTTCACCCTGAAACGTTGTTTCCTCACAGCGTCTATTGGTAAGTGATTACGATCAAATCGCGGTTGATGTTTTCACCTTTGTTTAGCCTCACTGAGTTGAAAGCAATGGCTTGTGTGCAACGTTGCCTGTTAGCTGGCTAGCCAGCTACAGTCATCAGCTGACAGTGCCAAGTGGCTGGGTAGGATTCCTTTTCTTTTTTCTTATATTGAAAAAAATGTTGTATGTTTTGCGTCTCAGCGCCTCAAGCCAATATTTATGAGAAGTTGAAGAACTTGATGTAGTGTGGTCGTATGGACCGCATTGTCGGGCATCGACTGCTAGGCTAGCTAGTTTGAGGCGTTTAACGAGGTGGCTAGCTTTGCTAACTTAAATCATATGGCGGATTGTGCATCATGTAAAAGTTTGACTCGTTTTCCACGTCTTGTTGTACTACGGTTGGCCACGGAGAGGGTTGTGAAAATGTCATTGGCGTGGCTTTCTTTTCAACCTTAGACCACATCAAACAGCATGTAATTTGCCGTTAAACTGGCTTGCCAATTAGCTATGTATAGAAAGAAAAGTAAGAACATGCTATCAAGCTAAACCAGCCAGTTAAATGCGTTTCATTGTTCCGATTTCACCTGTTAACAACATGAACTACACTAGCTAGTTAAATTAGTTGGGTACCATGTCTTATGCTATTTATATTAGTAAAAAGCAAAGTGTGCTCGTTTGTTGGACGTTGGATTGCAGTTGTGAATTTTTTCTGATGTCAGATAAAGAAGTGCGGATTGTGTGATTTCTCAATGTGTGTACGCATTATGCAAATGTCACTTTATTAAAACTGTACTGGTTCGCAACTACGGTGATAATCCCATTGATAACCAATAGCGGCTTCTGTTAACATTCTCATAATAAGCCGGTAAAATAACTAGCTACTTGGACTGATACAGGAGGACCGAGAGAAGTTAGTAGGGATGTTGCTTAGTAGATTGCCTCCTGGCTAACCTTAGCTAGCTAGTAACCTTGCTTACGTCGGACATGTTGCTATCTGGATAACTTCGCTAGCTGTGATATGATAAGGCTTGATATCAAGCTTTATCATATCAATTAATTTGGCTTTATTGGCATGCTGAGTATACAGTTACGTTGCCAAAGCATGATAATAGCAGTATCATCTTGTAGCAACCTAGCTGTAGATTTTACTTTTTTTAGCGCAACAGTAACGTTAGGTAACGTTAGCAAGCAAAGGTAGCGAACGGGTTTTAACACGCTGCCCTGAGTTTACAGATGAGGGTCTCGGTTATCAGCGTTGTGGGTACGTATCATATGGACTGTCTTATATTTTACCGACTATCGGAATGACGCATCTGAAAGGAAAGTGCCCCAGTACAAAGTGGCGTGATTCGGTCGCCCGATTAAACGACTTGCTGTAGTTTCCCACTGGAGCTTTGCCAGTGATTCTCGCTATTTCGTTTTTTTTAAACATGCACCTTCCTGTATAGATGGCATCGTGACGTTGGGGAGTGAGCTAGATTCGGACAGGTAGGTTTTTTTTTAGCCCTTTACCAGCACCGTGTGATGTAGGCGTAGGCTCGACGGTCTCATGGGCTGTTTCGAGAGGTTAGTAACTGTTGGCTCCTTCGCCTTGGATCCCATTGTGGAGAGATTTCGCTTTCTCCGTCATAATTTCCTGCGCAAGGAGCCACATGCTCTTTGCTTATTGAGTTAAGAGTGCCACATTGAAGACTACCATTACCGAGATGAAGCGTGGACGTTTTTACGGTTGGCTAAGCTCTGGAAATGAGAAAGATTTGGCTGTATAGTCTAGCACAGCGGTCACAACCTTAGTATTTTATTTCATCTGGTCAGTTTCGTTTCATAAGGTTTAGATATACCCTCGTGGTCGAGTCAAAAGCCTAGTGACTGTAATCAGCAAACCTGCCCTGACAGAAGATACGTGAAGGGATATCTGATGTGTCAGCCTATTGATGGAAAGTCTTTTCTAACCTAGTTGCATCAAATGCATCTAATTAGATTTGTACGGGGGCAACCTTTTGTATGTCTGTTCTATTCTTGTTCCAGTGGTCATGTAGAGATCTTAACCCAACATGCAAGATTCACTAGTCGACAGATAGGATGTGGGGTGCAGGGGAATATTTAACAATGCATGGGGGCTCAGGGCTCAGACTTGACCTGTTGTCTGTGTTCCTTCGCTTTTTCTGTCTCTTTCACCTGGAAGTGGCGCCCTCGTTAGAACTGTGCCCTCGATATGAGAGACATAATTAGTTGCTTATCCTGCTTTTTTTATTTTTAAAGAACCTCCATCATTTCGCTTTTGAGTGGAAAGCCCAATTAGTGGCGAGCTGTAGGCTCAAGCAGATCTCTGTCCTGAGAGCATATTACTGATGTCTGAGATAACCGCTTCATAATTAAGAGCAAGGCCCGGGGTAGCGTTCACAAAGCAAGCATTGCTGCGCGGAGGGTATTAATTGGTGCCTTTGAAAGTGGAGCAGGGCTTAGTTTCCTTTTTAATGTGACATTGTGAGGATAACACCCTCTAGAACGCAGGCTTAGAACAGACACTGGAAAAAATGAACTAAACCTTGGTTTGAAATAGCTCGGATGTCCTTGGCTCTCAGACTTCCCACAAATTGCCCATGAAGAGCCCAGGCTGAATGTCTCCGTCCTCTCCTCCCAAGGGGTGGCGTGACTACAGGGAACCCACCTGAGCCTCCTGACGTCAGCAATTTGAGGGTCTCGCTAAATCGGCCATTGCTGTAAAAGCAAGCTGCAGACACACGCACACACACACACGCACACACACACACATAGATGCAGCCCTGATGGGAAAGGCTTAATTGTCACCAACTGGAACGCTGTTGACCGCTTTTGAACATCAGTGACCTCACGGCATCTGCGTGGTGGCTGTTCCTCTCGGCCTCTCGCTTTTGGCTCTGATGTGGCGCTCTCTGCCTCACTCGTCAGCATTTGTCAAGGGGAACAAAGTGCGCACGGTCATCTCGCTTCTCAAGACTCTGCCTGAAATGTCTTGCGTGTGCCACAATCAGGCAAGTGTCATTGGTTGATTTCCCGCTCTGTATTATTCTATAAATAAATGTATAAATTTCTGTTTCTCCTACATATAATCTATATTTCATTATATTATTTTGAAGTAAATAAAAATAAATGCATCTTGATATTTTGTTTGTCTGCCACTCATTTGGGGAGAGATTGTAATGGAAGGTTCGGTCTTTGACTGAATTATTAATCAGTAAACAGTTTTCTCTTTGAAAGATGAGTGGTTTGGCCTGTGAATGTGGTGGCACTGGTTGCCTCGTTGGAATGGTGAAATTCGTCTTGGTGCAGCAGCTGGTCTGTGGCGTTCGTGTGGAGAGCCAGCGGTTTAACTCGGCACCAAAAAATTGCCCTCATTTCATCAGCTGTTCTGGCAGACGCAAAAAACGAAATAGATATTCAGCTGCTGAAGTGAATCCTGCTTGTTTTGTGGGATATGAGGAGTGAGAAGGTCCGGAATCTGCGAGGATGGAATTCTGAGCTCCACAGCAACACCTTTCAGAAACAGCAGATGAGACATGAAGGAGAATAATGAGAACCACTCCCTGCTGGGTTGTGGAGTCGTCCCTGCACTGGATGGGGTGGTCATTCACATGTAGCCTGTCCAGATGTGGCCTTCTCTGTGGTCCATGGTGTCACATGGTGAGGCAGTGCATTTGGTACACTGGTACATTTGGTGTAGAGGGGAGCTGTGTTGACATAGAGGGTTGGCCTTGGTGGAGGACCATTGAAGTTGGGCCAAAAGGTGTTTTTTTAAATATACTCTCCATAGCACCTTGGGCTTGTCTTTGTATATAAGATGAATTGAGGGGTACGCTAAGGGACAAGGCCAAGCTTTGGACATTAGCATAATGGGGAAGCGGGGGAGCAGTCCTCTTGCCATATGAAGGGTGAAGATGAGGGGAGCTAACGGGCATCTGAGCAGACTCAACCTTGTGCAGTGGCAGCCAGAGCCGTTTTGGTTAATAAGGCCGATAATTACGGTAGAGGGAAGTGGTGCTGCTAGAGCGATGCTGATTACATTCCATAATTCGATGCACTGTTCTGACGGGGTCGTAGTTTACCTTGCTGTTCATAGGGCTCGCATGGAGCAGTCTGCTGGTTATGCCCTTGCGCGGTCACAAGCTAGATGGACACATACAGGTTGACTCACTAATTGAAAAACAAGTGCATCCTTCTCGCCCTGACGATCACCGAGGTCACGCTATAAGAACGGGACATAAAAAACACCCAAACTCCTTTTACCGACCCAGTTCGCTGCTCTTCAGCACTTAGCTCGTCCCCAGAAAGACATTTAGAAGGCAATGCCTTGAGGTACGGATAGGAGAGCACTCTAAAACTTGTAATGAAGTGGTTTTTTTTTTTTAAACTATCTCTCCTTTGTGGCGCAGAGCTTCTTATTACAGCAAGGATTACACATGCCATTTGTTTCGCTTGAAAAAAATCGAACACCATAAGGAGTATCGTAACACTCCAGGAAAACAAAAGAACCAAGCAGTGTACCTCCAGCTCTCTGCCAGAATGTCAATGCGTTTGCACCCTGCATGTGGGTCGTCTTCAGGCAAACAGCTGTGGCAGTAAACGCCATGTGTAACCCGTGTGGTTATCAGCCTGTGCCATGTTAGTTTTATGTGTGCTGTCGTATCGGTTATAATGTCTGACTTGAGTATTGGAGCGACCTGGTACTATGCTGTGACTACCTCTCTGTGTGATGCCACCCTAAGACACCGAAGCTTGACCCCTTAACTGAAGGTCAGTGTGCCGGTCATAACAGATTCTGTTCTTAGTGTTCAGAGTGCTGGGCATGCTGGGCATGTGGGGTTGGTAGGGTGAAGGAGTTGCCCTGCGGCGGTGTCCGGCTCAGACGGGGGGCCCATCAGAAGGTCAGTCGAATAGCCGATGGTGGGAGCCTCCGTGTAGCCAGGAGCCTCAGAGCTGTAAGAAGAAGGGGGGAGGAGGAGGAGGAGGAGGAGGAGGAGGAAGGCAGGAGCAGCGGGCAGGTGCGTGTCCCACGGTGAGCACAGAGGTGGTGCCTTTTAACGACGCCCTTTCGGGTCCTCTCCGGAGCTAGTCGTCTGCAGCTGCAGGCATATGACCGAGGTCTTCTGCCTCATCCTGCAGTTCCTCGACGTCCTTTCCCGTCCTCTTTAATGACCGTCTTTTTTTTTTCTGTCCTTGTCAGGACTGGCAGGACTACTCTCAGTGCATTCTGGGAACCTCTTTTGCTCTGCATCATTTGGTTTGAGCTTTCATTTTACTATGTGGCTGAGTGCATCATGGAAAAAATCAAGGCTGTAAATTCTGTTTGTAAAAGTTTATTTAATGTCCTTGGCAGGCTGTCTCCGACAGTGAGCCTGTGACTCTTCTGTCCTCTGTGCCCTGCTGAGTGAACTGTGAGCCGGGGACGCTGGCCGTCCTGAACTTTTTTTTCCCCCCTCCCTTGTTGTTGCTGTAATCGAGAGGGCAGTGCCAGAGAATCCGCAGGGAACATAAAGTTATTTGGACGGGGATCAAATTTAAAAGCCGTGGGTCACAAGATGCAGTTGAAACGGGCCTTTGCAGGTCGTGCATTCTCCTGGCTTTTATGCTGGTGCGACGTGGGAAATGTAGTCCCGCTATCTTTTGCTGGGCTGTTTGCATTGCGTTATCAAATTTATTACACTTTGAGGGCCATTAGCTTTTAATACTCGTAATCTCCGTGCGCCTAGAGGGATGCAGAGGTGATTCACAGGCATTGATTGCACCCCCGATTTAGGACAAATAGGCAAACAAGTCTAGCGCGCTGCTTCTTGCATGAATCACCGTGTTCTCTTACTCAACAATAGTGAGTGTTCCGGGCGCACAGACCAGCTGCTCTGACGGGGAGCTGCGTGACCGAAAACGTTAGCTATTGTCTAATAAAAGAACACGGTGATTCATGCAAGGAGCGGTGTGCGAGAGCTGCTCGCCTCTTTAGCCCTTTTATCTTTTCATGCACCTGCAGGAGGGTTTTGTAAGGTGTGGAAATGCTGTTTTCTGCATTGTCCCTGAGCTTGAACAAACACATCCAGCCAGGCGCGCTGCATCCTTGATCTCGCTCCAAGATCAGGACCAGCGAGGTTCAAACAAAAGTCTCCCTAGAGATTTACCTTAACGAAATTAAGCTATACATTTTATAGTCTACTAAAAGCATGGTCCCATCACTGTTATTATATTCACAAGTAAACCTGAATTGTGTCATGAAAAGAAATGGCAGAAGTAACTGTGTATGTATGTAATATGCACAAAAGCACACATGCATACACTGTTTACACTGGCCATGGATGGACTGAATCCAGGAAGGAGCTTTCTGGTCTTTTGGACTGTTGGTTTCCTCGCTGCTTTCTAAGTTCAGGATAAGAGTGGGTGTGGCCTTTGGAATTCCCGTGTAGGCCTGAAACAACTTTCCTATCTGTCCCAATAAGCCCCCCCCCACTTCCCCCCGTTTCCCTGCCGCAGACGCAGGGGAAGCACGAGGAATTCTGTGCTTAGTCAAACATGCTAATCTGCACCGGCCCCCGAAATGCCTCCGCTAAGCGTATAAGCCCCCAAAAATCCCCCCACATGTTCCCCCCCCCCTCCCTCCCAGCTAGTGGCATGAACCCTTGTATCGCTGGAAGACCAGGCAAACGGATTTGTTTTAAAGGTTTGGCTTTAATTAGGCCCCGTCGAACGCGCTGCGCTTTAATGTGATAATGCAACTTAATGTATGACTCCCCTGATTAGGCCGGAGCCCACCGCGTCCGGACCGTCAGGCACCACAAATTGCGCTTATTAAATTACGGGCAAATTGGCGGCCGGGATTTATCCGCCGCGGCAGTAACGGCGGGGGAGCAGACGGGGGAGCAATTCGGCAGCACTCTCACGCGTGACGCCGCGTCTGTCCGAGCCTCAGCCCTCTCCGAAGCAAAGCGCTAAAGCCGGGTCCGGCCGCCACGGGCCCGCTCTCGCGTGACCGATCCGCTGCCGGAGCGCTCAAGTAAGCGGCGAGAGTAAGACCCTCGAGATGGATGTTTGTGCGACCAGGGCTCTCGTCCGCTCACAGGGCCGACGCGCTGTGATGCGTTTCACTGGAGCAGCAAGAACATTGTCATTCTGACTGCGCCGTAGCAGGAAGTGGCCTACAAGCACAACAGCGGTTAAACCGTAAAAACATATTGCCTGATAATTATGCATCAGAGCAGTGTGCTTGCATTACTCGAGAGTAACTGTTGAGCCCAGCAGTAATACAAAAACCACATTGCTGTCAATTAATTGCAGCATTAATTCTCTTCCATACAGTTATCTGTAGAAATGTTAACTTCTCTCATACAATCGTGATTAAGAAGAATTTGAATGACTAACAGTAGATTGTATGGAAATTTCCTGAAGAAAAAGTGACTCCACTCTGGGTACTGGGAGTTGGACCAGTCTGAATGTACAGAGCTGCACTCCCGGTAGGTACTGGCGTATGTAAACGATGCCTGCCTGCGTTTGTGAAACGGCACAAACGTGTGGTTTGTGTAACCTGTCGTGTGTGAATGTGTGATCGCTGAGTGCTGAGACGCGCCAGGTCGGATTCTGCACCTGCGAGCGCACAGATGCCAGAGCCACTTCCTCACCCGAGGGGGGTGGGACGCAGACTCCTCCCGGGGCATCCAGTCTAACCGTAACAGATTTTGGCAAGCGCACGTTAGATTCAATCGATTCTCGCATCACGAGGTTGCCAGTTACGGAACACTGACTGTACAGAAAAAAAAATTGTGCAAGCATGGGGGGGGGGGTTGACGGAGACGTGTTTACATTAGTCATTCGAGAGCTAGACGACGACAACGTGGCACCCCGCGGCATTCGCATGGAACGACCGCCACTGCGGCGCGCCCTCTCCTGTGGCTTCGCGGAACACCAGAGAAACTGGCAGCGGCCCACATTCCCGAAAGATGGCTCTTTATCTCCGTGGTTACTCATCTGTCCCCAGCGGCGAGGCCGTGCGGGCACGAGGTGGGGGAGAGGGGCTGACACCCAGGTGGCGGAAGCGCCGTATCGCTACGACGTGCTCTCAAAGGTCAGAGTGTCTTCTCGGCCTGAACCGCGGCCGCGCGGTCGGGCCCGCCAGGGGACAGGACGAGCTTGTTTACTGGCCCACCGGTTCTGTAATTTGTTTGGGAATAGCGTTAAACGGGGCTTAATGGATCAGACCGTAAACAATAAGAAAATGCCTGTTTTTTTCCTGCTTTGCTTCCTCTCGCACGGTGCCCGTCGACTCCAGCTCCCACGCGAGCCAAAACCAGAAGTGCTTAACGCCATGTCAGAGCTCTGCTTTTTTTCATTTTGTTTTATCTTTCGCATATTAAAAACATTACAGATGGATAAAAGGTTATAATAAAAAAGGAGACCCACCAGCTCTGAGCTTTGCAGCGACAGCCACGCTTAAGTGCGCGGTAATCTCTGGCTGCGGCGGGCTAGCGAACGGCGGCGCGCTCCGTTCGAAGAGGGAGGAGGAAAGTAGGGTGCCTTTGCCTTCAGGTGCAAGAGCAGGGATTGATTCAATTAGCCGTAAATGAGAGATCAAAGGAGGCGAGAAACAATATTTTGGGAGTAGCGGTATCGCATTAGTTGCGAGTTGCCTGGCTTCGGGGGGTCTGCCTGGTGTCGCTCGGCTCCGCGGCTATGGCGTGCAGATTGCGGGCGCTGATCAAACGTGCTTTAAAGGGGCGTTTGGCGGTTCGAAGACAGAACGGCGGTAATTTTCATGTTCTGAGGGTTTGTTTAAATGAATATTCATGTCTCAATAAGGGTCTCATCCTGTTTTCCATTAACGGCGGGCTCCAGCGTATGAAAGGGAAGATCTGTCTCGAAATCTGCGTTAGCCCGCGTCTGCGTTTTTTTCCTAAACCGATGCACATGACGGAGCCTAGTGATTGCAGGAGTGACACGTTGCTAGCGTGTCTCGTAACCGCCTGTGAATTGCGACCTTTTCCCGTAATGCTTTGTGTGCATTCCAGATGAGGCCGGCGCACGGCTGGCCTCAGCTAATTTAGGCAGCCTGTCGATATTTCGAATCCCGTTTGTTTCGTGTCAGGTGAAGCGGGGCCGTGCTCCGACGGTCGAGACGCCGACGGCGCACTCGCACGAGTCTGTAAAGATTCCTTCCCCAAGGATCTTTCATTCCACAAAGACGACACATTGGGAGGACGGTAAATATCAAGTGGCCAGATGTCGCTCACAATCATTCCGAACGTCTCCTCGTCACTCGCCATTGATGACAGAGACGAGAGGCTCAAATGCGACGAAAACACCGCTTAGTATCTTTTTCAGACCTTTTTTTGAAATGATTTTGAAACGACCTTCTACAGATGAATGCTAATTTAAATGCTCACCTTCACCTTTGCTTTTAAATCCACGATGCAGCTGGCTGTAGGAGGCAAGCAGAATGAATGGTAAGCGTTTTACCAGTGTCAGAGAATATGATAAGAATGTCCTTTTTTTGGGGGCATTGCAGAATGGGTATTTTTTTAAATAAAGGAAATTGTGGCAGCTTGCAGTTCTGCAGGTGACAGCAGAAAAGGTATTTCCTCAAGGGGCTGGTCAGGGCCAGTGCAAGGTGAAGAGCCCCCAGCTGGTACTGATGGGTGCTGAGGAGAACAGGACGGTGTGGTGGCATATCCGCCCACTGAGAGAGCTCACAACCCCAGAGGGAAGCCGTCGCCCCTGGCACTCTGCCGCCGGGCTTCTGGAGCGATGGTAAAAATTCAGGGAACAAGGAGCTGCAGGACGTCCGTATACAAAGTATACAAAGCCACATAGAATGCCTCCAGATGCGCTCTGTGCCCGTGGAGCATGCGTGACGTTCATGCCAACATCAGTGATTATGTCCCCCACCTGAATAGGAGCCTCCTTCTCTCGGCGCTCTTCCTACCCTTCTCGGCCACTGTGTCCGCAGTCTGTGCAGTATGTAGCCTCAGCCGTAGGTTTCCACTGTTAACTGAAGTGGTGCTAAATAGCACAGCAAACGAATCTGCAGCCATCGAGGTCTCTCTGCTGGTGAAGGCCCAAGCCAGCAGCCTCGGTGCCTTAATTACAGGTGACTAGCCTTACATTGGAGAGCAGGCTCTTTGTCTCTGTGACAGCTGGTTAGCCTTCTCTACTTCCAGACGCGTCCATGCTTGCAGGCTTGCCTGAGCAAAACTTCGGCGTTCCGTTCTACGGCCAGACGATCCGTGTACAGGTTAAACAATGTCGACAGCGCGTTTCCTCTTGTCAGGCAACATAATTAAGGGGTGTGTTTGTTTTTCCATGTACAGCCTGTTTGCATATATTAATGGGTGACATGGTCAAAACAGGTTAATTTGGTAAGGGTTTTATGTATTAATTGGATTAAGAGTTTCACTACAGTAGAACATCACTGTTCTGAACCTCAGAGTCACAAACACTGCAGAGACATGAGCAACTCTTGAGTCGCCATACATTCGGGTCTCCAAGGTTCTGCTGTGTTTATTTATGCATTATTTTCCTGAACAAGGGAGATGCTGTACGGGCCCTTGTTTTGTTGTTTCTTGGCAAACCTGGCAGTGCTCGCATGGGAAAAAAAAGCCGTACACAGTGCTGTATTGTGATTGTCCCTTCATATCAGGCAAACGTTGGCCAGGAATCTCGAGTTTGAAACGGCTTGTGCCCACCAAAGGATGGGTAGGGTTAGCGCCGGCCTTGGGTGCGGATACACACGGAGATAAAAGATAGCCGTGCCCCGGTCGTTATGCCAGCGAGCGAGCTCTTGTCTGGGGGGGTGTTTACTGCTGCCGTTCCTTCGCGATAAGATTCTGCGCCGCTCGTTTAGCAGCGTGTGGTTTGGACAGTGCGAGCCGCGGTGTGGCCTGGTGGATTGGGAACCGGACCCGTGACCAAAGAGCTGCACGGAAGCGTGGTTTGCACAAAAGCCAACCGGAATTATAAAAATAAACGTATCGCGGTATAAATGGATGAGATTCAAAAACGTAAGAGACGTTATCATGGGCTTCGGACGTCTGCCTTTCGGCGGTTAGGCACGTGCACTTTTCCGATCGCCGGTAAATAAAACGCGTTTCTGCGGCCGGCTTCACCTCACACGACTCGAGCTCCGCCGAAAGCAGCCGGTAAAGGCAGCAGCATCAAGCAAAAGCGCGGCCGAAATGGATTTCGAGCGAACCGACCGGGAAGGATTGATTTTATTTAATTATTTGCGGAGGAGGGGAAAAAAAGGGAGAATCGGCTGATTTGCTCCGCCGCGCTCCCCTGGCAAATTGTCGAGCGGCTGCAGCGTGAGGCAGTGGAGCGCATTGCCGCGTGTTAGTGAGGGAGCGCGCATTTTCGCCTCGCCAAAACGAGCGCTTTGACAAGAATAACACTGACTGTATGTCGGAGCGCGCAGGATACAAAATCCTTTGGTCGTGAAATTAGTCTGAGGAGAGCGGCCTCAGAATAGCTTATTTGCCGAGAACCGTTGGGCCAGAATAGCTCCCAGAAAAAAGACTCACTGGTCTGAGCACTTGTATTTTTTCCATCTCTCCTCCCCCCCTCCCCCAAACAGAAACGCAATTACAAGAGCCGAGCGCATTTAAGTTGAGAATACGCGTCATTTGTAAAACACAATCAAAAAGCCATTTCCTGAACTTGCTCCGGCAACTTTGCGCTGCCAGATAAATAAAGGTGCCGGTTAAAAACAGCCAACGCTTGCACATGCATGTTGAATAAATGAAAATATAAACAGGGCCGAGTGATTCCATTTAAATGCCTCGGAAAAAACGCAGCGAAAACAGGTGGCTTAAATCCTTAACGAGGGACGAATCCTTCACTGGCGCCTTCTGCTCAAACAGACGTGCATTTTCTGGGATGTTATTTAACGTTAATTGCAGTCGGAACAGACTCGAGTGGAAACCACTTCACCTGTTCCAGGTTAGCAGTGAGTGCCACTCCGTATATCTGTACAGTATGTTTCAGTATGCAGTGCAAGCTGTCTGTCTCTCCTTAGGTGGCTGCCAGGTGTTTGCTTACGTGTTGATTTTTTAAAATTTATTATTCGTGTGGACTCGGTTAGAAAAGGAGGGGGAAATTGGCTTAAACGATCTTAACTTCCCCTAAATCTAAAGTCCCATTTTTTTGTGTGTGTCAGCATCCACAGCTCTGTCCTGGCTGTGAGGAATGGCTGCGGTGTGTGTAGCAGTGTACCCCAGAGTACCTCTCTCTCTCTCTCTCTCTCTCTCTCTCTCTCTCTCTGTCCCTCTGACTCGTCAGGCTCTCCCACTTTCAGACAGGAACAGACCAGGATCAGCCTGTTTAAGCTACCGGAGGTGGGATGTAGCATTGAAGCGTTGGTTGTGTTTACTCATCTATCTATCTGTGTCTGGAGGGTGTGCAGGTAGATTCATTAAGCTGTTTGTGTGTGGAGTTTGCATACAGGTTAGGGGTGGGGTTTGCAAATTGCACGGCAGCGTTGAGCCAGTTCGACAGGCAAGCAAAAGCTGAAGAACACTCTCCCCCTAGGTGGGCTCCAGCAAGGCTTGCCTTAACATGACGTGGCTTAGCACGCTGCCAGTCAGCGGATATGTGGCATATTGTGACATCTCTGGACCTCAGCCTGCCCTGAGTGTCCTGCAAACACAGCGGTGTATCTGCTCTGCTCTCCGTCCCTGCGTGAACCCTTGTTTATCTCCCTTGCTTTACTCCTGCACGCGTAGCTGCCGTGTGGCGAGCGCGGGGTCCCGTCCTGATTGGCTGCCGAGGTGTGCGGGACCCTCCCAGACCCCGGCGGCCTGGCTGTGTGTTTTTGTGAGCCGCTGTCAGAGCCAGCGCTGTGGCTCACCTCACCCCCAGCGACTCCGCCGGAGCTTCCTCTCTTTTTGTATGGAAATGCAGTGTGTGGGTGAGTGCGCTCTCCCTCCCTCCCCCCTCCCTGCAGTCGCTCGTTCAGGGAGTGCTTCACCTCGCCGCGATTCCCGCCATGTTCAGGGCAAAGGCGAGCGCTCGAGAAAAGGACAGGAAAGAAAGGGCGAGCTGAGGGGCTCGACAGGTGATTACAGGCGCTTAGCAGATGCTCTTATCTTTGCGTAGTTACCGGTTTTTACATGCTACCCATTTATGCAACTGGATGTCTACTGAAGCAATGCAGGTAGGGTACCTTACCTGAGAGCACAAAAGCGGTGTCCTTCCTTAGTATCAAACCAGCAGCTTCTAGGTTATTGGTTTGCTAGCCCTGTTCCATACCACTACACTGCTTTTGTACTTCACCGGAGAGAACAAAAGCATTGTCCCCTCTAGGACTCAAACCAGCAACCTCTGGGTTATTGGTTTGCTAGTCCTGTTCCTTACTGCTACGCTGCACTGCTGCCCTTATGTAGCTATATTGTGCTGTGTGAGAGGGTGACAGCAAGCAGGAGCAAAGGAGCAGCATCAGCCCCTCATACAGAGTGCAGCACAGCAGGCGTAGCTGTGTAGCATCTTACCCCCCGGCTGCTGGCCTGTTTTAACTACCCAAAGAACACCTCGGATTGATGTAGCTTTCCCGGCGCCGGTGTCTGCTCGGGCTGAAAATAGGCAGTCACCGAGCGCCTCCTCTCAGTTTGTTCCCGCCACCCCAGGTGGGAGATGGCTGACGGCAAGCGAGGCGTCTGTGCCTGCGGGGGCCGCGAGAGAGCGGCGCGCGGCACTTCCTGGCCGACGGGCGCGCCAAGACGCGTATCACAGGGCCGCCGAAGGAAGGGGGAAAACAGCGCGAGGTGCGATTCCTGCTCCTGTGCTGTTTGGGGTCGGTCTCTCTCTCATCTCTCTCTCCTCTCTCTCTCTCTCTCTCCCTCTCCCTCTCTCTCTCTCTCTCTCTCTCTCTCTCTCTCTCTCACACACACACACACACACACACACACACACACACACACACACACACTCAGCTCCCTCGCCGCTGTGTCAGGTGTCAGCGGCAGAGCCCCCTAATTAGCGGCTCGACCTCCGCCGTGACTCTGGCAGCCCGGAGAGGCAGGGAGACGTACTCCTGACACAAGCGCGTTCCACTTTGCCGCGAGCGCCAGCCGAGACCTTAAGGACACGCTGACAGGAGGCTTCGCGGCGATCTACAGTACGTCTCAGAGCGGGCCGGGTCAGGCCGCCTGGCGGCTCACTGCCTCACTGATCTGTTTATCGTGTGAACATTCAGTTATGTTCAAGTCGAGCAGGAGAGTGACAAGAGCGTTAGCCTTGCTAGTGGCTTATGAGACTGACAGGTCTCACATTATGAGGGGTGTGAAGTTGGATCTGCTGGCGATTTAGGGGTCTACTGGTGGTTTGGCAGTTGATTAAGAGGGTCTAGATGTGGTTTAGAGAGTGGAATCAGGTGAGTGGGGGGGTGTTCCTGGTCTGATGCTCGCCAGCTCATCGATTCACTCCTTATGACGTGGATTGTCTTCATGAGCGGCAGGTACTCAACCCAGTCTTTTCCAGGAGAGCTCGGGGCTGCTGGCCTGGCTGAGTCACAGGTCATGGTTCCTGCAGTTCTCTGTACCTCCACTGCCTGTTTCCATGCAAACACCTTCTTCCAGCGTTGATGCCTCTTGCAGAGATTAAAACCACAAAGGCAACCGAACGAAAGTCCGCCAGCTCAAATTCAGGGGGCACCTTGTGCTCTGTGCCTCTCACTGTGTGATGAGCTTCTGAGGGGGAAAAACCAGCCCTGAGGTGCCTTTCAGAGAGCTCATTAATGGGCCATTCCACCTATGAATCAGGGCAGCCAATCACTGCATCAGGACGACCCAGGCTGCTCGCCCTGGACACACCCATTGCCGCTGAGGTCGGGCACCATGGTGTGACTGTTCTGAGAGCCGCTGGGTTCCGCTAACCTTCGTCCGCGGGCCCAGTCAGAGATCGGCGGTGGCTAGCGATGAAGGGATGGCCTTGCAGTGGAATTCAAATGAGGTGATAACGGGGCCCTGGCCCTGACGCTAATGGGGGGACATGCTCCGGGAGTGTTTTTGGCTGGAGCGTGGCGGGACAGGTGCTGCGCCTTTGATTGCTTAGCCCCCGTTGTGCGCTGCTGACAGCTGGAATCATTTCCTGAACCTCTGCCACGCCTCTGAGTCCTCTCCCAGCTCGTGTGGAGGACCAGTGGCCACAAGCCTCCACCACTCTGTGTCCATCTGTCTCTCTCTCTGTCTCTGCTTGCTCTGCTTCTGCACTCTTACTTTCAGTTTTATTTCTTCTTTTTCTTCAGCTTCTGCTTTCTGTTTTGCACCTTCCTTGTCTTTCCACTTTCTACCCCCACCTCCCTAGTCCCTGTTTTTTTTTTTTTTTACTTGTTTTCTTCTGTCATTTTCATGTAGTTCTCTGAGTGCACTCCTCTCTCCCTCTTTCTTTTCTCTATTAGCTTTCTTTTCCTATTGTTTGTCCCTTTTTCTGCTCTCCTGAGTGTTTTTCTCTCCCTCCCTCTCTCCCTCTTTCCCTTTCTCTCTCTCTGCCCCCCTCTCTCTGCTCTCTTGAGTACTTGTGTCTCTCTGTTCCCCTGTCTCTCCTTGTCATCCTCTCTTGAGTGTTTCTGTCCCCCTCTCTCTCTTTCCCTTCCCCTCTCTTCCTCTCTTGCTGCTCTCCTGAGTGTATCTCTCTCTCTCTCTCTCTCTCTCTCTCTCTCTCTCTCTCTCTCTCTCCTCCCTCCCTCTCTCTCTCTCTCTCTCTCCTCTCTCCCCTCCCGGCTCTCCTGAGTGTTTCTGTCCCTCTCTTCGTGCCACGGGCCACAGGGGAAGCCATTGTTTGCTCTTTCTCAGCTCCACTAATGCAGGCTTTTAATTACAGAGCTGTAAACAAACGGGATTTGCTGCAGTCTTGTATGCGCGTGTGTGTGTGTGTGTATCCGTCTCCTCACAGTTTTGAAAGGATGCTCTCCCTCCCCAGCCCAAACGAATGAATACTCAGACGTCATTTTGAGGGATATAATATTACACTGATGAGCAGTGGCTGGGGGGACGTTAACATCACAGTTGGGCCTCTGTGGTTTTTTTTTTCTCCGTAGCCATACCTGTGTGAATGAGGCTTATAATTACAGCACATGTGGAGGAAGCGCGCTGATTATGTTTCTGGATTAGGTAATTGCATGCATTTGCATGTTAACCAGGGCGAGGGGATTGGGCCTGCACTGACGAGGGCCTCCCGGCGAACCGGAGGAACGTGCATGATATGCAAATGCACACGCAGTGCCACGGTCACGGGAGCACTGAGCGCCGCTCTCTGTCCTCCCATGAGCCCCCGTGCTCCCACTGCAGTATTGCTGTGCAGAAACCAGTCCTATCAGCCACAGGGCCCCTCATCGTGAAGGCGCTAGATGCACCCTTGCCAACCCCCTCTCCCTCCCCTCCCATTAAGGAGGACCCCTTGCTTTTGGCTCCCGTGGAAGGAAGCGGTCCGCATCCGCTCTGGCCCGGCGGGACCGGGGATGCGCAGGCCGGGTTTTCGGCGGGTCTGCTGTCGGAGGCGCTCTCTTCCGGGCGACGCGCTGGGCCCTGGCAGAATCCCCAGGCTCTGCGCGTGGGCGCGCGTCTGTGTCTGCCTGCCCCCCTGCATACGTGTGCCCGGGCGTTCCACGCGCCCGCACGTGTTTGTGTCTACCCAGGCGGCCCGGTTGTTTAAAGCGAAGGGCTGGCGGCAGCAATAAGACGTGTAATTTGTCTCGGGGAGAAGCTGCTGCGGCCGTCTGCGTCGTCGCGGCTGGATTATACCGCGCGCTCGTGCTGAATGAGAAACAGGTGCTCGCGCGGGTCGGAAAATGCCACTTAAGAGCGCGACAAAATGAGCACAGTCTCGCTGTGCCTCCGTGGGCGGAGGTGGCGGCGACGCTCTCTCGCTTTCTCTTCCTCTCCTGTGGACCCGGTCGCCCTGCCCGGCAGTCGCTCGGGGTGTTGTTGACCACGCTGTGCTGCGCGCCCGGTTCTCTTTTCCTGCCCGCCGTCTCTGAAGGCCAAAATGTGTCAGGGGCCCGCCTCGGCCACTAGGATGGGGGGGCAGAATACCACACGCTGTGGTGTGGGCTTTCTGCGGTCTGTCACTCTAACCTTCTTTCTCTCCATCTCTCTCTTTCTCACACTCTCACATGCTTTTTGCACAGTGTCAAATGTATTGAAGTACGACTGTGTGGCACAGTGAAAAACACAAGTATATGTAGATATGTATATACAAGCTTAACAGACAGGGAAACGTGTATATTTAAACCCCCAAAACTTTGCACTCTCACGCTCTCCCCTGCATTCCTTCACCCCTAGTACTCAGAGTTTTGCGATCTTGCTTTCTCTGTTGATTTTCTCTGCTTATGGTCAGTAAGTCCTCCGTGGCACAGGGTGCGCTGTTCTCTTATTTGCATGGTGATCTCTGTCCCTCAGCCCCCTCTCCCTCCCTCTTGCTTCGTGCGAGTAAACGGAAAATTACTGGCCTTCCCTCCTTTAGCCCGTCAGCCCCTGCGGTGCAGCTGCGGGGTTCGGTGCGCTCCCGCTGCCTGGGGGTCTTTATGACGTCACCGAGGGCCCTGCGTCCGTCTGCATGGGAAGTCAAACGGCGTCTGCTGCGGAGGTTACATTCCATTACGTTCTGTTTAGCAGACGCCGTCATCCAAAGAGACTTGCGCATTTTACATGATGCCCATGTGCACAGCTGGGTATTTATTGAGGAAATTGGGGTTAAATACCTCGCCCAAGGGTATAACAGTAGCAGGAATTGAACCTGCAACCTTTGGTTTAAAAGCCCAGCCTCTTGCACAGCTTCTCACAGGAGTGGAAATGCACTGGCCTCTCCTTGCCTGTGAAAGTATAAATACAGAGTAGGTGAAGCTGGCCACACCAAACACTTCCCCCTCCCCCATATAACATCATAGAGTTGAATTGTATTGGCTAACTGTTCTCATCCCAGAACTCATTACCCTGGGGGCAGATGTGGGTATGCATACTTAACTTGCTGCCATTAGCGAATGTGGATCACTCCCCCCCTCCACTTTTTACCACTTTGTGTAGTTCCTGAGTGAGAATATTCTGCCGTTATATGTTACAAATTACTAATGAACCTCTTGGATCAGTGCTCAAATGCTTCTTAATTAAGAACCGAAAAAAGAGATCCGGTTTTATTCTTTGCTGTTAATATTCATGAAGGAGAGCCTGAGAACCCTGCATAAAATAACAGGCAATTCCATTGATATTGTTAGCTTTCCTGCGGGAAAGTGGGGGGACGTGCGGCCAAATGGACTGCCTTTGAGCGCTCGGGGGTGGGTAGTTACCCCAACATTCGATCCCTGAGAGTCATAGAATATTCAAGCACTGAATTAATCGAAGTCCCAGTGTTCACAGCCTTTCATATTTGTTAAAGTTTTTTTTTTGTTAAAAGCATTGCTGAACTGCATGAAGGAGCCCCGCAGCTGTTCATTAATGGAAAGCACTGCAGAGGGGTTCGCTGGGGTCTGCGTTGTGGCGTTGACTGTACGGGTGCGTGACCAAGGGGGACCCCGGACCCCCGACCCCACATCCACCCCGCTTTCGGTGATGCTTCACGTTCCCCCGCGCTCGCGTGACACTTGGACTCCTGCCCCCTACTCGCACTCGAGCGGCAGCAGGAGAGCGCACCCCTCCCCCCTCCCCTCCCCTAAGCCCCCCCCACCCACCCCGTACAGATGGGACTTTGTCCTGCTTAAGCGATTGCATAACCCCATTGATTCAAGCCCGTGTATTGGGTTCACAAGCATATTGTACCGTTGGAAAGGGCTTGTAGACTCAGGAGATTAACCCCCGAGTCCCGCATACTTGAGAGTGTGTCATATTTCAGCTCCCTCTGAAAACAGCCGCCATTGCCCCCCAGCACCCCCCGCTCCCGGATTAGTGCCGGCAGTTGGCTTTTTGTTCGCGGCGCAGGGGAAGACGGCGATGCCCGAGTGGTGCAAACTGGCACATTGAGCATTAGTTTGGCGGGGGTAAGAGGGGGTGCTCGCAGGGCGGAGAGAGCCCCCCGGCGACAGTCACCGGGCTACGCCAGCTCATCTCGCACACGGAGCGGCTGGGAGATAAGGCTCTGCTTTCATCCGCCCGTGCAAGCCTTTAGCGGGGCCGTTTAGGCCGCTTTCTTTCTCTCGCCAACACTGGCGTGTTTGAGGTACTCTCTGTGCAGCTGATAAGCCTGTTTGCTTTGTGACATGGCCCAGTTCTCCCTCAAGCTGGCCTGGCAGGAATGCGAAGTGAGTGCCTATCCTCAGGCTGATAGAGATGTCAGGGAGGGGGTGGTAAGGGGGGCATCTTGATCTGAGAGCGTTTCAGGATCTCGCAGGTCTCTCCTTGTTGGCCCAGACCAGACAATGAGCTATTTAAACTAATTACATTTGGAAGTCCTCTTTTATGGCATGTTGAATTTGTACAAGGAGGGGTCATCACTGAAGTGATGAAGCCTTCGAGAAACAGGTCTGTGAGAATGCTTCTGATAGGTGTCTGGAGTCCACCAAACAGTAGCACAGTGAAGAAAACTTAAAATGACATGACGTTTTAAGCATGGTCTCCCACAGTCTGTGATTTCAGGAGAGGTGATAATGTCTCTGAAGCTACTGAGCTGGGCTCCCTTGATGTAGGGTGTCTGGGGGTGTGTGTGTGTGTGTGTGTGTGTGTGTGTGTGTGTGTGTGTGTGTGTGTGTGTGTGTCTGTGTGTGTCTGTGCGCGCGCATACGTGTGTGTGTGTACGATATTGACATCTCCTTGGAGGCCTCTGTCACCACCTCTGTAGGAGAACTGTGATGTATTTCTGGTACGCGTTACTGCGATGCCCTCAGTATGAGGAAACCAGGCCTCACCTGTTTACTGCAGTGCGCTGAAAGCATAGGGGGGGTTTGTTCTGATTTGATTCTCCAAAATCTTGGATTAATGAAAAATGAATTTCATAATTGAACCCCTGCATTAAGCTAATCATCTGCAGTGTGCTACTGCCAGGAAGGAATCGCTCTTCTAATTCAATGATGGGATCCCGCTGTGTGAAGCCAGGCCCCGCCCCGTGTCCTGGCACTGGTCAGTCCCCAGTGGTCCGTGCTGGTCCTTCACTGCGGAGGGGAAAAGTGTTCCTCTCAAAATCACGGCGCGGTCACCGCTGCAAAGCTATAAAGGAGCGAGGCCCTCGTGTGTGTCTGTGTGCGCTCTGGTCCCAGTACGCTATCAGCACACTGGAAAGAGGCTGCGTATCTGTGCGCTCACACGCCTACCTCCACTGCGGACTCACCGGGAGCAGTGAGCGACAGGTGGCATGCTGGGTAGGGTGGGCTAGCCGGACGACTTTGGGAAGACAAAGCTGTGCGGTCACCGCCGAGGGACGCGGCTACAGCAGGAGGCAAGTCTGAGGCCAGACGCCACCCGCTGGACCTCCCCACCTCAGAAACGCGCAGTCGGGGGACTCTGGTGAGAACTGGCCAGGTTTCCAACCAGCATGCAGTGGGGCCGTCTGTAATTAGCTCACCTCTTTCCCCCTCATGTTCTGGTTTCCTTCTCAGCACTCTGAGGCTTGTCCTTTTCTCCTGTTTCTCTCCCCCACTGCTGGGAGCTGGGAGCGGGGTTGCAAGGGGAGCTGGGAAACCGGGGGCTGGGGGTCTGGGGGCCGGGTCGGGCCGACAGCTGCAGCCCCGCCGCGTAAGATTAATGAGGTGTCCACGCGAGGTGAAGGTGAGCCCGTCTGGTGACGGACGAGCGGGCAGCAGAAGGCAAGGCCGTGGGAGCCTCTCAGCTGGCGCTCAGAGAGGGCACCTGCTCGCGGAACAGAGTCGGCATGAGCACCCGCCTGTAAACATTTCGGTTAACTCCGCCACGACACGCCTTCGCTGAACCCACAACAGCTGTCAGTTTCGTGTGGAAAACGAGCGAACGGTGTTTTGATTTTTTTTTTTCCCGGGTTATGTTATGTTCCCCCCCTCCCTCCCTCGGTCTCTTTGTAAAAACACGACCACCTTTGATCGGGTCCAGGAAGGAAGTCTGCAGTTTTGTCTAGCCCTCTCTGGAGCTCTCTACCTGCCGACCTCGGGACGACCCCGCCGTCGCCATGGGGACGGGCCCACGCCGCAGGGGCGGAACGGAGGGGTCTGTGTCGCCGCATTCCAGGGCTCGGCGTGCCCCCACACGCGCGGGCGTTTCGTAACCTCCCCCGCCCCTCCCCTTCCCTTCCGCCCGGCCGACAGTCCTCGAGCGGGACGGGTGTGGAGGCTCCGCCCCCGGTCGGGATTGGCCAACATGAACAGTTCCCTTTTTTTCGGAGGGTGTCGGAAACTGTGGGCTCGCGCTGACCTACATTCGAAACGCTCCAGGAAAGTGCGGTTTTGTGGTGAGCTGCCGAGGCCGCGCTCAGGCCTCTTCTCACCTAAGTGTCCTATTTTTTTCCCCCTCCGTTTTCAAATTTTATCTCGCTCCATCTGTGCTGTTAGAACGGGGCCTGTTGTACCAGCTCTTTTAGTGTTTTACAAGGGTTTCTCTGTCATAAGTACAGGCAGGCGCAACAAGTCCTTTTTTGTCAGGATTCGGTCAGATTTCAGTTTTCTGAGGCTATTTTAAGGTTACTTTTACCCTTTTACTTGTACCATGACCGTTTTTTTTCTCTTCCTAATAGATTGGTGGCAAATATATTTGCCTTGTCTTTATTCGGAAACGTTGAACGAAGCTGCTCCGTGAAGTGAATGAAATGAATTCTTATCAAACGGACTGTCGACCTCTGGTGTTCACCGCCGCGGTCACTTTCCAAACACTCAGCCCGCAGGAAAGCGTTAGCAGAGAGGCGTCTTGCAATTACCGCTGAATTATCAGCTGGAGAGCTCTCGGTTACCTTGAGAGCCCGTACCTGCTCGTTCGGTGTGGTGGTGTGTGTTTTTGAAGGAGGCTCGTAAGCCGGGCCGAAGGTCCCCCTCTCCTGACAGCTGCAGGGTTACCGCCAGCGGGGTGGCAGATAGCTGGCGCCCATCCTGCCCACCTTCCGCCGCAGCGAACAGATGGCCGGATCTCGGGCCCGGCCGTTTTATTGGGCGCCCTGCCTCGTCCTCATCACCCCGACGCCCCTCGAGCTGGCAGGCCATCACCGTGGCGACACCCCCCAGTGCCGAGCGTCCCCTCTCTCTCTCTCTCTCTCTCTCTCTCTCTCTCTCTCTCTCTCTCTCTCTCTCTCTCTCTCTCTCTCTCTCTCTCCCTCTCCCTCTCCCCCTCCCTCTCTCTCTGAGCTGCAGAGCTGAATCCACTCAGAGAGTATGAATTATAAATTGCAGGGCTGGCTCTGGGGAGAGGATTTGCCGTGCGACGCCGGGGCCCTCTGTCATTACGGGCGTTTCGGGCCGGGCGCGTGTCACATCCTCTCCTCCCTCCCGGTTATTCGGCGTGAAGCAAACCCCGACAGCAGCCCTCCGATCTGCTCCCGTGAGGCCGCACCTCCGTAACGAAACAAAAATATTCATCAGGACGCCGTGGAGAGGGACAGGGGCCGTCGGGGAGGCACGGCGAAGCCTGACCCGGGTGCGAGCTGTCTGACGGGACCGGGGACGCCATGTGAGTCCTTCCCAGGGCAGAGAGCACAGGTGGGGCAGCAGGGCCAAGACTGGAGGAACGCAGTCAGGACAGGGTCCCAGCTGAGCCACCCTCCCCTTGGGGTTTTCCCTTTCTTCACCCCAGGGCAGTGCGCTGTCTCCAAGGGCGGGGCCGTGTCCAGGCCCCTCATATCACACACGCTGCATTAAACTCCAGGACATCCCATGACTGAAGCTCAGCTTGCACCACACATCAGTCTGTCAGATACAAGAGCGAAAACAAATACAAACTCCAAGCAGGTGCCTGTTCCCTCAAGGATCCTCCTCTTCAGCCGCGACACGCCCTGAACCGCCATAATCCAGACTGAAGTGATTAAAAGCACTGAAGCGTCAATTTTAAAAAAAAATGTTTTTGAAGGATGTGTCGGTTGCCGTACACCTGCGCCGTGCTATAAGAGTGAACGTGACGTGCGTTTTACACGATTCTGCCGTCCCAGTCAAGTGGTTGTGGAGAGGCGGGGCACAGCCCCCCCGTCTCCGAAGTCAGTTTTCTCACCGCCAGCTTTTATTTCCTGCTCCCTCTCCCATTGTGTCCCGTCCCCAGCTATTCGTCATCCTTTGTGCTGTGCCCCTCGACCCCTCTCTCTCCCTCTTTTCAGGGCTCCTCTCCCCTCGCCGCGCCCATCGGCAGGGGATCAGGCCTAAATCCTCTTCTGTCTTGCTAATGACTCTCAACTCCGCCGTTGGGATGGGGGCCAAAAGCAGCTTCCTGCCTTCAGCTCTCTTTTCTTTCTTTTTCTCTCTTTCTCCCTCTCTCCTCTCTTTCTGTTTTATTTCCCTCTCTGCTCTCTCTCTCTCTCTCTAGCTTCCCTTTCTCCCTGCTCTCCCCCTTTCTCTCCTCCTCTCTCTGTCGTCTGTACCTCCCTCTAGACTCCCTTTCTCCCTGCTCTGTCTCTCTCTCTCTCTCACCCCCAGCCTCCCTTTCTCCCTGTTCCCTCTCTCTGACCCTAGCTCTTTCTTCACCCCTCTGTTTGTCTCCTCCTCCTCCTCTCCCCTGGCTCCCTCCCCTGCCCCCTCCGCCACATGCTCCCGAGCAGGGCTTTGGGTGGGATTTGTCCTGCCTCTTCCAGCTCCAGCTGCCCTCCTCTCCTCACCTTGTGCCAGCGAGGTGCCCTCTGGTTCTGCAGGAGTCTCCTCAGGCCTGCAGTCTTAGCTTTGGCTTTAGGAGGCTTTAAGCTGCGGAGGAGCCGCGCCTCTATGGCTTTCCTGCAGCTGTACCAGACAGAGACAGAGAGAGAGGGTCGCAGAGCGTTCCCGCCACAGAAAGTCATTCTTTACACAGCAGGTGAGAGTAAAGATCCTCGTTTCAGACACTCCGTATTAAATTCCTTCTCTCCGCGAGAGAACTTTTACCCGCCCTTTTACACTTCGGCTGCAAACACACAGCTTTGTGTTGGCAAAATTACCACCACCCTCCCAAACCCTCATTTTATGCATCATTTGTTTTCAGTAATAATTCATGATTCATAGCTTCTAATCGCATAATTATTACACTTTCACCATCTGTATGGTTCTCTGATCACTGCCTGTTGGGATCACAGCTTGGGACTCACCTCTGTTAATGCTCATCCAAAACAAAGCACACAAAGAACAAAAAAACAGAAGCAGGGTTTCATCTGCAAGGCGATTGGCTCTTGCTTTCTGTTTGTCACCTTGAACAAACTGTTACCTGACCACAGAAGGGAGTGTTAGGTGGTGGGAAGGGCGGGGGTATTTTAGGCACATGGGTAACTGTCGTGTTGGTAGATATTTTTCTTTCACACTCAAAACCAAGCGAGCATGTAAGTAGGACGGCGCAGCGCGGCCTTGAACTTGGACTCTGCCTGTACGTGGAAGTTTCTGTTGGCTTCTATGTGTGTTTGCCTTTAGCCAAGCGCCCAAGTTATGTAAAGAGGATTTCACAGAGCTATTCAACACAGATAAAGGCCGGTGGGAACCAGAATAAATATTTGGGGCCCCCCCACCACCACCACCACCTTCCCTTGGTGTGTGTGTTTGTGTGTGTGTGCGCATGCGCGCGTGTGCCTGTGTGTACGGAGGAGAGAGTAGTGCCAGCTTAATCACTGCCCTGATCCCTGTAGTTCATAAGTGCCAGAGCTCAGTGGACTGGAGTCGGGCAACCAGAGGCGCGTTTCAGCTACAGGCGCTAAAGGACCAGGTCATGTTTTGGAGTCATGCTATTTGACTTCTGATTGGGTCTCAAGTGCCAGATTATATGACAGTTCTTGGGCACCAGAATAGAACTGAGGTAATGGGAAACTTTGTGAATAATTATTGTCTTTAGTCACTACAGATTCAGTCCTTAGTGTAATGGACAGCAGTGGCTTTAAACATGAAAACATTAGGTTTATAAAACATTGATTTATGTCAAGCATTTTATAAATCGTTGTTGCAACGGACAACAATATGACGTGTGGTTAACACATCCACATTACTTTGCAATTCTTTCAGCTTCCTGGCACGTGGGCAAAAGTATAGCATAGCGGTAAAGACTCAGACTCATGAGGTTGCCGGTTCGATTCCCTCCGAGGGAACTGCTGTTGTACCCTTGGGCCAGGTACTTAACCCGGAATTGCCCCAGTAAATATCCAGCAGTTTAAATGGATCACATGTAAAATCTGTACCCTGTGTCAGTCGATCTGGATAAGAGAGTCTGCTAAATGCCAATGATGTAAATGTATGTGACTTGAACTTAGATTGACTTTTCCCGTGGTGATGGTGTGAGTTATCCACCCAGTGGTAATGCAGAGATGAGCGCTGGGAGCTGTGTACCAGGCTGTACAGCGAGCGCTGGAAGTTGCAGACACAGCCGTTTCCCTGCCTGTTTTTACAGGTCACGAAGTTTCGCAAAGTTAATTCGCCTCATCACTGTCTGTTTATTTATTTATTATTATTTTTTCTTTCCCCCCCCCGTCCGCATCTCAAATCACCAGCCTCCAACCGAAACGAAACCTGGCAGCTCCGGCGAGGGCGGAAATTTAGATGGAAATTTTTTTCTCCCCTCGTCAGCCTTTTGGGGGGGCGGGGGGGGGCGGGTGGGCGAGCTGAAACGTCGTCTCTCACGAGCTTGGTCGTGCGCCTCGAGCGTGGCCTTTAAAATTGGATGCGCCCTCCGCCCCTCGGGTTTGCGGATTCCGCTCGGCTCACCTCAGACGGAGTAATTAGCCTGTCCGCGGCGGAGCGAGAGCTATTGAGCGAAAGTCGGAGCGGGCTTCGCGCCGGGCGCTCTGCATGCACGGGTCTCGGCCCGGCCTGACGTGCATGCTGGGAAGGCGGCGACGGCAAGGCAACGGTTGCTGGCGGGATGCGTGCGTACCAGGGGGATGCTCCCGCCCGCTCACATGGGAATGTGCGCACGCTATCAGTGTTCATCCTACACGGTATCTGATTTCTCGTACATCCCTCCCGGGCTGGTGGAATATTCCCAGAATCCCCAGCTGTTAACGATGCAGTCTCTGCCGCCCCCCACCACTCCTGCCCCCCGCGTTTTTTAGCCGTGGTAATTGCAGAATTTGGAGCACTTGGCAGAAGCTCATCTATTTCTTGTTTTATTTTATTTTTTTATTGCCCCCTCCCAGTCCCACCCCCTACCCAGGAGAAGTGTATTCTGCTTATGCTGCACTGTTAGAAATTCATTGTCAGTTTTATCGTTGACTGCTCATTAAAAAAAGGGCTGAGGAGAAAAAATTGAATTCTGATGGATCTCGCCGAGTGGTTTTGACGTGACTTTTTTTACGTCTCTGCCGTCTTTCTTGTTTAAATCTCTCTCTTTCTCTCTCTGGGCTGCACAGCTTTGGAGCTTTACTTTGCAAACAGGGCTCCCCAGTGTTAATAATCTAATCAATCTGTGCTGCCAGCTCGACCCCGTAATAAAACTCCCTGTATATTTTATACAGGGAAATGTTTTTCTGAGCCTTCTTTTGGTTGTTTGCCTTAATTAATTTGACCCCTCTTGTGTTTTGGATCATAAGTCGTTATTTGCTTGAAACCCCAGCTGCACAGTTGTCTTTGCCGGCTAGATTTGTTTTTCGGGGCTTGTCAGGTTCAGGTATATTAGATTCACACGCTGCCCGTTGAAGCGTTTGAAATTGATGCTTTACACTTTCAAACAAGAAGAGGTCAAACTCTTGCCGGCGTGAAAATAAATGGAGGTATTGGAAAATATTCGGCAGTATGTGGATGGCCTCTGACAGATTGGGTCAACGCGTGACACATTGAAAACTCCAGGTGGACAAATCCAATACACAACCAAATGGAATACAGGGAGTCTTCGAAATGCCTCATTTTGCCCTTTTGATTCAGTGCACCTTCACTTCTATCATTCCCATCAAATACCTCTCTCCCTCTCCTTCTTTCTCGCTCCCTTCTTCTCCCCATGTCTCTTGTCTGTTTCTGTCCAGCTGTTGTGTTAATAGTTTCCTTGCTGCCCGGAGAGCGTGTAATACGATGCCAGTTGGAACGAAGGCCATTTGACTCGTGGGAAATTTTTTTTCCAGCTTCTGCTTTGCCATCTCCTTCCACTCTCCTTGTTATTAAGACGCTCTCGGCCCCACCGACTCAATCTGCAACCTTAATTCCCGCCCTTTCCTGAAATTGGGTTTTTTCCACCTCTCTCTCTCTCTCTCTCTCTCTCTCTCTCTCTCTCTCTCTCTCTCTCTCCCTCTCCCCCCCTCTCCCCACTCTGCCCCGCTTAGATTAAAGTTTAATTGCAGGGACGCTATCTTAATTGGCACATGAAAGGACCGAGTGAAAGCGCGATAGCGGTCCATTGTCGGGCTCGGAGGGGCCGGAGTTTTCCAGAACAGATGCGGTTATCTCGCCCGGCCGGCTTTGTTTGCCTCTCCTTCGGAGAAGTTTGCGGAGCTGCCGTGGAGATAGGGACTATGGGACTGAGAGAGGCCTCCTGTGTGAAAGGCCAGCGCGTCGAACGAAGCCTCCCATTATTTCGTTTTTTTTCTTTTTTCCTTTTTCTTTTCACTTCAGAACACTTCAGACCAACTCTTTCGTTCCCCTGAAACATCTGCACCGATGTGCTTGTGGTCGTGTGAACAGTGGGAGAAAAATGAAAGCGAGTTTGTGTCAGCTGTGGAGAGGATGTTTTAAGATGGCCGTTCGTTAAAGGCCGCATGTGAAGAGGGAAGCGGCTTCCCCGTGAAAGGGGAGAGTTTGTGTCCCTCCTTCATCCAGCGGGCTACAGAGGGCCGGCTTTATCTTTAGCGGGGACTAAACTTGGATGTTTAATTTCCTGCTGCAGATAGATGGAGAACAATGAGTGGTGATGTAAGAGGCTGGAGACGGAGCGGAGGACGACAGCAGTGAACGATGGGGGCGGGCAGGGGCGGGTTGTATTAAAAAGAAGAGGCAACTTCCGACGGCGCTCTCGTTTGGCGTCTCAGTCTGTGTCTCGCCAAAAATCCCCCCGGGGCCCGTGTGAGTGCGTCCCTCTCTCCTGTGGAGTGCCCGGGTCCGAGGGGAGGCCCCGCGCCCGAAAGGGGGATTACGGGAGCTGAAGCACATTAGCGGCATGCTGTTGACATTTATCACATTGTTTGTCTGTAGTGGTTTTATAATGTGAGACTAATTGGCCACTGATGGAGTAAATGTCACATTGTGTTCCGTTTGGAGGGGGAGTAATAAAGCGGAGCGCTCCTCTCCACAGAAGGCTGTCGGTGTGAGCTGTCCTGTGAGTGCCTCCCGCCTCTGTTACTCATCGTATAAAGCCCGTTACCCTACCGCAGCCATTACCGACCTGTAGTCTCCCCACCTGACCTGAAGCTGATGTGTCACAGCGCCCCCTGCTGTCAGGGTGTTAATGTCACACCCAGTGGCTGGAGCAGTGATTCTCAACCCTGCTCCTCGCGGCTCCCTGTCCTGCATAGCTTCTATCTATGATTGCTGCTTGATTAAATCAGGTGTGCTCAGCTAATAAAATGTGCCACTGATGAGTTCAGTCAGGTAGGTAGAGCAAGGATAGATAGAAGATATGCAGGACAGGGTGCTGCAAGGAGCAGGGTTGAGAAGCACTGGGCTAGAGAGTGTGGCGTCATGAACCCTGAAACGGGTGGAGCTTAGTGTGTTCCAGGAGGCTTTTTTGGACCATTCCGTTTTGCTATGCCGAACAAAGCTTTTGATTTGTTGAGATCGATCAATGATTGGCGGTACATGGAAGCTCCGCCCAATACATCACGTCAAAATCTCATCTCAGACTGCACAGGGGTTGTTCCCGTGGCGTAGAGGGGGGGACACCTTCTGTCCCGCCACACCACTGGACTTCCACCTCTTTTTCAGGCCAAGTGGTAGTCCCCTTTCCAGAATTGGTTTGGAAAGGGGGCTGAAGGTTAAGACAGGTTATGACAAGGGGCCAGCTACAGAGGGCCGATCGGAGATACCGGTGTCAAAAACCTCCAGTTCCGCCATCGCTCCTCCCTGCTCGCGCCCCTCTTTTTCGAGCGGTGTGGTCCGCTCACCCTCTCCCCCGCTTTCGGCAGCCGTGAAATTGGGACTTGTTTACAGTCTGGCTGGCCCCGCAAACGGGGCGGGGACGGCGGAGGCGGAGGAAGATTCCTCTGTGCTTGCCCTGTGGAGGGGAAACGCCAGGGGACCTGCACAAAAGAGCCGCAGGAGAATGGCGGGGCTCGCACGGCATTCCAGCCATCGCTTAGCGTTTCTGCTCTCCCCCGTAGCGCTTTTTTAATTTAGTCGCTTTTTTGTGCGGGCGATCTCATCAGGCCCGCAGCAACAGGAGCGTAATTGGGCTGAGAGCTACCCTGCGTCTCGGGCTCCTCCGGACCCGTCCAGGTTTAACCCTCGGCTTGCTGAAATGTCGCAGCGGAGGTGGTGCTTTACAGAGAGGTGGAGAGGCTGCTGTCGGCTTGCGGCGCCCCGGCCGTGATGTGGTACTGACGCGGAGGAACCACGCGGCGCTACTTTTAGTGCCTTCGCCCGCTGCCAGAGCCTCTCCGCCGCGATGTCTGTCACTCTCATGTGGGCGGAGATGAGGAGGCTGGCAAGGAGCTCTGGGAATCGCAGTTCCCACAGCAATGTTGCTGAGCACACCTTAATAAGGAATAGATTGGAAACAACTCTTATTACATCCACCTACCTCCGAACCAAAAAAAAACTACCCACCCCCCATATGTTTGCCGGCTGTGGACCTCCTGAGAGGATGGCTCAGACCTTAAATAGAATCATCACTGGCTCCTTAACTTCACCTTTTGTCTCTTTTTGCTCATAAATAATTTGACGTTTGGCATTTTCAAAGTCAAAATTTTTTTTGTTGTTGTCATTTTCCTGTCTGTCTCTGAGACATGTCCGTTCGAGTCCGGGCTGTTTAATGCCTCTGTGTGTGTGTGTGTGTGTGTGTGTGTGTGTGTGTGTGTGTGTGTGTGTGCGTGCGTGCGTGCGTGTGCGGTATCCATGGCGACCAGAGAACTTTCTCCGCGCTCTCCCCTCAGAAAAGGCTCCGTTGTGCAGCTCCAGGAGGGACGTGGAGAGGCTGACATTTCCGAGCGAGCGGAAGAATGCGAGGTATTCCGCGCCGGGGGCCGAGGGGGGTCCCAGACAGCTGCCAGCCCTCGCCCTCGGGGCACAGAGTCACCTCTGACCCCACAGAGACTGTCTCCGCTGCGCTCTCTGCCCATATGGAGGGAAACGAGAGCCCGCCCCCCTCCCGGCCCACGTCAGTCAAGGAGAGGCTCATGAGCCGCTCCCCTGTGATGTGAGACTCCGTTGTCTGGCCCGTGTTGTGGACTCTGAAGGGCCCAGCCTGAGGTCCTCTTTCCTGGGCCTGACCGCAGTGACGTTAAGGCGGTGTTTTCAGGAGCGGTGCTCTCGCCGGCATGCTCGTTCCATCTCTCGTCACCTCTTACCTTGTGTCTCTGCCTCTCCTCGCCCGCCCTTCTCGCATGTCTAGCGGGTTAAACCTGAGAACGTCTCTGCAGTGCCGATGCCCAGGCCGGGGTGCAGGGGCTCTGGTGTCCACCGCTGGCTGACAAAACATTCTCAAGGAGAGCAGCTCCCCTGCAAACCAAACCAAGGCAAAATGCTTGTTGTGTCAACTTTGGACCTGTCGGGTTGGTTGGCCTTCACTGGGAAATCAGAGACCTGAGAGACCTTCTTGCTGTGTGTTTTACATGTATTACTTTTTAAAAGATTCTCTTCAGTTAGCCTGCAGAAAGCACTATGCGTAATGTTAGATTAGGTTACATGATATTACGTTAATGACATTTAGGTGTGGATCTTCAGTGCATTTCTTGTGTCTGGTTTCTTCGCTGGATTCTCTGTCATGGCTTTCTGTGAAAGGTTCAGCTGCACTGAGGCCACACTAACCACAGTCAACTGGAGATCCACGAGCCTCTGGTCTTCCTTCTAAACCAGGCCCTGCCTTTAATTGCTTTATTGGAGCCATTGATTTGAGACTGGACCGGAGCTTATGTTCCCCGCAGTTCCAGGTGTCAGTTGTTTGAGTGGCATCTCCAGAACCCTCCAGGCCATAGACGTGTAGCCGTAGAAGCAGAAGCCGCTGCTTTAGTGTGAGGCGTCGTCTTGCAGCCTGCGGCGTCTGTTTACCCTCTGCAGAGGTGACCTCAAGGAACGGTTAGCCTGCAACACTGAGCTGTAGGGGATCCGGACTCTCAACTACTCTAAGTATGACAAAGTACACGTCAGCTGTCTCTTAGGTGACAGTTTGGTTTTGACTGAGTAGGCACTCTGGACTTGTCTCCACCTCTGAGACATCATGCTTTAACTGAAGCAGTACAGTAAATGTCTGAGCCGATTTTGAACTGGACAGCGCCAGGCTAGCATCCGCAGTGATTTGTTCGCCTGCCCAAGCTGGAACGTAAAACTTCCCTTTGGGTCTTTGCTCGCTCTGATCAGACAAAACATGCAGCCGTTCCTGTTGTAGAAGGGACAGTGTGTGCCCCAAGGCATTTAACGTAGCCTCGGTCATGTCCCCAAAATGTAAATCTCGCCCCCCATCATATTTTCCAAGCTGCAGATTCATTGCTGTGGTTATTGGTAAATTGGCAAGCTGTTGGTTATTGGTAAGCTCTGCAACACTGCCCATTGCGGGCACATTGAAGCATCTGCTATTGTTAGTGCTGAGAATTCAGAGCGCTGTTGTTCATTCATTTCTTATCTGATTAGAGCTTTCATATCCATCGCGCTGTGTACAGAAGGGCCTGTTCATACGCTGCCAGGTCCTGGCAGATTTTTACACCAGAATAAGCCGAGGATTTTGCGGTTTTGGGGCTTGATTTTATGACAGATGTCTTCTCGAGCGCACGCGCGTGGCACAGAAGTGTGTTCGGCGATTTAAAGCGTGTCAGTGAGAGCGCCTCTCGTCCTGTGTACCGCAGATGTTTGGAGAGAGCTGTAAACCTGATGGGGCTGGAGAACCAGCCCCCCGGGGTGGGGGGGGCACTAAGACCCGAAAGAGGGCCTTGTTGTAGGCGCACCCCCTTTTTTCCTCTGCCACAGATCACCCGTCCCACCGCCAGCGCCTCATTCGGGAAGCGGGGAGAGCTCGGCAGACCGAGCTCGAAGGTGGGGGGAGAGGGAGGGGGGGTGTGTGAGATGGCAGGGAGCCAGCCTGAGATTAGACCGCACATTGCATTTAGCAGGATGAACTGAAGACTTAGAGAGGGTGTTTTAGACCGTGACCGAGAGGAGTTTTTAACGTGACCAGAGCCATTTTAATTACACTTAATCTCGGCTAGCTGCCCTAGCACTTACGCGTTTTTCTCTCGGGGGGAGTGGGGGTCATTTTTACACAAGGGCTTTTTTCCGCTCTCTTGTTAGCTAAAGGTTCTTCACTTGATAAGGTTTCCGGGCCGCCAACTCCCTCCCCGACGCCAGAGTTTTGGGGGGTCACACCATCACGGGAGCGGGGTGCAGCTCAGCTCTGAGGCAGGGAGGAGCAGCCATTGTGGAAATCCTTTAGCGTGATGTGGGTGGGGAGAGAGCGATTGAAAGGGGATATTTCCCTCACATAAAAACATGCTTCGGACATACACGCACATAGAGACACAGACAGACAGACAGACAGACACACACACACACACACACACACACACCTCCCTCCCTCCCTCCCTCCCTCCCTCTCCAGCAGTTTGAGCGAGACAGGCCTGTCATTCGGATGAGAGCTCCCGTTTCCCACCACTTTCCCCCCCCACCCCCGCAGAGTCCTCCCGCTGGGCTCCTTTCAGTGCTCGGGGGTGGGTGGGGATCAGGAGGGGGGCGAGAGGAGAATGGGGGCAGATGCGCGCAGGGAGGCGCGGACCCCCCGCCGGGTGCCATTCTGCGGCGGGGGAGAGAGCGCCAGCGACGGAGCGGGATTAATCTGGGAGGCATCGCCATTGTGCGCTTTAACCCTCCTCCCCCTCGCCCCCCTCACCCCCCGGAGCTAAGAGCACTCAGTCCGGTCGATCGGCCTCATAACTGCCCGCCCCCTCCCGGCCTGCGCTACCCTCATTCCCACCATGCAGGAAGGCTTTTTAACACCTGCACCAGGGCTGCACTCACTGTCTGCTGTGAATAAAGAAATTGCATCTCACATTATGTATTGAATATGACCAACTGGAGAGTGATTCCCTCCAGCCCCACCAACACAATAGATTTGCCTTTTTGTAACGTGGACAGTTTTATTTTGAAGATGTTTCAAATTCGTAGCATTTCAAAGTACTCACATAAGCCATCACAAATGAACTGTGAAGATCTGAAAAGATAAGTAAATGATGTTGGGAACTGGGCTGGCCCGGTGTGGGTCAGGCAATGACATCAGCCCTGAAAGAAAAAAAGACCTGGAGCAACTCAAGATGAACGCACACAAAGAGGGAAGAGCTGGTGGTGAAGTGTCCTGTGGAGGTGACTGCAGATGTGGAAAGGAAAAAAAAACATCTACGCTCATATTTAATTGATTGGATTCTTTCTGGGAAGCTGAGGACCAGCTGTTGGTATCTGGGTGAGAGAGAGGTAGTTGGGAGTTTGAACAATGGGGGTGGGTGGGGGAGTGAGTGGGGGTGGGAGGAAAGAAGTTCTAAACTTCAGTGGGAATAGAGAGTGACTTTATGGAGGCCGGGAAGTAGAAGAGGCAGCTGAATTTTTGAATTGCGTGAATTCTTGGTCTGACAGCTGATGTATGAGGGCTCGTTCATCACAGCGAGCATAAGTCCAGTGTGATTTAGTGTAAGCACTCCTTCCTTCCTCTGTACTCCCCTGTGAATCACAGAGGTGGTATGCCCCCAATGCGATTGGCCCGTGCCACCTGCCTAAACACAGTGGCTTTGAGTTTTTTTTTTTTTTTTTTGGTCTGCCTTTTCCAAGAAGTACTGTAATTTATTCCATACAAGTGATGGAAAGTGAGTGTATACAATCCAAAGTTAAAGTTAGAGTGTTAAGGTTTTCAGACAAACTTTGTTTGCAGGTGAAAGCACTTTTCAGACAATGCAATTGCTATCTTTGGTAAAGCGTATGTGGTAAAGTGTCTCAGACTAAATGGTGAGGTTTTTTGTTTGGAAAGGTCAGTATTATAAGGTGAGGCGGGTTAAATAGGGTATGGTGAAGTTGAGCTGGTTAAAGAAAGTGGAATGTAGTTGGCTCGATATTTTATAAGAAGGTGTAGTAAGTGATAATAGAGTAGGCGCACTGAAGGAGTTAACAGTGTAACCATGGTATGGCAGTAGATAGTTGAGCAGGCAAGGTGAAATTATGACAGGTTTCAAGTCCAATTCCTTAATGGTATTTTTGGAAGGTGCCCACTCAGAACCAGCGTCCGCAGACACGCAGGGTGACTCAGGCTCAGTGGGCCTGTTCACAGCTGTCTGCTTTGATGCCGTTCTCTTGCATTTGATTTCTGCCGGCATATATGAGCATACTTTAAAGCAGTTGAATTGTGGGAGTGGCTTTCAGAGCTCTTGTTTCTAGCGGACCATTGTGAAGGAAGGAAAAATATCTGTGTCATTTTTCTACTTTTGTTGGAAAAGGAGCATATATTTCAGTGCTAAATCACATTAGTGCACAACTTTTGGATTTTTAATATTGTGTAGTGACACATCCAGCCAAGTAGTGCACTTCAGAGTCATCGCCCATGCGTGGAAAACATTGTTGAAATTAATGCTGTGGGTAGGTAGCTGGGTAGAATGAGGAAGAAAACAGTGGAAAAGTAAAATTTTCAATGTATTCTTCCAGTTTCAGCAGTATAGTAACTAGGTATACCAGATAGGAGCCATGCCACACATGCTCAGTGATGTCTGTTCAACATTCCTGTCCAGTCCAGTCCAGTGCTGTAATGATTTGTGGAATACTTAGGCTATTACATTGTCTTACCATGTGTTAGCTTAGTCAGCTCGGTAGCCTAAATCTCATCCAGCCTACTTATTAGCTCAATAACTAAGACTCAGCTCTCTATTTTAAATGTGTAATAACACTGCTTTTAATAGAAACTGTAGCTGGCTAGATACATCTTTACTGATGCCATGCTTTGGGCCACAGGAATTGTGCTCTGGAGAGTCTTGCCTTTATAAGCAACACTGAAATCTTTTCTGTGGATTCAAACACCCAGGTGTTTGCCTAGCTGGCTAGTAATTCCCCTGACAAGCATGTGTTTGCACACATAAAGACGTAGCCTGGATGACTTTAAAACTTCATAACAGTATTTTAATTTTAAGAAGTAATGAAAAGAAAGATCCTAAAGAAGAATAATAGTTTGCCTGCCTATTTGCACGCAAACTAAAAATAATTTATTTTCCATACAACTGACCTTTTCTCATTTGGTCAGGGACTCCAAGGCAGCGTAATTGTTTCTGTTCCGTCGGCCGGGTGGGGAAGTATCTGACATCGCTGAAATGTCACCAGATGAACTTTAGCCCTTGATTGCAAATAAATTACCATCAGCAGCAGTGTCTGCGTGGCGTCGCTGTGTGCCTGGCTGAAGCGGCACAGAGGCTCGGTGCCGGCAGGGTTCTGGATCACGGGTCCGTCTTGGATCTGTCATCCCCCTAAGATGGTCGGGCGCCCCGGCGCTCGGGGAGATCGAGGTTAACGTCGGCGTTTATACTTCTGTCTCTTTCTATCTCGGCTCTGTGTGTGCTGCATATTCTAACGGCTGGAGGCACAGAGAAACTGTAGCTGAAGGCTGCCTGCACTGAAGGGGGTGTTTGAGGTCTGGTGTTTTAATGGGCAGCCCATGTCGTGGGCGCTGTTGAGGTTGCGATTCATATTTGTTGTGGCTTTTATCTGTAAACAGTGATCACCCCCGTTTGAGCCTCTGCTCTGGGACTTGCACGTCACACTGAAATGGTACCTGCATAGTCATTAGCTGTCTCATTGGTTAGTGCCACCTAAAGCTCGTTGTGATGCAGAGTGAGTCTGTGGCCTTCCTCTGCAAATTGCTGCGCTATAGCAACACGGTCTTGTTTTCCTGCTCTCCGAAGTCACACAGCCACCCCTTCCCCGCGCTACCGTGAGCGACAGGGGACTGACGGTGACTGTTGACTTCACAGAGTGACATCATCGTTCTTCCCCCTCCCTCCTCCCACACTCACGCCTCAGTGTGCCGTAGGTCATGGAGAGCGTTTCTCTTTCCGACTTTGGACGTCACGAGCCCTCAGGCCTGCGTCCCCCTGTGGTTCTGAACACACGGATGATTGACGCGCCGCGCGTCTCCGTCGGGTTGATTAGCCGCTGTGGGAAGGTGTTGAGATTCGAGAGCCGGATCCGTCCTGGGGGACACGGCGGCGCGAGGAGCCTCCGCTCTGATGGAGTGGGACCGACTCCTGGAATTAAGATTAAATGCGCCAAGAATATAGACTTGCCAGCTCATACAATATTTAAGGCGGTTCTTTCATAACTCGCCGCTAATAATAATTGTGTGGAAAATTTATTAAAATGAGATTTTTCACAGTCGAGTCGCGGCTGCAGATCTGGAAGTGTTACGCCGCTGTCGGGCGTGGGTTGGAGTTAGAGTGTCGCCCCGGGTCACCCCCCTCCTGCGCGCACGCCCACACTGCGGCTCCTCAGCTGTGAGGGGCAGGTCTTGAGGGCGTCTTGAGGGCGCCTCGGGGCGTCTCGGTACTGCTTGGGAAAGCTCGGAACGGTGATGCAGGTGTCACAGGTCTCTGGTGTGTGGTTGGTGTGGTTTATGCCGACAGCAGCGGTTCGAGGATCTGTAGGTGTAACCGGACGAGGGAGATTGACCAAATCCCAGGCAGGACTGTGCAATGGTAAACACAGCTGGTCCCACGGGTGTGGGAATGAAAATCGGGGGATCTGTAAAGGTCTGTAAAGGTAGGAGACCATGCCTCATGCTCTGATGCCTGCCCTGTTCTGAGTACAGCCGTAATGTACCTACCCCTCCACGGGGAACATTAACCCCAGACAGAACACTGACCGTAGAGCAGTCTAATGGCTCCTCTGGGATCGGGGCCGGTGGTCCTCTTCTGGGATCATCCCATCAGCGCCGGTTCTTCCTGATTTTTGTAACTGTGCGCAGCCGACCTGGAGCTGGTGGAAGCAGAGCTGGGTTATCAGATCAGCAGGGCTTCCCTCCCTCTCTCTTTGGCCCAGTGAGAGATGTGTGTGTTTGTGTGTTGGATTGAATAAGGCTCCTGTTTACACCAACACTACTCAATGCCTTCAGCGCCCCCCCTCCTCGTCTCGACAGCCTTGAATCTACCGCAGAGCATCAAGACGAGCGAACAACAGACGTGCCTTTCAAAACTTGGAACTATAAAAAGGCGTTTAATCAAGGGTGCGGGGGATTTTTTTTTAAAAAAAGGAAGAGCTGAACCATAGTCTTAATTTTTTTTTCCACCTCCATTCTAACGTTAAGCTTGTTTGAAGGTTGGCAGAGATAGGTGGCTCTTATTAACATGGATGTGAACAGCAGGGGTTTGGTTTGGGGTTCTGTGAGCTGAGTCCTTAATGAGTGCTGTTTCTCTCTCTCTCTCTCTCTCTCCCTCCCTCTCTCTCCAGGTCTGTGTTTCCATGCGGATGGGCTGTTAGGCTGGTAGAAGCGCAGAGGTAAGCTCCACCGCTGTGGTTCTGCGTGCGTGCCAGGAGGCCGTGAGCCCAAATTTCCTGGGCGACCCCCCCGCCCCTACCCCCAGAGCCTCCACCTCTCAGAGCATCGATCCCGGTCACTGGCGTGCCGGCGAACCTGCACCAACAACCCTGTAGCGACGTGCCGAGAGGCGGGGGGCAGGCATTACATATGCATTAAGCCTGGGAAACATGTCTCATTTGAAGTCCTGGATGATTAAAATGTAAAAATAGAAATTCCAATCTACATTCAGACATGATGTTGATGGCAAGAGGCTTCAAGCCTCATCCGTTTGTTCAACTTCTTTTTTTTTCCTTTATGAAATGAAAGGCGTAACAATCTCCGTGTATATAATGCGAAACAAGAAAAAACCCACACATGCATGGCCAAACTCTGTCCTTCAGGCTCGCTAATGGATCTCAGTAGGTGGTGACCGGGCGCATCACAGGACGGGTTATGCTTAACGGCTGCACAGGCTTTGAATCGCGGGAGCGAGAGTGCCGCACCTCTTTACGCCTGGCGGTAATGGCCAGCGGGGTGACCGGCGCGCCTCTCGGTGGCTCGGCCCGGGCGTCAGGGGGGCGAGGACCCCGACGGCCGCTCTGTTTTTGCAGCGACCCGTGTCTAAAGCGGCCGATCTCCCGCCTGCCCGGTAGAGCTGCCGGGAAAGATAGCTGGCCCACCTTTGCTCGCAGCTGTAAATGGGCTGTAAAGGGGAAGGAGAAGAGGTGGGGGGGGGAGAGAGAGTGAGAGAGAAAAACATAGTTACCGAAAGAAAAAACGCTCTCTCATCGCTGTGAGACAGGTGAGGCAGAAACTGAGATGCACTTTCTCCTGCACTGTAACAAATTCCAGACAATTATGGATGAATACTTTGGATGTTTTGAATCATACTCGTGTACATTTAAGAAATTAAATAGTGAAGAGGAGTGACACATTCTTCTCGGGGCGGGAAATGCTGTAACCTTGGCAGCACATTATGTATCTGAGTGCCACAGCCTGAGGGACGCTGGGCAGGAAGCATCTGCCCAATAGCTTGACCATGTAGAATTTATATTTCCTATTGTCATTCCTGTTTTATTTGTTTTTTAGCCATGGTTTTTTCCTGTTTTTAATAATCCGTCCTGTTTTTAGGATATTAACGGTTATTTTGTATGATGTTGACACATTTCTGTGGAAATTGCTTTGGCATTTTTGCTCATCTGTGTGGTCATGCCAGTAAAGCTTGTTTGTTTCTTTGTTTGAGGGATAGACAGGTACAGAGAGGGATGTACAGAGAGAGAGGGAGAGTGAAAGGAAGAGGGTTGTGGAAAGAGAGGGAGAGGGATATGGAGAGGGATGTAGAGAGTGAGAGAGGGTGACAGAGGTGGAGAGAGAGGGACGTAGGGAGAGAGGGAGAGACAGAGGGGGAGAGAAATGTACAGGGAGAGAGAGAGAGAGGGATGTAGAGAGGGAGAGAGGGAGGGTGACAGAGGCAGGATCTCTGGACATGACAGAAGCGACAGGCCGCAGTGCCGCTGTGCGCCAGATGATTTCAAAGCATATTTTTGCGGAGGCCACTGGCCCGCACTGTGGAACCGTCTGTCCCCCCATCTGCGGCACATCTCTCTCGCCGAGTTTAAGCGGCATCCTCAAAGAATAAACGCAGGCCTCGCTCGAGTACCGGCGGCCTGTAAAAACCATGTACGATGTTCCGTGTCAAGTTTAGTTTTTCCTTTTTTTCCCTTGATGAATGGGAAGAAGTCCTCCAGCTTCCATGTGATGTCGGGTTGTCCCGTTTCCTCAGATAATAAATTCTGATTTTGAGGAGGGAGCGCTTTCTTCTTTGTGCAGCTCCACATGTTCCCTAAAATCTGCGGTATTGTTGTTGACGGCAGAATATCGTTAGCCCGTCCTTAACCCTGCTAGCCTGTCAGCGGCTCAGTGTTACCTCTGGCCGTCTCTGCCCCGCTTCTGGGCCACACCCCTGCCCTTTCGCCACCTCTTCACCCACTGGCCCCGCCCCTCCCCCTCCGAGCTCCGCCTGCCCTCCGCTGACGCTATGCTACCGCTGCGCTACGTTAACGCGGCTGCATAATTTACGGCCCGTTTGGGCGTACGGTGTTCGTCTTCCCCGCCAGCTCTGGCAGGCACCGCTCCGTGAGTAATGTTCAGATTAAAAATAAATGAAATTGCAGATCTGAGAAGGAAAGGAGGAGGTGGGGGGGGGGGCTAGTGAAGGGAATGGCAGTTGATTCCGTTTATTCACTCGCGGTCACAAAGTGAAGGAGCCAATCTGTGCTCTCAATTTTTTAACATTCCCCCCCGCACACCCCTCTCCTCTCCTCTCCGCACCCTCGCCGGCCTCAGAGCGATCACTCGGTAGTCTGAAGCGTGTTTGGGATGCAGGGATTGAGTGGAGCCGCGGGAGTCTGCCGGTCTCTTGCGAGCGGTGAGCGGTGAGGGGGGGGGTAAGTAATTGCAGAGAAGAAAATGGATTTCTGTAACACGAGCTGTTATACATTTAATGTAGTTTGATATGTATCCTCAATCACGCGCTGAGAGGTGACCTCCAGCCACTGGCCGCCTCTCTCTGTGCGCTCCACTTCTGTTTGCTCAGGCTGCCAGGGAGGGGCTGAGGGAGAAGATGGATGGACTCCCGGTGTCCGAGCACCTCTCACACGCGCACACACACACACACACACGCACACATACACACACGCACGTGGGGGTCTTCTCTTAAAGGCCTCTCGTTGTGTCCATATGGCGGGGTGCTAATGAACTGGTGTCGGAGCAGGTTTCCTCCCCAGGACATGGGCGGCCCGTGTCCATCTGTCCCCGGTAGCTAATTAGCTAACGGGATTAGGGCGTCCCCGGCTCCGGCCTGATCAGAGCGCGGGGGCAGAGGCCCCCCGCTGATAGAGAGATCATTTATATCGACGCCATTGATCGGGGTCTTCTGGAAGCATTAATCCGTGTCCGGCGTCCCCGCGGACCTTCTGATAACCGTACTAATGCGTCCGGGGAGGAGGGGAGAGTGCAACAGAGGGGCGCAGCTGGCTCGGGACGGGACAGATGGGCGAACGCGATGGCGGGACTTCCCAGCGGTTTTACAGCGCGGAGGAGTGGGGGGGCGAGCGAGGGAGAGGGAGGAGAGAGAGAGAAGCTGTGTGAGAGAAAGTGAGATGCTGTGGGTGAGAAAAAGGAGGGGAGCTTTGGGTGAGAGAGAGAGAGATGAGAGAGAGGGGAAAGCTTTGGATGAGAGAGAAGCTGTAGGTGAGAGAGAAGGAGGGAAGCTGTGGCTGACAGAGAAGGGAACAGATGCTGGGCTGGCCGTTCCTCTCTGCTCCGTTGTCTGGGCCAGCCCTCCCATCCATTCAAAAAGAAGGCCTTGCTTTTCCGCTAAAGCACCTGCTGGGTACGACTGATGAGGTGAGAGTCACGACCACTGAAGTGTGGGTTTTTTTTTTTTTTGGTTTCTGGGGGGTTTTTTTCCAGTGGTATACAAAACACTCAGCACTGAAACTTTGAAACCAGCCTCCACCAAGACGTTTACAGAACTAATTTCCTCAGCTTTCAGCCATTGATTGATAGGTGGGATTTCCGGGCTGGCACATCCCGTAATAGCTTCTCTGCGCACAGTCCAGGGTGCCGGTGAGCAGGAGCCCAGCTGCTCCTGAGAGAGAGTCCCACACCGCTTCTCTAACCGCATGCTAACCGCTATCGCTAATCGACAGCTGTGCCCCTGAGTGATGTCATCCAGTCCGGGCTTTCATTGGTCTGGGGAACGGCCCACTTTCTCATCCTGAAGACTCATGACCCCCTGGACACCCATAATCCATCTCCAAACGCCATGAATGCCAAGCGGTGTGGCAGCAGGTTGTGGTTTTTTTTTTTTTTTCCGGCAGGCCTCGGTTAGCCTCCGAGGCTGAAGAGCTGGTGATTTTGAGAGTGAGTGTGTGCGCTTGTTGCAGTATTGCTTAGCAGACCCACTTATCTCCTGCAACTTGCATATGTTACAGTTTTCCGCATCGATTCAGGTTAAACACTTTGCTGAAGGAGCAGCAGCTCAGAGTGCCCCCAGTTAGGAACTGATCCTGTTGCCTTCTGGTTGCCAGCCTGGAGCTTAAACACTCTGTAGCAGTGCATCATATTAGGGGCTTATGTGCGGGTCAGCTAGCAGTGGCAATGTGATCTGTGTGCCCATATGTTTTTATAATAGGGGTGTAAACCTCTGGCAGAGCAATGACTCGATACAATATCAATACTAATTCTTACATATATTCCGATATATCATAGCATTAACTTCAGTGCAATGCGATTTGATACAATATATATTTTGTTTCAGACATAACCTTGAAATTATTCTGCACTTAAAAAAATGCATTTTTATCTGACCATTATGTCATTATGTTCCATTGAAATAAGTTAACCTTGAAAGGTAACTAATTTCACCAAAATTGCTGCATTAATGTGAATAAAAAAATGAATAAATGAGACAATGGTATTGATGGATTCTCACATGTAGCATTTATACAGTGGTATCATTGCATTGGCCTGAATCGATGTAGCGTTACACTCCTGGAAGGGAAGCAGCATATACTCAGAGGCACGCAGAGAATGTAGACAGTGCTGAGGGCAATATTTACTTGTTCCTCTGACACCCTTAACCAGGGCAGTTTACAGTGCATAACCGTCATTAATTTGTACATCATACACAAGGTTTTTTTTTGCTTTGCTTTGGTTTTGTTTTGCTGTGTCAGTTGACAATGGCATTTTTTGACTAAAGGGCCTGAAACCCCTAACCCTGGGGTTCGGAGCGACAGGTTGCCATAAATCGGTACAGACTGCAGTCGATTCGCCGCCCGACGGCCTTCCCTCCTGAGGGGGCGGGGCTCGCTCGGCCCCGCTCGTCAGCTCGCCGTTTCTGCAGCTAATGTGGCCTCGCAGGGGCCCGGCGGGCCCGGGTAATTAGCCCGGCGCCGAGAGTGAGCGCAACGCCGCAGCCCAGCGCCGCGCCGCGGTACACCGCGGCGTGATGGATCGGCTCCGACGGACAGGCCGGGGAGGGGGCCGCGGGGGTCGCCAGAGTGGATTTATATCCCCTTTATATTCACGTCCCCCAGAGTCGGGGAGCGGCGCAGTGCGGGAGGAGAGGCAGAAACACGCACGTGCTGGACGCGCACCTGGAACCTGCGCGTCACCGCATACCTGCTTTTAATTGGTCTGCTGCACCCGGAACCTCCCTGCCATTGTGTGTGAGTTTTTTAATTGGTTTGCTTGGGAATTTAGTGCATGAGAAGGAACGGGGGGTATGGTCCCCCCCCCCCAACCCAGGGCTGGCGCAGTGCATATGCCCTTGTCTAGGACACGGGCTGCCTTCACGCTGTCAGCCTCTCTGGGGGTCTCGGCCGGGGGCTGGGGCCGGACATTTGTCAACGTCACCCAGAGCCAATCTCACCCTCAGCTGCCACCGCCGCGGAGCGAGGGACGGCGGACGGATGAGAAATGGGAGCAGACCGTGTGTTAATGATCGCGGGTGTGCGCGCGCGCGCGTGTGTGTGTGTGTGTGTGTGTGCGCGCGTGCATGCACACTGTCAGGAGCCTGTTTACAGGAACAGACTCTCAGGACGTGGGAACAGGAACCGAAACAAGGCTGAGACATGAGAGCCTGTTTGTCAACTGTGTGTGTGTGTGTGTGTGTGTGTGTGTGTGTGTGTGGTTATGTCTGTCTGTCTGTGTGTGTGTGTGTGTGTGTGTGTGTGTGTGTGTCTGGTTATGTCTGTCTGTCTGTCTGTGTGTGTGTGTGTGTGTGTGTGTGTGTGTGTGTGTGTGTGTGTGTGTCTGGTTATGTCTGTCTGTCTGTGTGTGTGTGTGTGTGTGTGTGTGTGTGTGTGTGTGTGTGTGTGTGTGTGTGTGGTTATGTCTGTCTGTGTGTGTGTGTGTGTGTGTGTGTGTGTGTGTGTGTGTGTGTGTGTGTGTGTGTGAGAGAGAGAGACAGAGAGAGCACAGGCGGGCGGTAGGCTCTCGGCGTGGGGCTGATTGCAAGCTGTTGAAAAGCTGACATGGCACACCGCCAGGGAGGATCAACACGTCCGTTGGCTCGGCCTGGGGGAGAAACGCAAACCAGGGCCGGAGCGTCCGCACCGTTTCACCGGGGCTTCTCTGAGCTGCCACCGGGGGTACCGCCGAAAAGCAAACGCATAATCCGATACCCATCGCCCAGGTGTTCGTATGAAAACACCGCGGGGCGGTCTGTGGAGATGCCCGGCATCTGTTAGAGGAATCCTCCTCAGCCATGACTGTGTAATCTCAAAGCCGGCCCACTACACAGCAGGCTGTATATATGTCATCTAGCACAGCCTAACCGTAGGTGTAATAGCAGGTGTCTCATGGAATGTAGGTTATGAATGTCTCTTATTTCCCTCCTCATAGCCCTGGTCTCTGCTTGGAGGATTGAGTTGGCGATTCCAGACAGGTGTGTTTTCACTCTTTTGGGGGGGATTGACTCGTAGCATACTCTCATTTGAGCTCACATGGGATACCCCAGTACCCTTTTCTTCTGTATGGACAAGCCCCCCCCCACCTCCCAATTTAAAGGAAGGCATGAACTCCAGAGAGAGGGGTGAAGGGGTGGGGTGTGAGCCGGTCAGGGCTTCGGGGTCTCACGGGAGAGAGAGAGGGGGAGGAAGGAGGGTGAGGAGACCGAAAGAGAAGAATGAGGAGGAGGGCAGAGGGCGTTCCCCGCCCCCCCTCCAGTCCCGAGCTTTGAAAGTCATTTGTCGGAAAGCTGAGACCCATCTGTAATGAGCGCCCCCCGGGTTAATTGTCTGCAGGAATGTTCAGGATCAGTTTCAGAGGAGGAGAGACTGAGGAATGAAGCCACAGGAAGAGAAATTCATTTTTCCCTTCCTCTTTTTTTCTTTTCTTTTAATTTTTTTTTAAAGCAGAAGAGTGGAGCAGGAAGAATCTGCACCTAGGGGGAAAGAAGAGAGACAGGAAGTGACAGCTTCCCGCAGCAATGACAACAAAAAAAAGGCATCCCTGTTATCTCGGCCTGTCCTCGGCCTTCCAAGGAGCCTCGCGCTGCTAGAAGCGTCGGGCGGTTGTCGGGAGGTCCTTTTGATTCGGGCGCGTCTGAGTCGCTGCCAGTTACATGAAGAGTGTGTTTGTGGAGAGAGAAAGAGAGAGAGAGGGAGCGGGTGGAGGGAGGGGGGAGTTCAGTGACGGGAATCGAGGCTCATCGGTGTTGACAAGCCGAGGCACGCCGAACCCCCCCCCCAAACCTCTCTTTTCAAACGTGCGCAAACTCGGCCAAACTGCTTCCCGGACTCCACCGTCGCACCTCTCAGCTTTGTTTGATGTCAGCTCTACACAACGCCGTTTTGGAAAGTCTCAGAGTGTCTGCACCAACCATATTTCAGTCAAATGGTTGTTTGATCTCATCTCCCCCTCCTAATCCCCCCCCTTCTTGCTTACTTGGTGCAGCTGGAGCATCCATCAGTTTTAAAAAAACATGACACGTCGGTAGGTTTGTGTTCTGATTCGGTTTGTTGCAGTTTGTGTGCGCTTGGGTGGCCGGAGTACGTGGCGGTCTCCAGCTCAAAGCGAGTGCGCCTTTGAGAACATAACACGCGTTGTCACGGTCAAACTTTTTTAATTTCATGAGCAGTTTCCTCTTGAGCAATCGAGTAATTAGAGCTAGGAATTAGCCCCGCTAATACACTTCCAGGAAGAACACTTCCAAGAACACTTCAGTTTTGGAGAAGCACAAATATTAACCTTCGTCACACTCAAATCTAACAAGGTAGAGAGGAAATCATTTGAATTAGCAGATCCGCAACATCATTATGCATGCCTGTTGCTTTTAATATGGAGTCGGCACTGCTGAGGCAAACGCAGCAGAGACCGGTATTTTATCTCGGAAATTTCCGGAAGTCTCACTTGGTAAGAACAAGATGCTTTGTACACAGCTTCCCAACTAGATATTGGTAGGTGTCTGAATGCAGTGAGCTGGCCAGCTGGACAAAGTCCCCACTGCTGACTTTGATATTTTGCATTAGCTCAGAATAACAAATGTTTTGGTTGATATGATTTATATTCCCCTGCATCATATTGATGCGTCTTCTTCCTGGTCCCGGGCTTGCTGCTGTTTAGTCACGTGTCCTGACCTTGGCGGAGGCAGAGATCGTATTCAGACTGCAGCCGTCCAGCTCGGCTCATGCCCTCCGTGACTCCCCCACCGCGCACATCTGTCACGGGGGAGAAAAACAGCTGTAGCGGCTTGCGAGATGTCCGGTGTCCCAGGCGCAACGGAGGAAACGGGAATTGTTACTGAAGCGTGCGAAGGGTGCTCCCCGCGGCCCTGTCCCGCTCTGACACGTCCCCGTCCGACCGCCGCGGCGAACAGCGGCGAGGCCCAACGACTGAGGCTACCTGAGAGGAATGGCGATATCCAGGATTCGCTGAAACAGCAGCGACGGCACCGCGTGTCGTTTGTTCAGAGTGGTGCTGGGGGGGAAGGGGAGGGATGGTTAGCTCCATTACCGCGATTGTATTCCTACCCTGGGGTCCCAGCTACACGTACGCGGTAATGATCGTCCCCCGGGGACGGTGTTCTCGTCTGAATACAGACTCCGCTCTCGCGGAACGCTGCCGAGGGTCATGGCGGTGCCGCCGTTATCGGTTACTACAGGGAGATTCTCGCCTTCAGATAGGGGATATTTTTCTCCCTCCCCTCCCCCCGTCCTCCCCGCAAACCGCCTTTCCCTACAACGAGGCGCTGCGCTTTTCAGGAAAACCGGTTTGGGGAGTCGGCTCCTGACAGGCGGTCCCTCGCCGTCTCCCGAGAGGAGCCGCCGCTCCCGGCTGCGGGCGGAAGCAGCGCAGCGCTCAGTGCGGAAGCAGCCTGCTCATTATACATTAAACCTGAAAATATAGCACACCGCCGCTAAAAACGGAGCCTTTGCTCAGTTCCCGTGGGGTTTCGGCTAATTTATACGTGTGTTGTTTTCGGTATTCTGTTTCTGTCTGATGTTTTTTGTCTCCGTTGAGCGTGTTCTACGTTTATTGCGGTGTTGTCTCCGGGCTGTCGTGTCCTGAGCTAATCCTGAGAGCATCTGCGTCTGCGCAGTCCCCGGGTCCTGGGAGAGAGTTGGAGTGCGGTTAGCCTCCCGAGCGCGAGGGCCGGGGTGCGGGCGCCTCTGCCGCAGTGCCCGGGTGTGCAGTGAGGGAGGGGGGAGAGGGCGGGGGGCGCGGTTCGACCCGCTTTGGTTACCCCATTCGTTCAGCTCATTTGCTTGCGAGCAAACCTGATTAGTGGTTGCCGGGGTTCCTCAGCCGCTCGCTAGTGGATCTTTACTGATTGTATCAGTCGCCCGGCGGTCGATGGAGCACATCGACTGTGGTCCGCACACACACAAACACACACGCAAACACTCATACACACACATACACTGGCATATACACACACACTCTCATACACTGGCATACACACACACACACACACACACTCTCATACACACACATACACTGGCATATACACACACACTCTCATACACTGGCATTTTCACTCAGACACACACACACACACACACACACACACACACACACTCTCACTCACACACGCATGCACGCTACCCCCCTTTCTGTTGAGGTTGGGATTGGCCGTCCACAGAGGGCCTACAGGGGTTCTGTTTCAGTGTCATGGGTGATTGGGACAGTCGCTCGTGGGAGGAGAGGAGACTGCTATCACGACTAAAACATGCAGTGTGTGAGGCGTGCCAGACTGTGTGAGAGCTCGTGAAGAGCACAGGGTCTGGTGTAAAAGGCTTTCAGGGAGCGCGGCACGATGGAGGAGGCTCTCTGTCTCTGTCCAGTCTCGTATCGTACCTGTCTCTGTCCTGCCTCGTCTCCGTCTCCCCCCTCGTCTCTGTCCCCCCCTCGCTCCGCTCGGTTCCAGGATTCCTGAAGATCTCAAGGTTGTTTAGCGGTAATTGCGGCCATCCATTCTCAGTCCGCCGAGCATGAAAGACAAGGCAGCCGCCGCGGCACAGAGCGCCGGGGAAGGGGGTGATTTGTGAGCCAGCAGAACTGAGGAGAAGAGTGTGTGTGTGTGTGTGTGTGTGTGTGTGTGTGTGTGTGTGTGTGTGTGCGTCTATGTGCGTGCGTCTGTGTGTGTACATCTGCCTCTGTGTTTGTGTCTGTTTGTGGCTGAGCATGTATTTGGCTCTGCTTTATGTATCTGTCTCCCAGTGTTTTTGTCTGTGTCTGTGCTCGGTGTGCCTGTCTGTGTTTGTGTGTGTGTGGTTGTGTGTGTGAGATTCTCCGGTGCAGTTGGAAGGGATGTGTGGGGCTGGGTGGTTGGCAGGTTGGGTTGCGGGTGCGGGGGGGTGTGTGATGACTGATCTGTGAGCAGACGGGAGGGAGGGATTCGGGAGAGAGGAAATGTGGCTAGCGATCATCTCGGGAGTCTCCGCCGAAACTGCAACGGCGTGTGCGAACGCACGGCCGCTCGGCCTCCTCTCCCTCCCGCAGCCTGATTGGCTCATTAGCTTCGAGGGGCCGGCGGGACACCCCTCCCACCGCACGCCTACCGGCCGGCCGCTTTCCGCTGCCAGGCCTGTTGGACTGAGCTCCGTTTTTAAGCGCCGCCTCTGAGAACGGTCCAACTGCGCACCCCATTCATTGACGCTCTGTCTGTCTGCACCTCGGTCCCCCCTGGTGACCACCCCTTTCTGATTGGCTCGGCGAACCCTGAGGTGGATTAGGAGTGCGAGGGGGTAGGCTGGAGTGAAGCGGGCGGTGGCAGGTGTGGGGAGAGGAGGTGTGAGGACGAGCGGGCTGCGGACGGAGGCGGAAGGAAGGGGGGGGGCGGGAGTCGGAGCCGGGGAAGGGCTGACACCACGCCAAGCGACAGGGGTGCTGGCAGAACAGATGGAGCGGAGAGGAGCAGCGGGCGAGGCGAGCCGCGAAAAAAAAAGATTAATCCGGCTCTCTCCGGAGGAGGTTACGGGAAGTTGATTTGATTCTCGTCGAGGGAGGCCGCGACGCTCTCGTCAGGGGTGGGGGTGTCAGCCGTCTCCTCTTGGCTAACGAGCCCCGCAGCCCCTGGCGGAAACTCCTGCGTCATCCTTCCTCCCTCCCGCCAAACGCGCATCCTACCCATTTGCTTTTCGGATCTCTCTTCACCGGCCCTATTTCAGGCGAGAGATCCTTCCAGCCCAATTAACCGCCCCTCGTCTGAGAGGAGAAAAAGAAATGGGGTTGAATAGCCACACGCTGGTTAGCAATCTGTTACCGCCATGGAGGGGAAGGAGGGAAATGACCCTCCGGAACAATGCGCGTTTTGTTACGCTGACACTTGGCGCGGGGGAATACGTCGGCAGTTAACAGAATATCCATTGACGGATCCTTCAATATCGTTTGAGAAGCCTGTCGCGGGCTGTCAGGGGAAGATAAATAGAAATGCAGTAACGGGGAAAACATACCCCGCCTAATCAATTTCTTCCTAATTAGTGTTAATTTAATGCCAAATTCTCTGGATGCTCTTAATTTATGCCGGCCCCCAAGACGCCAGAGTCGTCATTAGCTGCTCATTCCTGAACTAAATGAAACGTGGACAGATATGCCTTCATTACGGGTAAACGTGGCTTCGTACTGTAAAGAGTGTTGGGTTTTTTTGTTGTGTTGTTGTTTTTCCGCAGTGAAATGTTTTGTCTTCACCGGATAGGTTTCGCCCAGAGATGCAGTAACCGCGCTGTGACATTATTAAAATGAAATATGAATTACCGTCCCTGTGCCTGAAGTATTTTCACATTTAATCCCGCCCCATTTTAAGTGTAGCTATTGGCCATAGCTAAATGTAAAAATGACCGGGGTTGGTCACGTTGTGATCCATGTCCGTGCGATCACATGCCTTCTTGGAGGGGAGGAGGGGGGCACCAGTATTACCATCTCCAGCCCCCCATCCCCCGTTGGCCGGCAGGCCGGCAGCAATTCCCTTCAGGGCCCAGCAAAACCGTCGAAGCTCAGCACTGTTTACCTCCCCTTAAGCCGCGCCGCTAAAATTAGCCCTGCGATTCATTATTCAGCCGGCTTTCCAAAATATTTACAAAAAACACAGTGCCCGTAGTCTCAGAAGTTTCTCAGGAAGTTCAGCAGTTTTGTTAAAAACGCTTTATTTTTTTTTTTTTTTTTTTTTGTTTCCTCTCTCCCTAATTATGTTTTGTTTGTTTCAAGCCCAAAACGGAACGGAACAGCAGCCAGAGGAGTGCATCTCTCAGGGTCAGTTTGCTCTTATCGATCAGCGTGACTGGAGTGGCCTGCGGTTCGCCCGCCGCTCGTGGCTCCGGGTTCTGGTGCTGTGCCGCACTTTTTTTTTTTACCGCCCCGGCTTAAATACCTGAAATTCCCACGATGGCGTCGGCTATCACAGGTGGTCTTGATCTTCTGCAAAACTGCGCGGGGAACTTGCCTCATGAAATGTTGATTCCGGTGCACCCTTTCAGAAAGTGTTCTCTTGCAAATTTGCCAAGAGGCTTCCTGTCAAGTCCCAAATCTCCAGCCTCTCCGGCAAATGTACGCATTAAATATGTAGCCATTTTGAACTTTCTTCACTTCACTGGTAATGCAGCCTTAAGAATATAATATGACCTCTCTGAGAGGTTCTGTCTGTGTGTGTCTGTGAACCAGCGGTTGTTCAGAATGTAATTTGCGTGCCTGGTAGAGGTAATTATCTAGCTAGTTCCTGTCAACCATCAGCACACCGCAAACGTGTGAAATCTGCAGCACTTGGAGATTGGAGGGGGTGCACTGCTGGGAACAGCACCTCCTTTTGGTGAGGTAAGGAGGACAGTAGTGGAAATGGAAACCAAATTTTCTTTAAACTGTAGCGAGTAGAAGCAAGTAGGCTCGTTCAGTTGTGAGCCTGATGAGGGAATAACCAGCTTTGGAGATACGCATCAAACGCCTCCAGCGGGGCTGTTGTATCACTCGTATCGCTAATAACACCCTCAGAATCAGAAACGGGAATGGGAAACCCTCAAGGCCTCGCAATAAAAATCAATAAATTATCACACTCTTAACTGACAGCCGTGCAGTTTCCTAGCTTCCTCAGAGGACGGGCTCATGATTTGAAATAAAAAGAACTCTAGGTCGTAAAGTGCGGCTTTTTAGGCATTACAGGCTTGTAACAAATGCCAGCCCGTACGGCTTCGCTTCTCCGTCTCAGCCATTTTTAATGGTATATATTAAATCTGTGGAGATTCCCAGCGCGTCCGTGCATCCGTAGAGCGAGCGCGTCCTTTTTTAAAAGGGCCCTGTCCTCCTCCTCCCGGCGCTTTGATCCTGCGATCAGAGCGTCTCTGACGGCCGCCTCCCTCGTCCTCCTCCTCCTCCTCCTCCTCCTCCTCACGCGTCCCTGTTTGGATGCGGCCCAAAGCGCGTCTCTCCACCCTTCCCTTCAACAGCGATCTCATTACCGGCACACGGTGCGTTCAGCGCGTGGGGAGTCGCTTGAACGGAACGCGGAAAAATGAGTTTCCGGCCGCATCCGCGCGACGCGGGTTTCCGAAACGTAGATTTATGTCCCTGGCTCCCCTGTCTTCGCCGAGCCGCCGTACGCCGCGCCACCGTGCCCATACATCAAACCCCGCCGGCCGCGACTTGCACCAATAGCAGGAGCTGCTGATGGGGAAACATACTTTCTCAGAGAGATTTGTAAGGCCGGTGCAGTGTTTTAGGCCCAGTTCTGATCCCAGCTCGTGAGACCCACCTTTCCACGGCGTCTGACAGAAGGTGTGTGGTGTTTTTGCCGCGCTCCCTTCCCGCCCCGCGGTCGCCATGGAGAGGCACCGTGACACGCGTGCGGTTAGGTACTAATGTAGCTGAGACCCGTCTCATACACCCTCACATCCACGGTGTGCGCCGTCTCCTGGATACAGCAAAAAAAATCACAGCAAGTGGCCTTTCGCCAGCCGGCACTGTCTCTATATTTATTCTTATAGTGAGTGAGCAGTTCATGCTTAATGGCATCTATGGCTTCAGGCGTGAAGATGAAATGCCATGAGAATGTGTTTTTTTTGTTGTTGTCGTTTCTTTTTTTTTTTCCATTTTCGAAGGTTCACTCTGCGTCCGCTTGCCGCCGGGTAACGCCTCGCGTTTGATGTGATCCGAGAAGGTAACTCGAACCGCGGCGATGTTAATGAAGAGCGTCGCACTTCTCGGAGCCTTCGCTGAAATTGACAAAAAAAGCAGCAGCGACACGAGAAGAGAAAAATCTGAAGTGACAGAAATGCCAGAAGTGAACAGCTGGCGTGTACCGTCGGTTTGATTCCCCCCCCCCCCGATTCCCCCGCTCGCACTTTGTGCCGGCGGCGGCAGATAATCGGCTTCACAAGGGCCGAAAGAATTGTCAGAGAAGAAGGATGTGGGGGGCGAGCGAGCGCGAGGACGTAATGGCGTGTTTTTTGTGTAACGCGGCGATGAGTCATGTTCCCTCCGTCACGGATCGCTCCGAGTGGAGTGCGTCCGTCGTCCGCCCGGGTTTGGGAGTGCGGTAAAAGCGCCGGGCTCTTCCACTTCACCGCAGCCGAGTGCTGCCCCCGCCTCGTTCACAGTGAGATTTAACAGCGGCGGGCACCTCTAGGGGCTACTTACCTCACCTGGAGCGGGACAGGAGAGATTTCCAGGGTTGCTTTATTGTTGTGGTTCACGCTGACAGAAAAAGGAACGCCTCAAAATATCCAGTGTTGTCAGGGCGGAGGGTGATGGGGGGCTGTTAAAATGCAGGTAGCTTGGTTGTAGTTTGAAGAAGGCAGTTAACCCTGACGGCAGATACACGCTAAATCTGTAGCATAGTAGTTAAATGCTACACGACGCTGCATCTGTAGCATAGCTGATAAACGCTACACAACGCTACATCTGTAGCATAGCAGAAACACACTACACCAGATTACATATGTAGCATAGCAGACATACCCTACACAATGCTACATCTGTAGCATAGCTGATACAACCTACACGACGCTACCTCCGTAGCGCGGCAGGCCCAAAAATATCCATAAACTCAGTATATTCTTGCATTTTATTTCATGGTTGTTGTTGCCCTTTAGAAAGTGCCAGTACGAGAGGCCTGTTTGTTTCAGGCGCGTTATAAGGCCATTACGTGTTGAGTGGGTGACCGCAGCCGCGGTGGAGCGTGCCCCGCGCCGGGCCGCTTGGCGTGAATAAGTGGCCATCGCCTGACAGACCTTCCATGCGGCGCGGCGGAGGGCTCCGGCGGAGCCGTTTGAAGTAACGACGGGAGGCTCTCGTAGCGCTTTATCGCCCCCCGACACGCGCTCACTGGCACCCACGCGTCGACCCCGCGGGCGGCCGCCCGCCCGCCGCCTTCCAAAAGCTCAAACAGCCCGGCACTTAGACGCATCAAAGGGCCCGCTCCTTTGACACTTCCCTCTCTGTACTCCCCCGCCCCGGTTCGAATAAGCAAATAAATTAAAGCCGTATTTTGAAAGCGCCTTGACCAATTCCAGGCCACAAAGCTTTTGGTTATTATTTAAATATAGTCGAGTTATGAACATGTTTTTTTTGCTGTCAGAAAGCAAAACAGGTTTCCTGTGGGTTGTGAAGGACAGTGGTGGGGGCTCGCACCCGGTCAGCGATAATAGTCAATGAGGGATTCTTGTTCTTGTCTAGACTGTAGAATATCGCCGCACGCACATACATGCTTGCATGCGTGCGCTCACTCAGACTCACACACATGAGTACACAGCCAAGCGCTCTCACGCACACAAACACACGCGCACACAAAGGGAACGCGCTGAACCCTCTCTCACGCAGACGGCGCAATCACTCGATCGCATGCAAGCACGGGCTCAGTCACTCCGTCTCGCACTCGCTCGCATTCAATCAACAACAGACACACGCCCGTGCTCACTGTCTGCCTAACAGACGCACGCAGATGCCCCTTGGCCACATGAGGAAAATCCCCCCGCCCGGTGCATTAACCCAGATTAACTCTAATCTGCCTCTAAAGCCGCAGTCCTTGTTTAGTCAATATTAAATACATACGGGAGAGAGGCAGGGGAAGGACCCTGCTGAATAATTCCTGTGGGTAATCCCCCATCTCACCAGCCGCACTTTCCCCTGGGCCCATGATCCACCCAGGGCCTCCGGCTGCCAGTCTCCACACATACACTCCTGAGCCAGCACTCCCTCCACAGGGTCCACCAGCTACACAGGGCCTAAACCATCACCCTCCATGCAGGGACCCCGTCCGTCTGTCTTCCAAGCCGCTCAATCCCAGATTACTCGCGTCACAGCGTGCGCCGGCTAACGGCTGCGCCCGCCCGCTCTTCCCTGGCAACTCTGCCCTGGAGCTGACAGGTGAAAGGCGAACCCCGAACCCCCTCCCCACCCCTACCATCCCACAGCCCACACACCCGCTCATTGATACACTCCCACGCGGTTTGTCCGCACGGTTCTCAGTGCCTGAAAAAGCATCTTTGTTTGGACGGGTTTTGTGCCTCTGCATTGAGGCAGATGAAAAGCCCTGGCTGGCGGTAAGGCCAGCGTTCGTCACTTGCCGAGGGGGCTCGGGGGTTTCGCTCAAGGTCTGCAGGACGTCGCTCAGAACACTCTGTCTCCTACGGCTGCCGTTGGTCCCCGGCATAGAAAACCGCTAATCACATCTCTGTTGTTGAGTTGTCGAGAGCTCTCGAGTACACATTTTGTCATTACTTAAGCAACATTTGTAGGAGTGCAAGAACCAATGAAAAAAAAGTCGCAGGTTCTATTTTTTCTGTGATACAGAAGCCTGCAAACAAAATGCTTTGTGGGTAGTTATGTTTTGAGTGTCTATGTTTATGACCAGCCTCACTGCTGCCTCTATTTGCTCAGTCTGCACAGTGGGCTCATGCAGTAAGATTGTGTCATCACTCTCATCCTCTTTGCAACGTCTGTAAGGGCAAACCTGGTTGGATTCGGTTTAGATTTTAACCAAGTGAAAATGTCAGCCGCTCCCCCCCTGCAGCGGTCGCCTCGCCCCCCTGTGGAAAACCCGCGGAGGGCGGCGCGGTCAGCTTGACCTGTCTGCATCACCATAGCGATCGAGCCGGAGCAGGAGCCGACGGTTCGATGCGCGGCGCCTCCTCCCTGTGGGAGCTCTGTGGAGAAGTTGGCCGCGGCGACGGAGGTGATTTTAATAGGGCTCTTATCTTGGTGGGAGGACAGCTTTACCCAGCCTTCGTTACAGGCCCTTCTATAGGCAGTGATTTAACAGCGAAGGGGGGGGCAGGTCAGTGATGGCAGCGGGGAGAGAGAGCCTCATACCAGCACTCTCCTCTCTTTGTCCCGTGGACCGGAGGGAGGGGGGCGATCGCTCATTTTCGGCGGACGGGCTCCCGGCAACCCGTGATGCGCTGTGATATCCGGCCCCGCTCACGGCGCTGGCGAAAGCGGGGGGCATAAAACACTCTCGGTCGGCCCTAATTTCCAGCGGGACGTTCTGCGGGGGGGAAACGGGGTGTGATGGCTCTGAGAGGGAGTCGTGCATCACGGCGTGCGGAGAGCCGGCGCGGGAGCAGCCAGACGCTGGGATAGCGCGAGAGCTCCGGGGTGTTAGCGGAGCCACGGGGTTCGGGGGCAGATTCGGGGAATACACATGAGCACACACACACACACACACACACACACACACACACACAGACACACACACACAGAGACACACACACACACTCTCTTCCCAGTCAGACCGGGCTGGTGAACAACCTCGCCCTGGATGGGAAGCAGTAACCTGCAGATGAGACTCGCGGTGGGGTTACAGGCACAGCCAGAAGAGGGGGCGTGGGATTAGGGGGGCCATGAGCCAAGGTGTAATTTTCACCAGGTGGGGGCTGTTGGGGACACGGCTTGTTGTCCCAGAGCTGCCACTGCAGGCAGCTGGGTCACAGCAGGACTCACGAGGCAGTGGACTACCGTGATCCAATGAGAGAGCTCTGGCCCTCATCCCACTCTTATCTCCGGCCCATGAGACCCTTGCTCTTTACGAAGTAAAACCTTTCCCCCGAAATCCTCCCCCCAGGGACACATACCTCTTCTCTGGAAGTCTAAGATCAGCCTCTGCATCTGCAAACACCCCCACTGACTCCGCCCCCATGACCTCAGGTCACGCCCACTCGCACAGATCCGCATGAAGACAGTGGTGGCGTTTGCAAGGCGTGCTGTGGCCTCGTGCCTCGTGCTGCCATAATTGGTCCGCCATCGTCACGGCACTGAGAAGGGTGTGTGAGCATTGATTGGTGTGAGCTGTCCCTCTGCAGGGCTCGTGGCGGGCTGGCTGATTATGGAGGGACACGCTCCGGCATGTCAGCGCACGCATGGGCTGCAGATCAGGGTGCTGTGTGTGGAATAGGAAACAGGAAGCGGTAGCAGAGCTGCTACTCTCTGTTCTCATCTTGCTTTCCCTCCTGTCTCTGGGTCCGTATCTGTACCCCCCCCATGAATATCTCCCTTCTCACCCTGCTCTCTCTCACTGTCCCTCTCTCTGGGTCCATATCCCTCTATCCTCGCGCTTTTCCTCTTGCTCTCCCTCCCTATCCCTCGCTCTGGGTCCATATCTACCCTCCCCAGTCTCTCCCTTTGTGTCTCACTCTTCCTCCCTCTCCCTTTCTCTCAGGGTTCCTATCCCCCCATGTCTCCCTCCTCCTCCCCCCTCTCTCCCTATCCCTCCCTATCAACCTCTTTCAGGCTCCATATCCTCCCCCCCCTCCCTCATTTCCTCTTTGCCTGCCATGGGAGTTAGGCTTCTTGGATCTCCCATCCAGCCCTGGCCTGGTACACTCCCTCCTCCTGGTGCTGATCTGTCCTCTTAATCAGATTTCACTTACCCCTCTAATAAGACCATCAAAGGTAGCGAGGAATCCGAAAACTTCCGGAATTCCTCCCGGGGGGAGCGGAGGCCCCCGGGAGTTTGGCGGGGGCGTCAATTGCCGGTTTCAAGGTCGTACAGGGACCGAGGCGTTCCGATAAGCACATCTCACTAACACTGATGAGACACTGAGGGGTCCTTGACCGCTCAGTGTACCAGTTTCCCACAGGTAGCGGACAGGCACCTCCCTTTGTGTGTGTGTGTGTGTGTTGTGTGTGTGTGTGTGTGTGTGTGTGTGTGTGTGTGTGTGGATGGGGGTGTCTTTTAATTGATACTCGGTGCAGCCAGCCCTGTCCTGTTGTTAGGCTAATCCTCCCAGGGCTTTAATTGCACAATGGAGGGATCCTAACATTGTTTTTGGCAGTTTAATCACTGCCATTCCATCAGCGTGACAGAAAGATTGCCCTTTAATTGTTTTGCCTTTGCTTTCATGGTTGTGGGCTGGGGAAACGGTAGTCGGTGAAAAGGGGCTGAAAGCTGGAGTTGTTGTTCTGCCTGCTTCCTAAGTGCTGGACGGTGGTGGCTGTCTGTCTGCTTCTTGATCAGCTGTTTTTTGAGGCGGCGGATTCGATATGCAGACCAGCTAGACTCAGCCAGACACAAATTTCCTTTAACCTCAGATGACAAACCTTTTTTCTTTCTCACCCAACACTAAGTTGCTGAAGTGAACTAAGAGGAAAAAGCCAGGGAGGATGAAGAAAAGGGCCAACCACACTAAAGCAGGAGTACAACCTAGGCTACTGTTTATCTGTTAGTGACCGGCAGGTCAATTCAGACCAGTAGTCCAGTAGTCAGGTTTGCGTTGCTGATTTTTGAAAAATGATGGGAACGGCTTACAGCTTTGCAACAGAGCCCCTCCCCCCTTCCTCCTCCTCCTCCTCCTCGTGCCCGCGACAGCTGCCGGCGCTCTGGATCGTCACTGATTAATTAAGGCGCCGTACGCGCCGGTCTGCCGTTAACAGCTGCTCCTGCAACAGGTTATCCGTCAGAGCAGCTCCGGTCTGCGCGGCTGCTCTCCGCCCGGGGCGCTGCGTTCTCCTCGTGTACGGAAGCCCGTCGCTGTGCGTCGTGACGGATGCCGACGGCATCTGCTCTCTGAGCGGCACCCATAAACGCCTCGGCCTGGAGATGTATAACCCGCTACCTCCGCCCGTTTGACCGCTCCCGGCGAACAGAGGAGCCGAGGCAGCGGTGGGTAGAGGGAGATTTTTCAGCCCAGCTACTTGATGGTGCACCTTAGTGGCCTTGTCTTTTACAGACAGATGTACTCAGGAATTTCCATTACTATAAATCTCTCCCTCGCTCTCTCTCTCTCCCCCTCCCTCCCTCCTGCCTGTGTGTACCGCTCTCTCCTCCTCCCTCTGCCTCCCCGCCTGTACTTCTCTCTCGCTCTGATTTGTCTCATCTTTCTTCTAAATGACTTCTTTGCTTTCTGCAGACCCAGCTGTGCTCTGACCTGTTACTGTATCAGACCCAGTTCCATTCTGAGCCGTTACTGTATCAGACACAGATCCATTCTAAGCCATTACTGTATCAGACCCAGTTCCATTCTGAGCCGTTACTGTATCAGACCCAGTTCCATTCTGAGCCGTTACTGTATCAGACCCAGATCCATTCTGAGCCGTTACTGTATCAGACCCAGTTCCATTCTGACCTGTTACTGTATCAGACCCAGATCCATTCTGACCTGTTACTGTATCAGACCCAGATCCATTCTGAGCCGTTACTGTATCAGATCCAGATCCATTCTGACCTGTTACTGTATCAATTCCAGATCCATTCTGACCTGTTACTGTATCAGATCCAGTTCCCTCCTGAGCTGTTACTGTAACGCACCCAGCTACACTATAACCTGTAGCTATATTAGACCCAGCTCTATTATAACCTGTTACTGCAGCAGACCCAGATCCACTATAATCTGTTTCTGTAGCAGAGCAGGGTGGTGCCTTCTGTGTATGAGGGAGATGTGTGTTTCTTCACCTGCGGGTGGGGGGGTGTGTGTGTGTGCGAGCAAGCGAGCCAGAGAGAGAGAGAGAGTGATAGGTAACGTGTGTGCGAGTGAGAGAGAGAGAGAGAGAGAGAAATGGGTTGCGTGTGTGCGCGTGTGCGAGCGAGCGAGAGAGAGAGAGAGAGAAAGAGAGATGGGTTGCGTGTGTGCGAGCGAGAGAGAGAGAGAAAGAGAGATGGGTTGCAGATGGGAATTGAACGAGAGAGAGAAGAGATTAAGAGGGCCGCGCGTGTGTGTGTGTGTGTGTGTGTGAGACAGAGACAGGCGCAGGTGCCTGAGAGAGCAGGGCTCTGTGTCGCCGCTCAGCCCGTCCTGAGCCTGCCGCAGCTCTGAGCTGCAGTCTGTGAGCGGCTGTACCCCAGGCAGGGCCCTGAGTTCCTCCTCCGGCCCCTGCAGAAGGCTTCCTAATTACGCTCCACACACCACAGCTGCTCTGCCTCTTCCTCGGAACAATCCGTCGCAGGCTCATTTAATTACCATAAGCGTCTTTCACTTTGGAAAACTGAACACACATTACCTAATTTACCGTTTTGTGTCTTATTTTGGTCGACTAGAGGGATTCGCTTAATGCGTTCATCATTTTCAGCAATTTTCGCAGTTGATGAGTTGATCCGAATACATTTCACCAAGAAAAACTATTCAGCCTTTGAGACATCTTGCAGTTTTTATACCGTACTTTTTTGCACAATATTATGGCAGTACTTAAATGATCAGGACTGTGTGTGTGTGTGTGTGTGTGTGTGTCTTGCCAAGATGTTAAAATATTCAAAACTCCTATCATATGCAGGCCAAAAATTTTCTACTAGCCACCCTTTTGCAATGACCGCTGAGGATGTTATTCTCAGCTGTCTGAAGCGAACATATTGGACAGTGTCAGTTCTCTGGCCAAACTTAAACTGTCTCCCTCCTTTTAATTTGGCTTCTGGAAGCTTCTGCCAAAAAACGAGGTCAGCGCAGTGTGCGCTCTCTCCTCCCGCTGGCGGTGAGAGAGGAGAAGTGGGGTGCCTGGAACAGCGGCGAGCCGTTCGTCATTTCAGCGCGTACGTCACCGCGCGCCCCCAGGCCCGGCGGTCCCGGTCGAGCCCCTCTCCCACCGCCTCCTCCACCGTTCTGGAAAATCCCGATCGCAACCCCCAAACACCCCTCCCCCGCCGTCCCGAAGGGGATCGATTACTCAGAACGTTGAGAGGAGCACTTGACATGGGCTCTGCATCGGGGAGGGATGGGGGGATGGGGGGGGGCGCAAATGCTCTCAGACAAACGATCCCGCTGCGTAATCGAAGCGCTTTGCGAGGGGTGAACTTTTTAAAACTCCGGGATCGATCGGGCCCGTCCTTCGGGGCGCCGCGATGAATAGATCTCTCAAGGCCGCTCTGAAGTGGCTGCCATTAGGGGTCCCTTTATCAGAGCACTTAGCGTCCTGTTGCGATTGCCTCTTTCGCTCCGCGGCTCGATGCTCCCCGATCTGAAACGGGAAGGGGGTTTGCGCGCGTCTGAATGCCTTTTTTTCCCCCATTTATTTGGTTTGTTTCTGTGTTTGTTTCGTTCATTGATTACATTTTTCTCCCCAGTCAGAATTTCCACCGAAGACCTTTCGCACTCGCTGTGGAAATACGTTTGGGGTGCGGGGACGCGTTTGCCTTGAAGGTTAGCGATGCTAAGCGACAGTAAAATTCCCCATCCGTCTGAATTCGCCGTGCCGCTCTTTGCCGCTCCCCCCTGCTCGCTGAGGAGAATTAACCGACGCCCGTGTGGAATGTCAGTAGTGAACTGGAGGGCACGCATGACTTAATGGAATATTCCGGATACGGGGGCGGGGGGGCTCGTGGGGCGTGGGTCACGGGGAGACTGCCTGAGGGGGGGAGTTCATAAAGAAGGCGTGCGGGGGTCAGCGGGTCGGAGGTCGGCCGGCAAGGGGCACTGTGATGAATGTTTTCCCAGTTCAGGAGTGTAGCTAATGGCTCTTTTTTTGGCGCGTCCGCGCGGTTACTTTTAACGGCTACTATTCAGCTCTGCTCTGGAACCCCCCATCAGAAGAGATGATGGCTCATTATTGGCGGGCTGGTTTTCCCCCCTGCGTCGGTCGTGTTTGCAAGGAGGTGCAGCTCTGTTCCAGATTGTTATCCCGAGCGGCAGCCACCTGCTGCTTTCGATTCTTTTCCTCTTGTGCGGCCAGACGGCCGTCCCGCCGCGCCGCGCAGAAGCGGACCTCGCCTTCAGCGCCCTGTCAACACTGCGAATTCAATTACAGCAGGAAGTGCAGGCCGCAGCGCTGCAGCCGGGGGTGGCAGGGCTCAGGCCATGCTGAAGGGTCCTCTCAGCGCTAAACTGATGGAGGGCCTCGTGACTGCAGCTCTCTGCTCTGTCTGTGTGTGCTGTCATCGACGGGAAGTAGTGTGTGTGTGTGTGTGTATCTACCTGTAAAAGCAGGGAGTCTGTGTGTTGTGACAGTGAGAGTGGAGTGGTGTGTGTGTGTGTGTGTCACTGAGAAGACGGAGTGTGTGTGTTAGGGAGAGAGAGAGCATTAATGTGTTTGCGCATGTGTGTTTGTGTCTGCGTGTAAGAGTGTTGTGTGTTTGTGTGTCAGGAAGAGGGTGTGTCTGTGTATGATGGCGTGAAGGTGTTTGCGTGTGTGTTTGTGCGTGTGTGTGTGTGCAGGTGCATGACATAGAGTGAAGGTGTATGCGGTCGTTTGTGTGTTGGAATAATAGAGTGAAGGGGGTGTGTGTGTGTGTGTGTGTGTGTGTGTGTGTGTGTGTGTTTGTGTGGCAGAGAGAGGGAGGGAGGTCTGTTCTCTCCTGTACGTCAGCACCGCTGTGCATCTCGCTGGTGTGTCTTAGCGCTCCTCCATTATTAATCAGACAACTTAAGGGCTGGCGGCCCCCTTCAGGAGGAGCAGACATTAAGAGACACGCTCTCTCTCTCCGCAGAAACCCGAGCTCCCCGGGCGCGGCCTGTTTTCAGGTCAGGGAAGCAATTAGCGTCCCGGGCGCAGGGAGGGGGGGGAGCAGTGCCCCGTGACACACGCAGACCCCCGGGCAGAGCACCCCGCCAGCGAGGGGTCGCCGCTCTCCCCCCGTCCGTAATCAGTTGGTGTCAATCCTCCTGTCCTATCGGTGAGAGAGGAGCACTGGAGGAGGCATGTAGTGGCCTTGTTCTTGTAGGTGTGTGTCTCTCCCTCTGTTGCTACTCGGAGGCAGAAGTCGTGTTTGGTATAATTGGAGTCGGTGTGCATGTCTGCTGCGCATTCAGTGGGAAGGAAGCTGCTCTCTGTGCCTGCGTCTCTGAAAGTTTCTCCGAAGTTGCTGAAAGCCAACGCTTCCTTCATCCTCCGGCCCCCAGCCGCCATGCTTTTTCTCTCAGCTGCCTTTTTCTTTTGACTGCTGCTGCCTCTCTGCCTCTGTCTGTCTGTCTCTGGTTTGTTCCATCATGCCCCTCTGTGTACGCCCCTCTGCCATCACTTCCCTTATTGGCTATTTCTGCATCTCTCTTTTTGTCTTTCCATCTCTTTCTCTCCTCCTTTTGATCTCTTTTCCCCTGTGCTTACGTGTGTGTGTCTGTGTGTGTGTGTGTGTGTGTGTAAGCAGGCTGTAATGAAGACCTCTCTGCCCGTCTCTCTCTCCGGCAGCTGGATGGACAGCTCGCCCGCGCTCGCTCCGTTGGTCTTCACAGAGCCTGTTCAAACCGGCCTGCTGCGAGGGGGAAAGAGCAGACTGCCTTTAAAATGCCAGACTGTCAGACCTTTAAAGGCAATCATTGGCATTTTATTTAGCGTTTTTTATCTGAGGAACATAAATGCTTTCCTCAAAACCCCCCGCCACTGTCTCCTTAGCGAGGACCGAAGGGTGAGCTGAACTCACCCAGAGCCGGGCAGCAGCTGCAGGTCGACCCCGAACGGTCCCAACGCAAAGCGAGAGAAACGCTATTAGCGGAGAACAGAGCGGTGGTAAGACATCCACACTGTTTGTTCATGCTGGCCACCAGTGTTTGAACAGCATGGAAACAGCCGGTGTGATCAAATTGCTGGTTTCACAGGCGGGGACGCTATCTAGGTCTCCCTCCGCCTCCCGGTCTTTCCTCCTTTAACCGATGAGTTTGCGCGTTAGCCTTTCACAGGAGATGCTGGGATGCCGGCTTGTATTTCAGCAGTGTTTTCAGTCGTTTCAGTGTGAAGAGTCTGGAGAGAGGGGCCTGGGCAGATCCACTAGCTCGTCCATTGCAGCTCAAGAGACGCCATTGGCCCTGAGACTGATCCAATGACACATCCCCTGCATACGTATTTCCTCTATCTTGGCCAATAGTCCAGTAAATGCAGCACAGCCAGGAAGCCATCAGCCCTCTGTGTAGCCCCGTCACACACACCTGCAGGAGCAGACAGAGACAGCAGCTTCGGGAACTTGTAATCCCCCACAGGAATTAGGCAGACTAATTCAGCATTCGCCCATGAGGTCACAGATTTATTATGTGGATCAGTATTCGAATGCCTGCTAATTAGTACAAAATTAAGAAAAGCACAGCTTCGTTCATTTCAATATTCATGAAGGAACAAAAAGACAGCAGCGTTGGTGCGAGGCAGGGGGCTTCCAATGTCAATGCGGATCTCTCTGTGCTGAGTGCATTATTTGCACAGAAAGAACTGGAGTTTCATACAGCCCCTCAAGTGTGTTTCGAGCAGTCCGCAGGATTGAGGTGGAGGTAGTCCATGAGGGGTCGTTACTGACGGAGACGTTTTTATTATTATTATTATTATCTGAAATCATGATGATATGAATGACAGGGCACAAGGTGGTCTCCGTCATGGAGCACCGATGAATGGGCCATAACTAGCTCTCCTTCGAATGACACCGGGGGTCTCCGCAGAAGGAACGGCGAGAGCAACCTAGAAATTAAAGGGGACAACAAAAGGGGGTCAGCTTCGCCAGACAGCGGGAGCGGAAGTGCTAAATGACAGGCGGCGGTGGCCTTTGTTCCTGTGATTGTTCACTTCGCTTTTTAAATCAGTTCAGTTCTTAAATCCGCCGCAGTAGCACGTGTGCGGAAGCGAGGGGACGATGTGTTGTTTATTCCTGCTGATTAGCAATTCAAATTCCCAGTTCTTTTGTGTCTCTGCCTTATTATTATTATTATTTTTTTCCCCCTTCCACGTGTTGGAGGTGTGATTAGATCTTCTTTTGCTTGCCGAACGACTGCAAAACGAACTCATGTGATTTATCACCACGGGGGAATTCGGAATGTTTGGGTTGCGGTGCTTTCCCCCCCCCCAGATTATCTCCTGTTTAAATCCCCCCCTCCGCCTCCGTTTTTCTCCAGAGCCGCATGGATGATGTAGTGTCTGGAGGGTCTGACCTGCCCCTCAGAGCGGAGGACATTCCTTATTCTCTCCATCTCAGTGACCCCAGAGGTCCGCGTACCGGGGCGCTTTAAGAAATGACTTAAAATAATAAGAATTGGTTTAATAGTCAGATGAGCCAGATAAGATACATTTAACCGGGGAGGGAAAGATAATGAAATCGATTTTAAGGATTTATTATCCTAGGCCCGCAGCGGAACGTGTTCAGTTACAGGTCGAGTCGGAGTCAGGTGACGCCGGGGTCGACGTTGAACGAGAAAAGTGGTGTGCGCCGTCTGCTCTACAGGTCGTCGGGGGCGACGCCCCTCATTAAGCCCCTCTTTATAACGCTAATTCTGATTAGATAGCGGGAGACCCTCGCGATAATTGACCCACCAAAGGTAATGAGATTTGGATCCTCGATTTCTATCATTAAACGGCTCGAATTTCCGCATCTCGAAATTCAATTAGTAAGACCGCAGGCATTCCAGAATTCAAAGTGTAAATGTTTTAGTGGCTCTCTCAGCTCCGCCATGCAAAGGCTTATTGATAAATGAAATACCAATTATCCCCCCATCCCCCCCACCCACCCACAATACCCATGAATGCTTTAATAATGACTCACATAATTGCAGGAAATGTTGGCTCCCTCCTCTCGCCTTTTCTGTGTCACATGGCGAGGGAGCTGTAATTAAGACCTCTCTGTCTTGCCTCTCCCCTCTGCGCTGCGTGACTGACAGCTCGGTTGTGTTTGCTCCCTTGGACTTTAGCGGGGCCTGTTCAAACGGGCCTGCAGTAAATTGGAAACAGCGCTCCGCTAATAAAATGTCACAGACTGCCAGATCTTTAAAGGGAATTTCTGTTATTGCTTTTTCTTCACCTCCCCCTCACCCCCCATCCCCCTCACGCCAGCCCCGCTCGCTCTGCGGTTAAATGAGAAACGGGAGTGGGTGTCTGAGAGCCCCCGCCATTGGTGCAGGGGTTGTACTGGGTTCAGTAAATTAACTTGCTAATCTCGCCCTTCTGTCTGGGAGAGCGAGCAGCGGTCTGATCCCAGCTCGTCTCCCTCTCTCTCCCTCTCTCTCCTCTCTCTCTCTCTCTCTCTCTGCCCTCTGTCAGCCCCCGTGTCCTCGCCCCGGTCCCCCCCCATCACCTGGCCCCGCTGTTTAACCGCCCCCCTCTCTGTTCCCGGTGTGCGCGCGGGGTATCGTGCACTTCCATCCCCTCCTCTCTCCGCCTCGGGCGGCTTCGGTCTGAAGTGTTGATTGAAGCGCTCTTCCTTTGTTTCCCCGGAGACCGGCGAGGCGCGGCAGTCGCCCCGCTGGGATGAGGGTGGCGAACGTGGCGGGTGAGGGAGCGGGAGAGACAAGTGAGGAGTGAGTGAGTGAGTGGTGGGGGGGGGGGACGGTGGCCCTTCGTCAGTCCTGGTGCACTGCCAGCTCTGGGAGCCCTGGTTTGTTTTAGCTGTCAGTATTAGGATACACTGTAGGCCAAGGCAGGGCTCTGCCACAGGGACCCTGGAACTGACCAGAGCCAGTCTGTGTGTGTGAGTGCGTGTGCATTCATGAGAGTGTGCGTGTGTGTGCATGTGTGAGTGTGCGTGCATGTGTGTGTGAGTGTGAGCACGTCCCTGTATGTGTGCACATGCGTTCATGACAGTATGACTGTGCATGTGTGTGTGCGTGTGCTTGCATGTGCATGTATGTGTGTGTGTGTGTGTGCGTGTGTGTGCGTGTGCACATGTGTGTGTGAGCACGTCCCTGTGTGTGTTCATGGGCGTTCGTGACAGTATGACTGTGCATGTGTGTGTGTCTGCTTGCATGTGCATGTATGTGTGTGCACGCGTGTGTGCGTGTGTGTGTGTGTGTGTGTGTGTGTGTGTGTGTGTGAGGTGGTGTGTGTGTGTGTGTGTGTGTGTGTGTGTGTGTGTGAGGTGGAGCGAGAGAGAGGGAGAGACAGCACTGGGCTCGCTGCCTCTCCCCTGGGTGCTTGCCAGGCAGGAGAAGGCTGCCGTTTGACTGAGCTCCATTAAACTTTAAAATCAGATTCTGGGTGGTGGTGAACAAAAGAGGATTCCTCGTGTCACTGTGATCACTCTCCCCCTCTCTCCCCCTCTCTCACCCGCTCTCAAAAATCTGACAGTCCCTCTTTTCTCCCTCTCCCTCTCCCTCCCTGTAACACTCCCTCCTCCTCTCCATCACTGCCTCTCCTGCTGCTCGCAGCACTCTCCCTCTTCCTCTCCCGCTCTGTACATAATGATGTGTTCCTCAGTCAGAAAGCTGATGCAGAGCAGGCTCAGGTTGCTGGTGAGTGTACTAATGGAACTCCAGGACTCTTGATGCATGCTGGGTCTTATGCAGGCAATCACCAGGGAGATCTTCTTGCCCGAAAGTGCGAAAACCGGCTCCCTCTCTCTCTCTCCCCCTCTTTTGCACACGCTCTCTCTCTCCCTCTCTCTCTCTCTCCTTCTATGCACAAGCCATCAACGCTTGCGCCTTTTTTTTTTTTTTTTTTTTGCCACTTCTCCGAGCCCCGGCCCTCTCAGAACATAAAACGCCTGCCTCAGCAAGGAACGGCTCTCTTATTTTCCTCGTTCCGCCTCTCGGCGAGCTCCGCTCAATAGCCGCCGGTGTCGCGGGACCCGCGGTTAGGCTCCCGCCGGGGCCCGGCTCCAGCTCCGGCTCTGGTTCCGGCTCCTTAATTTAGGTCCGCCGCACAGGTTGGTGTAAATAATTGGAAATCCGCTCGGCCCCCACGAGGCCCGTCGCTCCTTCTCCCGAAACGATTTCCTCCGTCGCCCCGCGCTTTCTCTCTTTGTCTCCCTCTCTCTCTCCTGCTGGACGTGGGAACGTGGCGCAGCGAGGGTTTCTCGAAACGCGGAGACCGAGGTTCGCAGGATGCAAGCCCATGTGAGGAATCGCCACCTACTTAGAGCGTACGATTCGTGAGGCCTTTCCACGCAGGGACTGGAACCGGACACATACCGGTCTGAAGGCAGTTGTTTGAGGCTGGACTCCTGGGTTCTCATCTGATCTCTGACCTGGTGTAGCAGGGGACGGACACACACCTGTGGTGGTAAAAAGGGGTGCGCCTGCTGTTTAGCCTGTTGCTGCTGTTCGTTTTTCTCTGGGTTGGTGGTCAGTTTTTGGCTTGTTGTTTATGTGTGGCAGTAGTACTTTGAGTCCAGGCAGTCAGATGTGATGCACTCAGCCAAACAAATCCGGCTGTGTGTATTTGGCTGTGTTCCCTTGATGTATCTAGCTGGCCTGCACTTCAGTGTCAGGCTTAGTCAGATGTGCTTGCTGTTGGATAAGACCAGCTAGCATATGTGATTGTGTTACTGAAGAGTGGCTAGTTAGCCAGCTAGATCGTGTAGCCTAATCTGTTATGTTACAGAAATGTTTGACTTGGTTTTAGCCTGTAATATTCATGCCTGTGTGTGGCTGCACCCCAGTTGTGGTAGCCACAGGTATCTAGAGGATGACTCTGCTGGGAAGCTGGTGTTTGAGTGCGATTTTAAAAGCCAGGATGCTGCGCTATGAATCCTCTCTCCCTGAGGTGGTCTGGCACGGGGCCGCATCAGCGTGTGTGTGCGCGCTTCGGCATGCATGCCTGTGTGTGCGCGTGTGTCTGTTTGTGTGTGTGTGAGAGAGAATATGTGCCAAGAGAAAAGTAAACATGCAGTTTTGATCATGACCTTGCGTTTGAGTCGCTGTGTGTGTGTGGTTATGTATGTATGTGTGTGTGTTTTTTGTGTGTGTGTGTGTGTGTGTGTGTGTGTGTGTGTGTGTGTGTGAGATCGTGGAGCTGAGCCAGAGCAGCGGGAGCTTCTGCTGCTTGCCGTTTGCCTGACGCCCGTCTTTTTGATTGACGCTCCTTGCGATTGGTTGAACGAACCCTATAAGGCGCTGTGCCCGGCAGTTGCGTTGAGACGGCTGAGTGCGGTGCGCTTCAGGACCGATATTCTGCGAGGGGTCGGAGGCCGGCAGCTGCACGGGGCCAGGGCTCGGCTCGCCACGCTTGAGCGGAGCATCGATCTGCCCGCAGGAGGTGTTGGTGGTTGGGGGTGGGGGATTAGAGTGAGCTTCTCTCTTTATGCCTCTCGCTCTCTCTCTCTCTCTCTCTCTCTCTCTCTCTCTCTCTCTCTCTCTCTCTCTCTCTCTCTCTCAACGTGTCTGTGCCTCTCTCTCCTCTCTCTCTATTTGTCTGCCCGGTGCCCGGTTTGCCTGGTTGCCCTAGTGTTGTAGTGTGTGGAAGGGCTCGGAGCCCGAGGGGAAGGCCTCTCCTCCAGCCCTGAGGATTCTCCTCGCCCTGCTGGGTTAGCGTGGGCAGTGGCAGCGCCGGCAGGAGCTGAGAGCTCTCCGAGACCCGGGGCTCCAGGACTCCTGCAGCTCCGGGCCTCCCAGCCAGCCCAGCAAATATTGACCGTGATGTAACAATGAGCAGTGAGCCGGGTGTCCGTCAGAGGTCCTCAGCCTTCACCCTCTGTCCCCTTCTGTTCTCATTACAGGAAACCAGAGAGAGACACAGTGCGGGCCAGAGGACATCTCCCGTGGCAACAAGGTTAGCGCACCGCTTTATACTCTAAACTAAAGACGAGCAACAGAGATTGGACCCAGTTTCTTGTTGTTTAATCTTTTCCATGTGTGAAAGGGGCTATTTCATGGAGATTTGGTTTGTGGAAGTCTTGCTGGATTGTGAATGTGGAAAGAAAAAAAAAAAAAAAAAAAAAAGATGATCAGTGGTGTTATTTAAAAAATGAATGATCCCTCTGGGTGCATTTTACGAAAGAATAAACAGTGAATTGTCTGGTTGAATCAAAACAAAGAATGAATTCTGCTTGTAAAGGATGGGTGTTTGGCAGGGGGAGTCTTACTGTCATCTGAAGGATGGGTTTATTTCACTTGATTGATGGGTTGCCTTAGACCTTTGAGCTTTCCATTTCAATGTCTTCCATGCTCTGCACTTTCAGTGCCACGCCCTGCCCTTTCTCTACCAATCAGAACCCGCCGTGAGCTCAGGCTCCATGCTTGTTTCGGAACCTTTTGGCTTGCGTGTTAAAGTAACAAGCTATACTGTAAACACATTAATTCTCCTGCTTGGTAGTAGTTAAAGCTGTTGGCAGGTGTTACATACAGCTACCTTTAAAGGGACATGTAACTCCAAAAAAGGAACAAAAGCCGTGTTCTTTGCTACATCAAAACACAGCTTTTTGAAGTAGCAAAAATAGCTACATCAAAAGCCGCGTTTTTATTGTTGTGTGGGGTGTGTTGGAATTTTGCGTGGTAGTGGGTAACAAGATTGCTAGCTAAGCCTCTCCACTTTGCCATTAGCTTAAGCTTACTTGCGCTTTTGATGTATTTGATGTGTTGGGTGTGCAGTGTAGCATAGTGGTTAAGGAGCAGGACTCGTAGCTGAAAGGTTGCAGGTTCGATTCCTCACTGGATGCTGCTGTTGTACCCTAGGGCAAGGTACTTAACCCGCAATTGCCTCGGTAAATATCCAGCTGTATAAATGGATAACGTTGTAAAAACCTGTAATTGGTGTAAGTCGCTCTGGATAAGAGCGTCTGCTAAATGCCAATAATGTAATGTAAAGGTAGGCTGGTGCGCTCGGTGCTAACCAGCGGCAGGCTCAAACGCTGCCCGTTCCCACCCCTGCAGCCAGCGCGCTCGACTCCGCTTTCAGAGGCTCCCTTCTGGGTTTCGCTCGGTGCCTGGCTCGGTACCCGTTAGCCGCCCGCGCCGGCTCCGAGTCGCGCGTTTGGGATTGGCGGCGGCCGCCGGGGGCCCTAAAAGCCGCGGCTCTGGGAAAAGCTCTGCCCTCCGGCAAGGGCGTCGGGAGACGATGGATTTTCAAGGCAGGCGCGCCGGCGGCTCGGGGGGCTCGCTAGTGTCGGTAATCCCCCCCCCCCCGCGGCGGCTACCAGGAATATCTCAAGATACAAATTCCTGCAAATGTAGATAATGCTCATTAAGGTTCCCTAACACATCAGGGCATTAAGCGAGCTATCTAACGAGTAAACAGTCCTCTCAGACGCAGCTTAGCTAGCTGGCCGCCTTCCATCTGGCCTGCGAGCGGAGATCTGTTTTCATTCACGTCCCTTCCACCCCTGTTTTTTGACGCTGTTTATACCTCCCGAGTAAACGGCCACGCGGCTCAGATGAGACTGTCATCAAATTGACATTTTAGGTTCTTTGTTTAGTCATCCGGCAGACGCTCTTTATCTGGTGGAAGTTCCAGTGCAAAGGTGCATAAGGGCATCTAATGTACACAGTCAGCAAGGTCGCATCTGTGTGTGTGTATCAGTGCCTCACTCCATGTCATGGTGACCGCTGTTATACTGAATACAGGCTCAACGCTACAATGCTAAAATATTTCAGTGTAATACTATTACTAAAATACTGTGCCAAAAAATCAGTATGTTGTATTGTGAAGTGCTGTAACAGCTAGATAGATGAGTCAAGGTGCCGTCTGAGGAAGTGGGCCTTTGTTCTGTGGGACAGGAGATGGCCTGCAATGGCTGGGGGGGGCTGTGACGAGGCTGGCGGGATGCACACGGCGCCCGGTGCCAGAGGCTGCTGGGAACAGGTTAGCTTCAGGTGATTGGCAGGTGAGCTAGGCAGGGTGCTGGATGGCAATACAGCACGTGGCTCTGATAAGTCTAATTGCGGGACTGGCCGAATGCGGGCGGCTCTTGAGGCGGATGAGAGCGGCTCCGAGCGGGACCGAAAGCCGCGTAGGCCCCCACGCGGCGTCCCTCCCCCATACCAGAGGCTCTCACTGTGTCCCTTTGGAGGCCCCGTCAGTGCGCCTCGGTCGAGACGTGTTTAACAAGGTCAAGAGGCAGAGATTCTCATGCCGTCGGCCTTCGCGGGACAAATGACACCCTGTCACCCGCAACGAAAGGCCTCTCGCGTTTGATGCGCTCTGAGTCGGCGCGGTGTTAAAGGACTCGGAGTTCCGCTCAGGGCACCGGGAACCCGCTCGTAAGAGCTGACTGGATTGGTGGAGTTTGCATGGGCGGGGCGCACACCGAAAGAAGACCTCCCTCCGGCCATACGTAGTGTAGAGTGGGCCGAACTCTACGGAGAACAAACTGAGGTTTGTTGTGCTCCGTTCTCACTGACCTTTGACCCTGGGAAACGGTGGGAGCGCGGCACGTGGCATTGTCACAGCAACGGCGGGAGCTGCCCCTGATTGGAGAGCCTTCAGTTTTTTCTTTTTTTTTCCCTCCAAATGTGACATTCTTTATTACCGCTAGAACAAAGGTGATCTTGAGATGCGGGGAGTTGAACAAAAACGCCTTTGAGAAGGACGCGCGCTTCCCTCCTCTGTGAAGGTCAGAAGTGATGTCATACTGCGAGGGAACGTTCCGGAGAGTAAACGCTGCTCTGCAGGCTAACAGCCTCCGAGAGGGAGCGGGCCGCTGCGGGTCGCCCCACTTTTTACCACCTTAACAGGGGAAAAGCAGTACCGTACCCCCAGACCGCAGAGGCAGGGAAGCGTTCGCGGGTTCAGCCGCGGCGCCTGCCAGCCGAAGGGCCTCCTGTGAGACCGCCCGCATGGCATCGGCGCCGCCTCTACGGTTTGATTCGGAAGCGCTCCTTTCTGTGGGTTTGAATTCCCCGAACTGGGCTCGGGGGGTGATGTCAGGAAGGCTTTCAGCGCAGAGCTGGAACGAAAGGGCGGGGGGATGGGGGTACGAGTCTGAACATTTCGGATTGTTTATTCAGCGCAGAGAGGCTCTGGCGGCCGAGCCCCTCGGAGGTAGGCGGAGCATGCGCTGGCATAGGGCGCGGGCGGATAGGTGTGTGTGTGTGTGTGTGTGTGTGTGTGTGTGTGTGTGTGTGTGTGTGTGTGTGTGTGTGGCGGCGGGGGTTTGCGTTTGAACCTCGGACGGGAGTCTTGGCTTCGCAGAGACTGGAGGCCCAACGGGCTCTGCACACAAAAACCAGAGCTCCTGTGTGGTCCCCACCCCTCCCTCCCCCCGCAGCTCGGTGTGAACGCTCAAAAACGCCTGCCAAGAGGAAGGGCTCGCCCCCCTGAACCCTGGCGGTCCCGCTCGGTTCCCCGTGCTAATTAAGGGAGCTTCCTGCGGCCGGGGGAGCCTCCGCCGCCTCCCGCGCGGACTCAGGCCTTCTCCTCTCCTGTCAGCCGAGGCTGCCAGAGCTCGCTGCCAACGACCCGCTGAGGGGAAGGACCTCTGTGCCGTGAAGAGAAGCCCGTCGACGCCGTCCGGACCGGCCACGCTGGTCGGGTCCCCCCCCGCTCCGGATATCTCAGATAACTCAAAACTTCTAAACACAGCAGAAATGTTTGTATGCGTGTGTATGTGAGAGAGAGAGAGAGAGAGAGCTGCGTTCTGTTCTGTTGTTTTTTCATCCCTGCCAAGAGATGCGTAGCGTCTGTTAGCCGACATTGCCGCGTGTGCATACGCGCCCGCGCGTGTGCGCAGGAGGGGTGCTCGGTGGCTTCTGTCTGCTGCGTGGAGTTGCCGACAGGCAGAATTGATATTTCTGGAGAGGGTGAAGGAACAGAGAGAAAAGGAGGGAGGGAGAGAAGGGAGGGAGACCGCATAAAAGGATGGTGAGGGAATAACAGGACGGTTAGCGGGGAGAAATTGTGCCAAACAAAATTTAATTGGGGAGAGGAAGCATTTGTGTTGAGGGTGGGCCAGGGGTGGAGGCTGGTTGGGGGGGCGGGTTGCGACAGAGCAAGGACTAATCAATGCTGAAAGTAAAATGGAACAAGAGGCAAGTAAAAAAAGAACCCCCCCCCCACCACACACACACACACACACCTTCTCTCTCTCGCAGTCTTTCACGCACAAAGGCAGCCGTTTTATGGAGAGCACGTTTGTGATTGGCTGGCCAGCTGTGACGGTGCATTGTTATTGCAGCCGGTGCAGAGAACGGAGCGAGCGAGCAAGCCGTGTGCTGTGAAGAGAGACAGAGAGAGGACACCGAGGGCCGTGTGTGTGTGTGTGTGTGTGTGTGTGTGTGTGTGTGTGTGTGTGTGTGTGTGTGTGTGTGTGTGTGTGAGAGAGAGAGCGCTCTTCACGCCTCCAAAGCCTGTAGGTGCGGGACGTGGGAGGTTTGTGGATAGACTCGCCCCGGCAGGGGATTAGGGCCTTTGTTAGTTTGTTTTGTGCGCCTTCTGTGATTCTTCCAGGTTTTAAAGATGCTGTACACTGCTGTTGCTGAACCAGTCGAGCAGCCGCTGACGGGGGTCCTCCTCCTCGCTGAGCGCGGGTTTGCGAGGACGCTGTGACGGGGGGCTGGCGGTGACGCCCTTTAACCTCTTCCCTGCCGAACCCTCTGGTTTCACCTCAGATCAGAACAGGCAGTACATGAAGCATTCAGGCACAAAGTCATGAGCACCTTTAGTTTAAACAAAAGGCTGTTTTCCACATCAGTACTGTCGTAATGGACAGCTAAGAAATCTGTCATCAAGTAATCCAACAAGTGAAGGTTGTCAACAACAAAATAATTCTTTTTAGAAACCCCACAGAAAAAACCTGTAGTTTGTCTCATTTGCAGCAGTGAAATTAACCACTTAGGAAAGCATCTAGGTACAACTGTTTATTGAACCAATTACTCAAGTTGCTGAAATACAAGCTGGGATACCTTTTCAAGGAAATGTCAGTAATTATCATTCAGACTCATCAGCATTTCACAAAACCCAAAGGGTGTTTTTTCCCTTTTTTTTTTTTTTTTAAACTTTTGAAGCTTATTACGCACAGGAATGAGAAAAAAATAATGATTTCTGCCCGAGAGAACAGGAAAAGCATGGGCCGGTTATCCAGACATAATAATTTCGTACTTAACTTGTTCGCGGCCCTCCGAAGAGCGGCTCATTTCCTGAGGCGGACGGGCTTCCTCCTGAATGTTAAGCAGCGAAAGAATGGCGCTCGGGAGGCCGGGTTTGATTTCTGTATATTCGGTACATGCCCCCTGTCACTTGCAGCCCCTCTGCCGGGCTGTAATGCGCTCTCCCTGTGCGCATGAGCAAGCATACGCCGTGACCGTGCAGAGACCCAGCTGGTGCCGGATGGGCTTTAGCGCGCCTCGCTAAGGCTAATGTTCATACGGAGAAGCAAAGTTCATATGTTCCTCTGCAGGCATAACACAGAGCCCCGAGCTCCCTGATACAGGGGAGCCATGGGAGTTGGAGTCACGTATAGGAAGTTGAAGCAAGGGTTAGCCCTCTTCGTGCTTGTGTGGCAGTGTGGCGTAGCGGTAAAGGAGCAGGGCTCTTACCCGGAAGGTTGCTGGTTCAGTTCCCCACTGGTGCACTGCTGCTGTACCCTTGGGCAAGGTATTTAACCCTCAGTTGCTTCAGCAAATATTCAGCTGCATAATGGATAAAACTGTAACATATGCAAGTTGCTCTGGAAACGAGCATCTGCTAAATGACAGTAATATAATATAATAGTACTGCACTGCACTGCAACATTGTGGATCTTTGTACCTGTAGCTTGTGCCAAAGTCATTTCTTGGCAGCCGGGGTCAAGTGAAAGTCGAAATACATCAGCAGGTGCCAGTTCCTCAGGCTGCTGCTGGGTGTGTGCCCTGGTCTGTGAGTGTGGCATCCTGGGGAGGGTGTTTAAATGCTAGGTGAACACAGGGTCTGGCATTGAGAGTAGAGGAATGCCAAAGGAGGCTATGTTGTGTCCTCATCATCACTTCAGAAACTGTGAAGCTAGTAGTGTGAGAGTGAGGAACAGGCATGAACACAGAGTTAAGAGCTCAGGGTGTTACTGCAGGGTGCGAGGGTAGGAACTCAGGCTTGTCAAGAGGCTGTAGTGCAGGGCAACAGCGAGAGCTCAGGGTGGGAATGCTGGTCTGGAGAAGGGATGCACAGCGAGAGTGGGAGTGCAGGGTGGGAGGAGGGAATGAAGGATGAGAGTGGGAATCAAGGATGATAGTGAAAATGCAGAGAGGGAATGAAGGATGTTAGCGGGAATGCAGAACAGGAGTGAAGGATGAGAGTGGGAATGAAGGATGAGGACAGAAATTAAGGATGAGAGCGGGGAGAGCAGGATGAGAGCGGGAATGAGGGGTGAGAGCGGGAGTGCAGGGAGCACCGGTTGGAGTGCAGAGTAAGAGCTCAGGGCTGGAGTGGGAGGCTTTGGCGGCATTTCAAGGACAGAAGGGGACGGCGGAGCTGGAGTGGCAGCGGAGAGCGCTCAGTGCCAGGCCGCTCTCCCACACCAGGCGCCTGTTTCACCCCCTCTCTGCCAGCCTCTCCCAGCCTCTCAGCCTGGAGTGGGGCTGCGCCCGGCCCTCGGCCGCGCTCTCCACTGTCGACAGGCTGTCGGCACCGATAACTGCTGCCAGCAGTGAGCAGCCAGGGCCAGCACACCGCGGAGAAGCAGGGGGGAATCTGCAGTCTTTCCGGTCCCTTCCAGGCCCTCCCTCTCTTCTTCCTCCTCCCTCCTCCTCCTCAGATAGTGGAGCTGGTGCCGTAAGAGCATTACACATGCTAGACTTGCCTTTTGCTTTGCCGGTCTGCTTTTTTGTGTGTGTGTGTGTGTGTGTGTGTGTGTGTGTGTGTGTGTTTAATACCCTCCGTTGTACAGTATGTTCCCTGTCTGCCCCCGGCCATGTCCCCATGGGATACGCTCTTTGTGAGGCAGGAACAGGGGGAAGAGGGACCCCCCGAGGAACCTGTCCGAGCTCCTCCTCAGGGGGGACTCTCCCCCGGCCTCAGCTGCAGCTGCTGGCCGAGGGCCTCTCAGGTCGGGAGTAAATGAAAATTCCTCAGCTGGGCTCCTGGGACCGGTCGGGTGATGTCATCCGCTGCGGACGGGGAAGCGATCCCCGCATCCACGCTGCGCGCTGGCCTCTCTCCCTCCCTGACGCTCGTCATCGTAGCGCCGGCTCAGCGTTGGCGCCCGCCCGGGCGAAGCCTCGGCACCGGGGCCGTCCCGTCCCACCCCTCCCGTCCGTAATGAAGCCCGTTAATATGACTAATGAGATAAAACTTCTTAAAACGCAGCCTCCGAAATTAGTCATGCCTTATTTATCTGCTTAGTCTTTCCTCCGAGGGGGAAGAGCGAGTGTTTTGACAGGGATGTCAGAGTCGGGTGACTCATCGGCCCCGTTAATGTGAGAACGGGCCGCGAGTTTGGTCCCGAGCCACAGAGGTCTCCCGCAGCAGAGAAGAGCAGAGTCTGCCGCGTGCGTGCATGCACAGAGCAGCGTAATCGCTCTGACACGGCCCTGCAAACGTGCACACACACCCACAGCTCAGACATGCACAAAACCTCATCTGCAAACTCAGGCGCACAGATGCGCTCACTCTGTAAACTTAAGCACGCTCGTGAAGTCTCTCACAGTAAACACACAATAAACACAAATCTCTGAGTGTATACGCACACACAGACATACACACACACACACACACACACACACACACACACACATTCTGTTACATTACAGCGCTGGGCAAACCTTAAGTGGGCCTGATGGTTTGTGGGAACATAAATCAGAAATTCAAACAAGGGCCTGAGGAAGGTCTCTAGGGATCTGAACGTAGTTTGTGTTTGTGTGTGAAAATGGTTCCTCTTGGGACCGTGAGAGTATCGGGACTGTTTCTTGTTTTCGCTTTGCAGAGGATATTTGTAAAGATGTTTACCAGTCAGCTTTCCCACGGCTGAGTCTTCAGAACTGCTCAGAAGCTTTTGAAGCGGTCTGTAATTGATGGTGTGTCTCACTGACCCGTGCTGTTGTCTTTCACTGCAAACCGTGTCCCGTGGCCATTAAGGAAGAGAACAACATTATGCGGCGTATTGGACTGAACAGGCGGGCCAACCGGCAGTAACGAGCGGCCGGGGGTGTGTGCCCTGGAGACCGCGCCCCGGAGAACACGTGGGGCCGGGGGTTGGGGGATCGATCTGACGACCCGCGGAAGCCGAAGACGGGCCGGCATCTGTGACCTCGGTCTGCCCTGAGCCCGCTCCTCTATCCTTAACAAGCTGTCCCCTTGTGGGGGTGGGGCCCTCCCCCTTTCCCAGCATCCCTAAATCATCCGATGGCCCCACTCTTCCGGGTCACTTCCCTTTCCCGCTCTCACACACACACACACACACACACGCACACACACACAGAGCCCTGCTGCCCTCCTCTCTCTCTCTGTCCGGCCCGGTTGCCTCTCCTGCCCTGGGACTGGGGCCGCAGTGTTTCCCCGGAGCTGACTGCCAGGCGAACTCCGCAAAGCAAACAGGGACTGCACTGAGCGCGGGGGCCGCCTGCACTCGCTCCCCCCACGCCACCACATCACAGGAGAGGCTGCAGCTTTAATGTGACAATCTGCTGCTGTTCACCAACCATCAGCCTGCAGAGAGGCTCTTTTTGCACAGCCGTAGCTTTTTTCTACAGCATAAGTACAGAAGTGTGTATGTGTGGGAGGGAGGTATACATGTACATTACTGTATGTACACTTTTTCCCTTTTAACGATAGCCTTCAGCCTTCAGATAGGCCTCTTGTCTCTGTTCCTCTTGACCTTGTGGGCAGACAGAGGATACATCAGTGTATTGTACATTTTTCACTGCATTGGTGCACTGTCTGAAAGGCCAGTCCATTGAGTGGCTAGTCTGTCTGTGAGGGACTGTCATGTCTGTGAAAGACAAGCCCGTTCAGTGGCCAGTCTGTCTGTGAGGGACCGTCATGTCTGTGAAAGAGGGGCGCTGGTAGGGCCGGCTTCGGGATGAGAGGCTGTCTGTGAGGATGAGGCGGCCTGGCGTTCAGTGACACAGATGACTCATCGAGAGGGAGGCTCGGCCCAGCGGATCATGTGCAGGCAGCCAGCCCTTCATACACTGAGAAACGCTGAAGGAAGCAGAGCTGTGTGGCTCACATCATTCCTTTCCCTGCACCAAAATACAACCAGGATGGTCTGATGGGTAAAGGCTACCCATTCCTGTACTGTATGTGGAGAGCTGTATGATATTTATATACGATACTGAGGTTTTTTCTCTAGCGATTGATTTATGCTGGGTAAATGCTGTGTGTGTGTATCTCCGTGTGTAAATTCCTGTTGGCGTGTTGTGTACACATCAATGTTTAAATTGGCCGGTGTGTTACGTATATGTGCCATTCCTGCTTTCGAGATTTTTTTGTGGCAATTGATTAATGCTTGGTGAAGAGTGTGTGTGTGTGTGTGTGTGTGTGTGTGTTTGCGTGTGCGTGTACACATATGTAATCGCCTGTTGGTGTGTTGTGTGCACCTGTATGTTTAAACAGGCTGGTAGTGTGAGGTGCTGGCTCAGGTACCATACGAGCCCATGGTGTAGCCCTTGCCTGCGTGTTGGCTCGTCCCCCGCTCTCCTGTTCCCTCGGCGCAGGGCGTGTTCCGCTGAGAGATTAGCCGGAAAGGTTGCGTCTCGGCGCGCGGAGCCCCGTGTAAATATTGTGACACTCCCTCGCGAGCGTCGGCCTGTCGTCGTGTCTCCGGCGGGATCCTCCTTCCCCCTGCCAGAACGGACACGAGACGGATCAGCCAGCTAATGAACTGCCATTTTTTAATCTTTAAATATTTATCCTTTTCTAATGAGGGAGATTATCTCTGAGCCCCCCATTTCGCTCGGCGCAAGGTAAAAGGCTCGGCGATTAGCAGGGAAAAAAAAGACTTTTTCATCTGGAAAGAAACATTGGTGATGTGCTTCTCCTTCCCCAACCAATCTGTCTCTCTCACACACACACACACACACACACACACACACACACACACACACACACACACACACACACACGCCTCTCTTTATTAAGAGAGCAGGCCTGGCGAGAGCAAACTTCCACAGGCCATGTTTCTCTGCCAGTAGTGAAGTGCTCGGTGGTCAGACGGAACCTGAAAAGAGCGCTGTGGAAATGGCCACTTGTTTTCTCAGATCAGAGCAGTTCACAGACACACCGATGGCGGAAATATCAATCCGGATCACCTTTAAATTGGTGGCGGGGGCTCTTAATTACGACACCACCACGGGCTAACAGCGCAGGCCTTTGCAGTGAGGGGAGACTATCTCGCGGTCATGCCGTTTTCTGACTGGAGAAGGGAGTGTAGCAGTTGGGAGAGCAGTCAGGTGCTGCATGGGCCAATATAAATGACTGGTTTTTTTTTCCTTTCGTCAAGACAAAGAAATCCACTTTGCTAAAACCTGAAAATCCCACATCACTGAAGCGGATATCACACCTTGCGCCGGGGAGGGGGTGGGGAGGTGCCGAGGAGATGTTTATCCCGAGGACGGAGACAGCTGCTGAAGTCTCGAAGGGATGAGAGCGGAGAGCTCTTTGATCTCCCTGCACAGCGAGTCGAATGCGAGGCGTGTTGGCGGGAAGTGGCGCTGAGGCCCGGCTCTCCTGGAGCCTGCTGGATTTAGACCCAGCCGCCGTGACAGAGCCTTTACGGCGACGACACGGTAAAGGCCACAAGCGGTTAGAAAGGCCGGCTTTTACTCCTCAAGCCTTCATCGCTTCTCCTCTTATGTAGAGCTTATAGTAGGAGATGTGGGGGAGGGGGTCGTCACTCCCCTTGTTGTCATTTTCACCCTCGGAATGTGACGGTCAGCATTCCACCACTCAGGCAGCGAGGTCACGACCTCAGGGGTAGAGCAGGAGGGGTAAAGAGGATAGGTGTGTGTGTGTGTGTGTGTGTGTGTGTGTGTGTGTGTGTGTGTGTGTGTGTGTGTGTGTGCGCGCGTGCGTGCGTGCGGTTTGCCTGCCCGCCCCTTTGTTTATGCTCTGGAGCTCTGACCTGGGCTGTCACCCCGCCTCTGTTTGCTGGCATTGTCTGGCGAGAGCATGCGGCCTTTGAACATCTGGAGTGGATTTGACGCCCGCCGCGTTTATTTGACGGGGCTTCTCTGACCGCGTTCCCCAGGGCGGCTCGGGCAGGTAAACATTCCGGCGCTGATAATGAGGCTGCCTGGCCTGCCCTCCCCCCAGAGCGCTACCTTTCTGCGTAATTGGCAGCGTGGTCCCCGGTGGCTGCTCCTGTAGTCCACCAGCACTATCACCACTGCATGGGTCACTGGAGCCCGGGCTCTCACTGTGTCTCTGTGACTCCATCTGCTGGTGAGGATGTAGTACTGCGGTCCTGGGTTTATTTTTGTGCATGGCTGTGAAGCACGGGGGAGGGGGTTGTGGAGGTGGAGGGGACATGGGAAGGAAGCCACTCAGGCTCTCCACAGGATGCCGAGGTCAGAGGTCGCTGAAGATGTGTGTGAGAGGTGGATACGGGACCGGCGCGGGGATTACTGAAACACGCTGGCTGCTCGGCAGGGTTTTCTGGCGACCGCAGACGGCTCTAAAAGCAAAATGTGCAAGCTGTTGAAGGATGAGTCATCTCAGATGCTCTGTGAGTGTGTGTGTGTGTGTGTGTGTGTGTGTGTGTGTGTGTGTGTGTGTGTGTGTGTGTGTGTGTATGTGTGCGCGCGTTTGTGTGTGTGTGAGTGTGAATGAAAGAGAGTGAGAGGGAGGTGTGTTTGTGTGCGGAAACTCCATCTTTGTGTGTGGTTAGCAAGATCGTGAATGCAAAGAAAGTCAGAGAAGGGAGGCAGAATTTGATGACTCAGCGTGCCGGAAAAAAACTTCCATCTTGACTTTTGCAGATGTGATTAAAGCAAGACTGTTTGCAGTGTTATCACTGAAAGTCAGAGAATTTCTTCATTTCATTTGATGACAGAGCAGCGTCTCACACTGCTCTGAGCCAAAAAGATCAGCAATGTCTTGACTTTTGCAGATGTGATGGTAAAGGACAGGACTGTTTCACCCTGTACAAATTATCAGGTCAGAACTCTCTCACCCTGTACAAACTGAGCCAGGCCCAGGTCACAGCTCACCTTTGCAAACTGAGCCAGGCCCAGGTCAGCAGGCTCTCACACCCTGCTTCTGAGCCAGGCCCAGATCAGCACACTTTCTCACCCTGTACGAACTGAGCCAGGCCCAGATCAGCAGGCTTTCTCACCCTGTACAAATTGAGCCAGGCCCAGGTCAGCACACTTTCTCACCCTGTACAAACTGAGCCAGGCCCAGGTCAGCAGGCTCTCTCACCCTGTACAAACTGAGCCAGGCCCAGGTCAGCAGGCTCTCTCACCCTGTACAAACTGAGCCAGGCCCAGGTCAGCAGGCTCTCTCACCCTGTACAAACTGAGCCAGGCCCAGGTCAGCACACTCTCTCACCCTGTACAAACTGAGCCAGGCCCAGGTCAGCAGGCTCTCTCACCCTGTACAAACTGAGCCAGGCCCAGGTCAGCACACTCTCTCACCCTGTACAGTGCTAAACTGAGCCATGCCAAGCTGCAGAAGAGCCCCTTCCCTGACGCTGCCTGAGGGTTGGTCGTAAAGTCATTGTTTGTAAGAATGCAGTCCCCACCGTGCGGAGGGCTTCCCGGTTATGCGTTCAAAGCGGAACGGGGCGGGCGGGTAAGGGCTTCACCGTCTAATTACAAGGCACTTGTCTAATGAAGAACACTCATCTGTTTTATTTTATAGTCTGGGAGTAGGAGGCTTCTCTGGGACTTTCCAGCGCCTCTGGCGTGCGGTGGGGAGAGAGGCAGGGCGGAAACGGAGGGAGATGTGGAGCCGCGTCTGATCTGATCCGCTCACACATGTCCGCTCTGTTTCACACGCTGTTCTGGGAGCCGGGGACCGAAAACAGAACACGGGGAAGAACAGGGGTCAGCTTTAGGCGTGGACCAGAACCCCGTAAATAACTGGAATAACTCAAAAGCCAGTCTGAAAAGAGCATTGTATGACAGCGACTTCTGGGCTTATTCGTTTGGCAGACGCTCTCATCCAGATCGACTCACAAAGTGCATTTAATGATGTATGAAAGAACTGAACAGGGAACACGACTGTGGCCAGGCTGGATACCCGAGCACATCATGCAGATCGAAGACTGAACGCCGTGTCTCTATGGTGGAACAGCCTTGTCTCTATATTGGAAATTGTTACAAAGCTCGCTACGCTAATGCCGGAATGCGTTGCAGTTTGCGGTTGACGGATGTGCCGCTGAGCCCGTTCCTCCTCAGGGTGCGCTCTCTCTCGCTTAGCGGGGGCTCATGGTGCGAGCCGTGCGAGCGCCAGATCACGTTTCAGACGTGCGAACGAGCGCAAAACCGCGGGAAGAACGGCGGCGTCAGAGTACGGCGCGAACTCGTACGATGTCCTCGATGCGGTGCTTTTCACAAGAAGGGAACGATCATCCAGCTTCAAGAGACCGGATGAATAATAATGCAATAATTTGCATTGTATGACCTGTACACATCTTGCTCTTGTGCCTGTTGTTTGCCCACTATTTGCACTTTTGTACGTCGCTTTGGATAAAAGCCTCTGCCAAATGAATAAATGTAAATGTCAATGTAACGCTGTCCTTTTTTTCCCCCTGATGGGGCAGAAAGCATAACCAGTGTATGAAAAATCCTTACACAATCCTTAAACATTATATTCTGAGTCTTAAGTGGAAAAGTCCAATTTATATGTATTTAGGAAATAAAGTGTACAGGTTCCGGAGAGCGATTAACGTTAATTTAATCAGCTGATCGTTCAGCCGAGGCGCGCCATAATGTAGCGGAGTTTGGCAGTGGTAAAGCCACCACAGAGATGAAGTGTAAATATATCTCGATCTTGGTGAGATATTGTGATTGCGTTGTACCAGATCGTGGCCTGTCATCAATGGGGCCTTCAGCATCTTGTGAGGGTGGCAATCGGGTTTCTAGTGAGGATGGAAGTCCCTGTCGACAGACGGCAAAGAAACGGCAAAGAATGGGAAAGTCAAAGAAACAATATATGAATATATATATATATATATATATATATATATATATATATGAATATATGAATCCAATTGTGGATTCATATATAATCCAATTGTGGATTCATATATAAGCTGTAAGTAGCTCTTTTATGTGGTTCACCAGAGTTTTCAGAAAATAGATGTTGGACTTTATTTGTTTTGCAGGAACAAAGCACAGAGCATGTAAACTAATTCCATTAAAGGGCGTTCATTCAGAGCAAGGGTCTTCAAAACTGGATCAGCCAGATTAAGATACACACAAATGCTTTTTGATTGCCAGTCATTGAGAGCGATCGCTGAGGAATCCAAGTCATTCCTTTAAAAGGCTTTACCGGCATAGCTCACCTTCACTCAAGCAAAAATGTCATCATCAGTAACTCACTCACTTGAACCAATCGTAGCACCAGAGGGAAGTGGCAGTTGGTTGGTTTATACGGGTCAGAGATTGGCTGCACGCGGAAGCTCCTCCCAGTGTGGGGTTTGTGAGGCGTCGCCGCGAGCGCGTTGGCCGGCTCTTCCGGTCAGGCGTGCGGGAGCGCGCGGGGATTAGCCCCAGCGCGTGGCTGTGGGGGGGGCGGGTTTTTAATCCCGCCTGCCGCTAAAGCCGGGCGCCTGGCTGCAGAGGGTAAGACGGTGAAAGCTGGCTTCCCCCGACAGTCAGCAGCTGATGCATTTTCTTAAGGCGTTTGGAGGGTGGAGCCGGAGGGCGAGCTGGGCACTCGCCGGAGGAGGGGGGGTTGGAGATGAGAGGAAGCAGCAAGCTCAACGCACGTTCACAAAGGGCGCTGAGAGTACACGCAGCACCCAGTCAGAACGGGCTGTGAACTGGACTCGATTTAGCTTGAAATCAGTCAGAGTGCTGCCGTTCACTCACCTTCGTACCCCCCCCCCGTGGTTTCTCTTCCGTCTCTGTGCTCGGGGTTTCTCAGAATGCTGACCGTTTTCAGTTCCGCACACCACACAGCGGGGCCGCAGTGCCGCTTTAAGCCTCAGTGGGAGAGTCGCGGGGGTCACGCAGGGGGTCAGAAGCTTCGGCCCAAAATGCCCATTCGGACAGGAGCTTGACAGCTTCAGTGCACATCATGTAAACGGGCTTCTGCTGTCAGCGAGATTTCGGCACGGCCTCCCCCCCTCCCTCTTTTATAGGTTCCCCTGAAAGAATCTGATAAGAAGCGCCGATCCGGGTGAGCCTCCATCACAACGCTCTCATCCCGCGGTGTGAGTTTCCTCCACTTACCCACCAGGCCTAGAACACGAGCCTTTTTCGTCTGTCCCTTTGAAGGTTCGGTGCAGAAGACGCCGGTTATCAGGAAGGCACTTGCACTCTCGTCTCAGCCGGGGACCGTTCCGATCGCTGTCGCTTTGCAGTCCGCTATCTACAAGAGGCAGCTCTGTGCTGAACATCAGCTTTGTCTGAAACATCTGAAAACTGCTGCTAGTTGAAAAGTGGCTTTGCTCCCTTCTTGAATCTTGAATCTAGCATCCATTTGTCTTTTTTTTCCCCTGCTATCGCGCTGTGTTAACCGGCATGTGCCAGAGCCCAGTGCAGATCAGATCAAATTGTATACAGCAAGCCCAAGAGAGTAAAGTGATGCACAGTCGTCAAGACCATTTCCTGCTCCCCAGTTTTTCCTCTTACTCTGTCTTTTCTTTTTTCCTTTTGAAGACATTTTCATTCTGGTCTAAAGGCGTATTTTCATTATCTTCAGAATTCGCTACGCCGTGGAAAATTGCCTTTGGCTTGCTGGGATGAATGCACAAACTGATTGAAAGATCACTGCACCTCGATGAGGCTTTAAGGGGTTTTCTTTTCTCCATTTTCCCCGGCGTTTAACCAAAAAAAAAAAAACCTTAACGTGTGTGAATTTTCATGAGGAAGTTGTGGATTTCACAACATTGGTTGAATTTACCCGAAATGAATTGTGGGAACACCGGAGAGGGGGGGGGTTGGCGTGGGGGGGTGAATGTGGACTTCAATGAAGTGGGGAGGTGAGGGGGGGCCTTCCCAGCAGGCACCTCAAATGTGCCGGACGCGCTAGCAGCATGTCTTACCGCAAACGCAGCGACGCATCGCCTGACTTGCCTCCGCGTGCAGCACTCAGTTACGGAGGTAGAAGTGGTCTGGGTTTAAGGTCATTCGCACACTATTAATAACCAGCCTCCAGTTTCAGCTTCTTCTGCAGAGCAGCTGTTTCCTAATGATAATAACTCTGCAGAAGGTGAGGCTGTGGTTGGCCGTGCCCAGGGGAAGCCGGCGGGGGTATTCCCCCGTGCGGTTTGTCGGAGAAACGTGAGGATTCCTTCCTCTGTCGTGGCATCACTGGTGCCTCTTATTAAAGGTGTGGTTTGGCTTACCTGTACATACCCAAGCAAAGAATTCCGATGACAATTAGACTGGAAACCGGAAATTACGATCGGTCACGTTGTCCTGTTGTAGATGAGCTCTTGAAGTGTGGGAGGTGTGAGGTATGTGCGCGTGAGAGCTTTAATGAGCGCCTCCGTTTGCAGTCTGTGTGCTGATGGCGTTGCTTATTTATCATTGAAACGCCGTACCCTGCTGGAGATTGCTGAGTAAGAGGGACCGCTCATTGTGTAACGCTTGGGGAGCCGGCTCTTTCCCACCGGGGTTATTTATACATGCTGAAAGCGATCTGCGAGACCGGGCCTCACAGGGGCCTGTCGGGGTGGGTGCTCGCACCTCTCGCCCCCTGGCGCTGAAAGGGTCACGTTCAGGTCGCCGGTACCAGCCGGGCTGACCCGGCCCGGCTCGGCTCCTCGGTTTAGGCTGTTGTTGCCCCCAGAACGCCGCAAAGTCCCACAGGTGGAAGGCGCTGCTCGCGGGCTGAGCGGGTTGCCTTATAAGGAGGGTGGCGGGCTGGAAATATTTCCAGTTTACTAACAGAATGGCAGCCTGCGGCTCTCACGGCATTGGGTTACCCTGACCTCGCGCTGAGAGACCGCCTCGGGGTGGAAGGGAAGGGGGTTCGGGGTACGGTCTGTGTGAGCGGTGGGGGGCCACTGTCAATTCGTAGGGCCCCGCATTGTGGAGGGGTGGAAAAAGAGGGGAAAAATTAGAAATGTTGTTGGCCGTAAATCATTCGAGGCATCATTAAGGTCAGCCACGCACCTGTAAGGCTATATCTGCGGAGGAAGAGAAGACTTTGTGAGGGGGGCTATTTTGGGATCCCTGAGAAAAAGGCTGTAAGACACTCGGAGAAGGAGGCCAGAGGGTGGGGGAGTGGGGGGGGGGGGGCGTAGGCTAATGGGAAAATCAGAAGGGTGCCGTCACGGGATTCGGCTCTGATGATCCTGCTGCTCCAGGCAGCAGCAGTCACGTAACAATTTATTAGGGAGTGAGTGGCAGGGGGGACAGTTTCAGGACTGACCACCCCTTGATGTCTATGATTTGCGTATCCTGGTGTTTTATGACCCTAAGTATGTCAGGACGAGTTGACATCTTGATATCACAGCATGAGCCTGTATCTCTAAGGCCCTCAGGAGTTTTAGCCCCCCAACCCCCCCGCGGGCTTCGTGACTGGGGTTTGCTTCAGTGGGTAGGCAGCACTTGGTTGAACAGCCTCCTCCTGTGCATGGTACACATTACCCCCACGACTCTAGTCTCGCTTAGTCAGGGCCGTAATTTAGATTTGAGTCAGTCTCTCCTCTCCCTCCCCTCCTCTCTGCCTCGCCCCCAGGCACGTCCTCCAATCAACATCAGTCTTTCTCTCCCCCTCTGTGGGTGTCGCCTGACTTTTACAGATCAATCAGCGTCTGAAATGCACCTACTAGCTCGCTGTTCGCGCTGTGAGTAGCTCTGTTGCTGCTTGGAGGCCGAAGGGCATGCAGAAGAAGTAAAAATACTTTAATTAAGAGGCTGGGCATTTTATATATATATTTATTAATTAAATGCTTAATTTCTGGAAAAAAATTGATTGCTTGGTGGTGTTCTTTTCTGATAGCGGGGTTCTTGGATGATGTACATTTGCATCTTACCTGCTACATTTATATTTTACCCGCTACCTGGACTGTAGCAAGGTGGTAAAGTCAGCAGTTGACTGTGGCATGTTTTTAGTAAGTGTTAAATGCATGGAGAGCCTATTGGTCATGCACTAACTGCTCTTTCCCTTTTCTCTCTCTCCCCTTCCTAGGTGTGGGCTGCCCCCCGGCCGCACCCCAGGAATGATCAGTCTGGGGCTCCCCGGAGGATCAGAGACGGCACGCGCCACAGCCAGAGTGACCGCTCTCGGGATGGACAGGACGTGGAGGGCCTGCTGAGGACCCGCAGAGGGAGACAGGACCGCGGGAGAGAGGCCCCCCCCGCCGCTAAAACCAACGGCCCCCCACGGCCGGGCTTTTTGCGTTTGAGTCGGGGTGCGCGAGGAGTGGGAGACTGAGGAGGGAAGGGGGGTGGGGGCAGCTGACCTGTGAGGAGGAAGGGAGGGAGAGGAGGAGTGGCTGAGAGGGACAGAGAGAGAGAGAGAGACACACAATCCTCTTAGGAAACAGAGGAGGGGAGCGATAGAGCGAGTGGCAGAGAGAGAGCGAGAGGAGACGGCCACAGAGGGCTTAGTCTCCCGAGGAGGGGAGGAACGATAAGGACCGGAGCCTTGTAGAAGACAACACTGCGCTTGGGTACAGAGAATTGTGGACAGCAACAGGGAGAGAGAGGGAGAGAGACAGACGTAGCTGCGCAAGTCATGGGCTATGGGGGCCATGGTGACCTAGCGTAAATGGCTCTTCCTGAGCAGAACTTAGTGTCAGTGTCTGCCGCTCAGCCCTCCTCCTCTTCCTCCTCCGTTTCCTCTTCCTCCGTCGGCGACCGCCCCCGCCCCCGCGCCCGGCCCCGCCCTCCGACCCCGCCGGGCCCCGCCTCCGCCCCTCCCCCGCCGGCCCCCTCCCCGCTGCCATGGTGGGCGTGCGGAAGCTGGTGCGGAGCGTGAGGCAGCTGGAGCTCCACCGCCTCATCCTAGCGCTCATCGTCTTCTGCCTGCTCTCCATGGCCTTCCTGGCCTACTACGTCAGCAACAGCCCCAAGATCAAGGAGGCGCCGCCGCTGCCCTTCAGCGACTGCGGGGCGGCGGCGCCGGGCGGGGGGCAGCGGGCGCCCCTCTTCCTGCCCGCCCAGGCCGGCCGCCGCTTCATCAAGGCCGTGGACAACTCGCGCACCGAGCCCGTGGTGCTGGTGTTCGTGGAGAGCATCTACTCCCAGCTGGGCCAGGAGATCGTGGCCATCCTGGAGTCCAGCCGATTCAGGCACCGGACGGAGATCGCCCCGGGGAAGGGCGACATGCCCACGCTGACGGAGCGCGACCGGGGCCGCTACGCGCTCGTCATCTACGAGAACATCCTCAAGTACGTCAACCTGGACGCCTGGAACCGCGACCTGCTGGACAAGTACTGCGTGGAGTACGGCGTGGGCATCGTGGGCTTCTTCAAGGCCAACGAGAACTCGCTGCTGAGCGCCCAGCTCAAGGGCTTCCCCCTCTACCTGCATTCCAACCTGGGCCTCCGGGACTACCGCATCAACCCGGCCGCCCCGCTCCTCTACGTCACCCGCGCCAACGAGGTGGAACAGGGCCCGCTGCCCGGCGACGACTGGACCGTCTTCCAGTCCAACCACAGCACCTACGAGCCCGTGCTCCTGGCCAGCACCAAGTCGTCGGAGTCGCTGCCGCACGCGGGGCCTCAGCGGGCGGCGCACGCCACCGTGGTGCAGGACCTGGGCCTGCATGACGGCATCCAGCGCGTGCTCTTCGGCAACAACCTCTCCTTCTGGCTGCACAAGCTCGTCTTCGTGGACGCCATCGCCTACCTGACGGGCAAGCGGCTCTGCCTGTCTCTGGAGCGCTACCTGCTGGTGGACGTTGACGACATCTTCGTGGGCAAGGAGGGCACCCGCATGAAGGTGTCCGACGTGGAGGTGAGCCCCGCGCCGGCTTTCGGGGGTCGTCTCTGTGAAGCGGGTTGGACTAAGTAGACACATTTGTGCTCGGGCAGAATTTCTCATTTTACCGTGTCTTACGATGCCCAGGGCAATGCAGAAACACTGAAGTCACCCATGGGTTTTTACAATGTGCTGAAGAATCCTGGGTATCCTCAAAGGTGGATTACCACATATTAAAATGGAAATGGTATTTAACTCCTGTAGGTCAGCATATAGATATTTTCAAATAGCCAAAAACACCCCTTGTTAAAATGTTACGCCTAAAAATCGCAAGAGATTCTCAAATTTGCAATGCTAGAAAATATCAGTCGTCCTTTTTCTTAATTAAAAAACTAAAACTTACTATGAAATATCAAGTCTGTTCAAACATAAATTCACCCAGAGTCTTATTAGAGTGAAATATCAGAAGGCTTGTGAATAGCATCAACATGACACCAAGGCCGTTTCTGTATCATGCGCATATCGCAAACGTCACAAAGTTATAAACAGTAAATTCACAAATTAAAGGTGCTGTTTACCTCTCGTATATGCCGACTGAGCAGTTTTACAGGGTCATAAATGTGTCACCCACCAGCTAATTTCACACACAGAACGGTCCCCAGAGCTCGATCCGCAGAAACGTCTCGAAAGTAGCTGCACAGCAACCTGCCATGTTTTATTTTAAATGGGGGGAGGACTGCGCTTCAGACAGGGCTACGAATAACGTCTCAAGACGTCCTTGTCAGAGTGTGTTTGCGTGATCAGCCCGGGGTGCCCCTCCGTTCGGCGGGCACGCCATGCGTTTCGGATCTGCCCGGCGCCCCCCGAGCTGCCCCCCGCCCCGTAATCACCGCGGCGGAACTCTGCCCGCTTCTTAATTAAATCCAGGGTAATTGAAAGTGACAAAAAACGGACGTGTGCCGCACTGCGTCCGTGTTGTCCCCCCGGCGCTCTGATTGCCCCCCCCCCCCTCCCGCTTGTTAGCGCCGCCTCGGCCCGCCACCGCGTTCCCTCGCTTTTTAACGCGGGCGAGCGAGGGGAATGTCGCCCCGGGCCTCTCCTCTTCGCCCGAGCGGATCAGATGAAGTTAACGCAATTAATAAAAATAACGGGAGCTTTAATTAGGCCTCTTTTTAGAGCGCGGCTGCGGGGGACGGAGAGGCGGGCCGGTCTCTCGGCGACGGGCCCAGCTTTGTTTGAGCGGGTCGCCCCCCGAACGGGGAGCGGGGGTTCGCCGGAGTCGATCATCCAATTAATTAGCCTGTCTTCAGTTTCATACGACTCAGGTTTGATCTGAGTCGGCACCAGCGACAGATGCATAAGCAAGCAGGGAAAAAAAACGGCAAGGGCTCGCCATGCATACGTATGCAATTTCCCTGCATACAGATCGTCCAGTAGTTATGGACGGTTTGTGATTTTGGGAGGGGGGGGAGGTGGTCTTGAATGTATTGACTTGTGTTGATGTGGTAACCTGCCAGCGGACAGCCGGCCATGCATATTTGATGTGGAAGTGGGACGGTTAATGTTGAGAGTGTGCTCTGAAATCCCCCTTGAAATGGAGCCGCATCGATACATGCGATTTAAAATGCAGCATAAGCGACCCTCTGCCTGCTGCTCGTCTTATACAGCAGATTCAGAAATAAACAAGCGCAGACAGTGCCGTTGGGCTCTGACAGAGAGGGCACGCTGCCTAACACGACATGACTGTGCATGCGCTTTCAGTCGGGTCCCGGGACCCAACACGTCCGACGCTTTTGCCAGCGTGAAGGTGTCGCTTTTGCCAGCGTGAAGGTGTCGTTGTTTTCTGACACTTCCGCGTGCCAGGGCAACGCACAGTGCAGACAGCAGACATGTCAGCATCACACCGTACCTCACCAGTTGGTGGCTTCCCCCGTTTTAGCCCTGGTTGGTGAGCATTCCCAACCCTCACCCTGGGCACTGAGGCTCAGACACGGCGCCAGGTCCGAGCCTGAAGTGTTGGTCCCCACGGAGACGTTTTAGGCCTCAGTTTCCCTCCTTTTTGACCTTCTTTTCACTCCGCGTTTAATTTATTTCAGCCTCACTCAACACCCTGCGCAGAAACGCCCTGTGACTGTCATATTGTGTATGGCGCTATACCAAAAGAATTGATGGATGCGTTGATTTTGCGCAGTTTCTAATGAGATGGAATGCACCCTGCCTGCGCTGGCCAGGCAGAGGGATTTAATTACATGGAGAGAGGAGAAGGCTAATTAAACTTATTAGCATCAGTGGGAGTAACGGTATTGTTCTTTGGGTGAGTCCTGTTGTTATTGCTGCTGCTGCTGTGGTTGCTCTTGGTGTTATTGTTGTTGGTGTTGTTAATAAGAGATGTTACAGGGTTTTTGTAATGTGTTTACCGTGGCGTTTGTGTTACCTGTGGCGGCTGTAGGCTGTGTTCGTTGAGATGGTAATCACCTCAGGTAGCTGTCACAGAGGCCGGGCTGTCATGGAGAGCTTATCCCCGCTGCTCTCAGTCTGCAGCCTCAGCACACTTTCTAAGCACTAAAGCTGCTTTCACTGCCTCGGCCAGCGCCAGCGACGCACGTCTGCTCTCTCTCTCACACACACACACACACACACACACACACACACACACACACACACACACACTCTCTCTACGCACACGCACACACACACTTACACACACACACACACACACACACACACACACACACACACGCGCGCGTGCTCACTCTCTCTCATACACACACACACACACACACAGTGCGTGCTCACTCTCTCTCATACACACACAGATACACACTGTTTCTCATGCACACACAATCCTTCCCATCAATGACAGCATACGTAGACAACAGAGCTGCAGTCACACACACACACACGCACTCTTCTGTGTTATATCTACACACACACACTTTTGTTCTCTCTCATATAGACACATGCAAGCACGCACACACTCACACCCACATCTGCACACCCACACGATAAAATGCACATGTTCACAGACAGGCACACAGTACATACAGTAACTACAACATGCATGTACACGCGCGCACACACACACACACACAAACAAGCAAAGGCACTCACACAGGTGCATGCATACTGTAACACACATGTAATGTATGCACATCAGCACAGACACACACACACTCTTGTACTGTTAGTACACGCACATACAGATGCACACTTTTAATACAGAGCCATGCATAAGACTGTGGTTCAGAGACAGCCCTAGCGCCAGTGCCAAGTTGTGATCCCTCAGCCTTCATCTGATAGATGTCTTCTGGCAATAGGAAGTATACAAACCTTCAGATAAGGAAAGCCATTGTTTAAATACAGTCGGGTTAGTTGATGTGTAAGTTTAACAGAGCTGAACAGGTTTTACGTCTCCCAAGTGGAAAACGAATGACCGCACTTTAAACAAAACCCAAGGCTGTTCATACGCAGTCGAGCAACAGCTTCTCTTTCAGTCGCCCCAGACTGAACAGTGACAGTCATTAAGTAAATCGTATACAAACGTATAAACAGGGATCAATTTAGGTCATAATGAAATAACAACAAATGGTCACAGATAGACAAGGATGCACTTCAGGGAGCAGATTCAGCCATTACTAAAGCATCGCTGTTTCTGTTCTCGCTGAAAAACTCCTGTTATGACTTGCGAAAACACTTGTGAAAGCTCTCCAGCATCTTCATTAAGGGCTTCAGTCAGGCACACATCACCATAAATAGAAATGTCCTGAAGACCTAATGTGACACTGTCTCCCACTCTTCTACACAGGCCTGCGTTCTGTCCCTTTGCTGACATAACCAACAGGAAACTGCTGCTTGGAAAAAAAAGAGACAAACGAGAAAACAGTGGTAGACTGTCGAAAGCATCCGATTTCTAATCATATCACCTCAATTGCGAGGGGACCATGCCCCTCATCACAGTCCTTCAAAGAAGGGATGAAAACACTTGGGTTGTGCACCTCTTGTTTGGGTTTGCACGTGAAGTCATGTACCCCCTCTGCTTTTGTTTCTTCTGTAGTCACGTGATGTCTTGGTCTCCACTGAGTTGATGCAGAGTTATCAGGTTTCTCCTAGTGTTACATCTCTGGTTGACACTGCGGTCACCCTGACAGGCAGTCTTCATGGTCGCTGTGCCCTTGCAGTCAGTCTTTGTTTCCGTGGTCGCTGTGCCCTTGCAGTCAGTCTTACTTTCTGTGGAAGTTGTCAGACATCTCGAACGAGGCTGTTTGAGTTCTCTGGAAAGGGGAACTTAATTCAGCCGGCTTTGTCTCTCCCTCGTGGCGCCCTTTCCAAAGCCGTACCCCAGCGGAGTCCAAGACAGAAGTGGTGATAAATCTAGTGCTGCTGACGGTCTCGTGGTCCGACGGCGCTGGGACACAGTCCACAGGCTTAAGTTGGATAATCACACTGGATTGAGTTTGCGGGGCTGCCGAAAGGCGAGCCAGGCGGGATTTAGGCCGAACTTGACATTTTCCCGTTTTCTGCGGGCGGAACTCAAAAACAAGGGAGCGCGAGACATCAAAAGCCGTGGGTTATATAGCACAAGGTAAACGGAACAAGCATAAACAGAGTGCGGCGAAAAACGAAATGTCAGTCAAATTTCACCATATATACGTGGGTTACACACACACACACACACACACACACACACACGTGTCCCAGGCAGCCAACAGCAGCCCTCTGAGCCCGTGTTCTTGAGGTGACCCCTAGCCGAGCCCCCCACCGGCTGGCGCACTCGATGGTTGGGCCCGCCCCCGCACCCCGTCCCCTTGCCCACTCCTTCGGCGCTCAGCCCCACCCCGCGCCCGCTCGGCCCCTCGCGCCCCTCGCTGCAGGCCTCTGTTTTATTTAGCTTGGCCGTCTGCGGCGTTTGCATTGGCTCCTCCTGAACGCCGGCCCGGTGGCCCCCGATGCCCTTCGGCGCTCTGGAACCGGAAGCGACGCGTGCAAAACCCCCGAGCAGCTAAACTGCCCTTCTTTGTGGTGTCAGAAGAGGGGGTGTTGTTGGTCTTGTAGGAGGTCACAGGAGGGTACCGCATCATGTGTCAGTAACAGCCAGCGGGATCGGGTTACCGGCAGCTGATTGGCCGTGCTGCCCTTCTTGTGGGCATACATCCGTGTAAAGGGGGGGCCTTATCTGTTTTGTAGGAGTTCACAGGAAGCGCATGAGGTAATCTGGGGTCCTATGGCACCACGAAGTTGTAAACAACACACAGACCCGCCCTCCTTTGTTGCCTGGGTTACAGGATTCTGGAATGGGACAGTCACTCTGCCATCATAGAGGAATCGTCACATTAATCGGCACGTTGGTTTGGGATCTGTAACGCCACTGTAGGAATGTGGAAACATCGTGTTAAATCAGAACTCATTTCGGCACGCAGCTAGCGTACTGGAAGCATGCAGCGCAGCCTTTGTAGCAACGGGCAGCTTTCTCTGGCTTTAAACGAGTAGCTGCACCCGTTCCCAGGCGGCGGTGCTTTTCACACCGCCCACGCCGCAACTTTCTCCCCTCCGCGCCTTCACCGCGCGCAGTTCCGCTCGCATCTCATCACACACCGACTCTACCCCTCGAACCTGCGAACCCGCCCCAAAACCGCGCACGCCACGCGGCGCCGCGAGGGCTAACGGCAGCGGATTAACCCAGCCGACGGCCTCGCAGGAGAGCTGCGGTTTTGCAGACCTGTGTTAGTCCGTGGGAGAATTTATTGTTCCAGCGTTTGAAAAGCTCTGCGGTTATTTTCACTGCAGGGCAGCATCGTTTTTATGAAAACAAAAATACTCACGCAAGGAAATTAAGGGGAGTAAAAAATGCAAAACGCCGTTTTCTTTGTATATTTTTGTTCTCCGGCGTTGGAGCCCATCACGGTCTATATCTGCTCTCATTACTCTAAGATTCCTATAGGCTCAAGCAAACACACAACCGAAAGATTTCTTGGATTTTGTGTTGGAATGTACAGTACATCACTTGGAAGGCAACTGAACACTCAAGATATGCATAATTTCAATAACTGTGCAATCAGTGAATACTCAGGGGACAGGATTTAGCTTTGTTATGCACAGCCACTTCAGATATAACTCATGAGCCAGCAAAAAATGAAACACTTGTAGAGATTTTTTGTTTGTTTGTTTTTTAATCTTTCCCTTATTTGAATGTGCCTCAGAGTCCTCACTAAATGAATGCTACTGGGGTGGGAGGGTGACCACGGGGTTATTGGCTGTGATGAAGTGAAGTTTTTGGTGAACTCCTGTAGGCTCTGACGCTGCACATATCTGCTTTGCGTGCTGGTGACAGCCAGGCGGATCAGGTGACCAGCTGCTGATTGGTCAAGCCGTTCCGTCCACAGGAAATGGGATAAGGGTGGGGGGCGTGGGGGGCGCACTGTTTACATTCTCCCTCTGCCCAACAAATACACACTCCCTCTCTTACAAAACATACACTCACTCCTGCACTCTCTTAAAAATACACACACATACACGCACATGCCACCAATCTGTTAAACAACACACAAACACTTGTGCGCACACACACATATGCTCAGATGAGCTTAAGTTGGCCCATTTTTAACCGTTGAACAGTGGGGAAACCATTTCTGATCTAAACAAAATGATCAGTTATCAGTACTTACCTAAGCGGTCACAGAGTTGATCTCTTCATATTAATTGTATTTCGCTGCTGTGATACAATATAACTGTGCACTTAAATTTGATTGTGAAATATCCCCTTAGCAGATCACAAGCGCTCCAGCGCCACCTGTAGGCACCAAGTGTCGCTTGTCACATTACTTAGCAGACGCTCTTACCCAGAGCGACTTACATAGGTTATATATATATATGTTTTTTTTTTTTTTTTTTTTTTACAATGCTGGATATTTACTGAGGCAATTGTGGGTTCAGTACCTTGCCCAAGGGTACAGCAGCAGTGCCCCAGTGGGGAATTGAACCGGCAACCTTTCAGTTACAAGTTCTGCTCCTTAACCACTATGCTACACTGCCGTCACATATGGTGCCTTCCAGAAAGTGAACTTCTAAACAAAGTTTTCATTACTATTAGAGTCTTTTATATGATGGTGGAGTTGAGTCAGTGTTTCTGTTAGCCTTTATAACAGCGCTACATCTCAGGAAACAATAGGGCTGGAACACCAAGCGGGACTTGGCTTAAATTAACCCCTGCCCCCTGCCTTGTTTTACAGGCTCTGCTTAACACCCAAAACAAACTACGAACACTGGTCCCCAATTTCACCTTCAACCTGGGCTTCTCCGGAAAGTTCTACCACACTGGTAAGTGCAGCACCAGTAGAGTGTCTGGGTGTGTGTGTGTGTGTGTGTGTGTGTGTGTGTGTGTGTGTGTGTGTTTCACAGTCTGAAGTATGGGGTCACAGGATCAGCAGCTTGTGTTTCCGCTGGCCTCAGAAACAGAATGCCCTATTTACAGAGGAACTGGACTGTGTGTCACACAAGTACACATTTGGAATTGTAATCAATACAAATAGGTTTGGGGAGCTGAATGCTTTTGCCGTGGTGACTTCAGAAATGCGAAACATGACCTTGCATCGTAAATCTCTGTAATTGAAGGGTTCTCCTGGCTCCGCCAGTCTAGCACTCAAATTTAAAAGTCACCTCGGGCTGAGCTCTTAAACGTGATCGGCGTTATTCAGGGAATTACTGTATTTAACATGTATTTGTGTGTGTAAGTTAACCCCAAGGAAAATTCAGTGATGCCTGCTGTTTCAACCCTACATCTTAGAAGTACGAGCGGACCCCATAAAGCTGATATTGGAGGGCTCGGCATGTCCAATTAAGCACTTTCCCTGGGTTTTAATATCCCCCAGAACGTGCCATTTTGCCAGCATATGCTGTTACCAACTTCCGTCAAGTTCTCTCACTCCGAGTTCTTGGAAACTTTCCCGTCACTTGACTCCAGAGCCACTGGCAGCTTCGGGTAATTTTAAACGCCGCGAACAACATCGCAGGTGCTGTTCTGCGAAGCCGAGTTTGGTACCGGAGGTGCGTGACGACTGTGACGCTGTAGCGCGTCACCGCAGCCGAGCGCTAGAAGGGCGGGCTGAGCGCGTTCTCCCCGCGTACGTCTGGCACAGGCTCATATGTGAGGGCGGGAGGTGCGAAACCACAGGTACATCGCAGCTTCAAATATAAAATGGCGCGGTGTGTGAATTCAAAGTTTCAGTGCAAGTCTGCAATAGTTTAGTAGGGTATGAGGGGAAAGCTGTGTTGCTCTGTATGCAGTAGTGTTACAGTTAAGTGTGTAGGGGGGTGGTGTTGTGGGAATGCTATGTTCCTGTATGCGTGGTAATGTTATAGCTGAGTGTTTAAGGGTATGTGTTGTGGGAACGTTGTGATCCTCTGTGTGCTGTAATGTTATAGCACAGGGTATAAGCGGATGTGTCGTGAGAACTTTTCTATATGCAGTGCAGTAATGTTACAGTTGTGTGCATGTGGTGGTGTGTTGTGGGAACACTGTGTTTCTCTATGTGCAGTACTGTTACAGCTGTGCATGTATATGGGGGGTCTGATGTGGGAACTGAGCATTGTGTAAGTGTATACAGGGCTGCGGTATGGAAACGTTGTGAGGCTGACCGTCAGTGTCCCTGCCCCCCCCCACAGGCACGGACGAGGAGGACAGGGGTGACGACATGCTGCTCCGGCACAGGAAGGAGTTCTGGTGGTTCCCCCACATGTGGAGCCACATGCAGCCGCACCTCTTCCACAACGTGACCGTGCTGGCCGAGCAGATGCGGCTCAACATGCTCTTCGCTCAGGTGGGCCCCAGGGGCGCAGGGGGGGCCACCGGCCCGCCGTCCATCATAACGCCAGCTGCAGACTCCATTAACTTCACCTAATTAGCCCACATCGTAAACATGAGCGATTATTATTTTAAAGGTCCTGATAGCTACCCACAAACCATTTCAAATAGCCTGTTTAATGCTAGCTTTCTGCTTATGGCTGGTTGACGTATTACTAGCTAATTCCTCTGAATGAATGTAAGGTCAGCTAGCTTCATGCGTTGTTCACTTCACCAGCTAACCCGACCTGTCGTTATCACTGACGGAGCTGAACATCACGTTGTTGCATTCTGGAGGCAGATTAACTGTGATGGCTGTTTAGTAGGCAATGGAAAGGGTTAACACTTGCGCTTGATGCTTGGACTGAGGGTGGTGGGGTTTTATTCACTGGTATAGTGAAATTTATGATGGGGTAACATACTTCACTGGAAAATAAAAACAGCAGAGTCCCTGTGCATTATTTGAACCCGTGGACCTTCTACTCGGAGTCCAGCACTTAAAGCACTATCCATACTCTCCCATACCCCCGACAGCACAGACAGCTCTGAATCCCCAGCGACGAGTTGGGGGTGGTGGGGGGGTGGTTACAGGGACACATGAAGAGCTGTGGCAGAGTTCTGCACATTTTACATTTACATTTATTCATTTGGCAGACGCTTTTATCCAAAGCGACTTACATAGGTTACCGTTCCTTACAATGTTATCCATTTATACAGCTGGATACTTACTGAGGCAATTGTGGGTTAAGTACCTTGCCCAAGGGTACAGCAGCAGTGTCCCCAGCGGGGATCGAACCGGTAACCTTTCGGTTACGAGTCCTGCTCCTTAACCACTACGCTACACTGCCGCCCGAGCACACGCTCAGACTCCCCCCGAGCTCCTCGCCCCGGAGGAGGGCCGAGAGGCGCGGCGGGCGAGTATTCACGTCACGCGTGGCCCCTCAGCGGTGACAGTGACGGACGGCGTCTCCGTCCCGTCCTAGGCGGGGGAAGTCTGCCGTTTAATCGCGGGTCCGCGAGCCTCTGCGGGGGCGTGATTGGAACCTCGCTCGCCCGAACGCCCCCTCTGACAGAGCGGTAAAACGACGCTGGCGGTGACCTTGCGCTCAGGCAGTGAAAAGCACAACGTCACCTGTGCATCGCAAGCACCGTTTCACTGCCACCGTAAAACAACTCCAGCCGACAGCTTTTATCTGTAATTCTGAGGTTATCTGCAAGGAGGGGAGTGAAACGAAATAACCACCTTTATAAACATCAATTTTAAGAGCTGATTTTTTGCATGTTTGATTCCTGATTAATCCTCTTCCTTTTAATTATGAGCTGACAGTTCTATACCCAAGAATTTGACAAAGAGCAAATAAAAGAACATTGTGACCAGACCACAATAAACACTTACAGTTTGAAAGAAATGTGAACCCTTGACCTGCCCATAGGGGTGAGGGTTGTCTGTCATCATGAAAATCTAAGATTAAAAAAGACTCTACCAATTAAAGCTTTTATTGATTTATCTAAATTCAGGAGGTCTACTGACGAGACACAGTGATCACCTCTGCATTTCCAGATACGTTGATGTTGTGCTGGTTTAAATGATCTGTCTTCCAGCTCCCTCTAGTGGTAGAATTATGTCCTCTGTTTTTCAGGACTCGTCAAGCGTTTTTCCCAGTAGTTTGAATCATTCTAGATCAGTGAGCTTTGCATTTGATTTTGAGTGAGTGGCTTTCCGCCGACCTGGTTCTGACGCCCCCCCCCCTTTCCCCCTAACCCTCACAGGAGCACGGGATTCCCACAGACATGGGCTACGCTGTGGCCCCCCACCACTCAGGGGTGTACCCCGTCCACAGCCAGCTCTACGAAGCCTGGAAGTCGGTGTGGGGGATCAAGGTGACCAGCACGGAGGAGTACCCCCACCTGCGGCCTGCCCGGTACCGCCGGGGCTTCATCCACAGCGGCATTCAGGTGAGACCACCTGCACAGCCTTCTGCTACACACACACACACACACACACACACACACACACACACACACACACTCACACACTCCTAAAATTGAAACATCTGGCCATGCTGTTTATCTAGTGATGGACCATTGGGGCTTTGTGAAGCAGCACTAAACCCTGTGTCAATCATCTGACCAAACGGCATGACTGAGCACTGCACAGACCGAAGCGCTGTGCTCTCCACAGCAATGGCTCTGACAGGTTCCAGTCCGTAGGCAGGATTGGTTCATATTGGGCGCCTCTGCGTTAGGTCTTGTTTGGCCTTCACTGCCTCACGCCTTTGTTTGGTGTGATATTGTTCAACTGTCCTTCACTCAGGCCATTATGAAGTGCTGTAGTGAAGTGAAGTGCTTTCTGACTTACAATAGTCCAGGGTGTAATGATCTCTCCTGTGTGTGTGCGTGTGTGTCTGTGTGTGTGTGTCTGTGTTTGCCGCTTCCTGCAGGTTTTGCCCAGGCAGACGTGCGGTCTCTTCACTCACACCATCTTTTATAACGAATACCCCGGAGGCTCCAGAGAGCTCGACAAGAGCATCCGTGGGGGGGAGCTCTTCCTCACCGTCCTGCTAAACCCGGTGAGTCGAGGCGGCCTGCGTCCTCCCCCCATCACAGAGACATGGGAGTTACCACACACAGTTACCAGATACACCTCACCTACCATAACCCCACACTACAACCTACCTGAGATAACACCGGATTACAGCTCTCGTGAGGTAACACAATGTCACATTTCTGGAAGGTAACAAGTACAAAACAAGGAAAAAATTAGCCGAATGCAAAACAAAATGTTTCGAGTGTCCTTGAATAGTTTGAAGCATTTTTCTCTGCACAAAAGAAAAGGATGCAGTAAGTCGAAATAAAAAAAAATAATACACAGGAAGGTGTTAGGTAGCACGGAAGCTGAGTAACATCCCCTGGGAAGTACCTGTAAACTTTACCTGAAGATATTACTGTTTTGACTTTTTGTTTTTGTTTCTTGAACTAACACCATGCTGCACCTTATCTGAGAGAATGCTTGACTAATCTTCACCTCTAACCTGCTTAAAATTGATCAGTTTGAATAGTGCAATAAAATATGATAAATAGTGTGATAATGTTTATTCAAAATCAATATATATGGTTTTTTGCTCATGTTATACTCTGCCTCACTTGTAAGTCACTTCAGATAAAAGCGCCTGCCAAATGAATAAGTGTAAATGTGTATGAACTGCACCTTTAGGGTCTCAAGAGTTGAAGATAGCTACAGGGAGTCATTTGACTACCGTACATGGTAGTTTTTGCATTGTGCAGGCTTGAGAGTAGCGTGTGTGCTATCTGTATTACAGGTTTGACTAGAGCTTCTGTCTTTATTATGTCTCTGACACACCCTTGCATACAGACCATGTCATTTCTATTGAATTGAATAAAGGGTTATCGTCAGGTCATGTCCTGTAATAACATACAATAAAGGTGATCCCCGTAGTAATTTTTAAATGCCTTATAGATATTTCATTTGCATAAGAGAAATTATTATTCTTTGTAAGGTTATTCTAACATTATTCTAGCATTCTATGAATATTCTAAGATTACTAGAATACTAAGATTACACTAAAGGTGTCCAAATATGGTAGTAATACTAATAGTAACAGCTCTAAATCCCTCTCATCTGCTGTGTCGGATTGCTGTGCACAGATAAGCATCTTCATGACTCACCTGTCCAACTACGGGAACGACCGGCTGGGCCTGTACACCTTCGAGTCGCTGGTGAAGTTCGTGCAGTGCTGGACCAACCTGCGGCTGCAGACCCTGCCCCCGGTGCAGCTGGCTGAGAAGTACTTCCAGATCTTCCCGGAGGAGAGAGACCCCTTGTGGCAGGTACGTGGAATGACATCGCTGCTCTTCCCTGTGACAGTGCAGCTGCTAGGCTCACGCTTTCATTTTTACTGCCAGTATTTCCCATGATCCTTTATTGGTTCACGTGAGTAAATGTATGTAAATCGTATTTGGTTTTTTTTGCATTTAATGGATTTTTTGATAGCGGAAGAAAGTTAAAACAGCTGTGCGTTTTATTTTGTCACTGACATTTTCAATATATGCCGCTTATCACTAGGGGATAAGTCAGCTTTATTCTCTTAATATTGACGGCTGTACTTAGTTTCATTTGAAATATTTTGAAAAAGAACAATCTGTTCTCACAGAACAATAAAGTGGCAATATTTTCATTGCTGCTCAATTCAGAGTGTCGGTACATAGACAGACTGTGCCAATAACATTCCCCTCCTCTCCAGAATCCCTGCCATGACAAGAGACACAAAGACATCTGGTCCAAGGAGAAGACCTGTGACAGGCTGCCCAAATTCCTGGTGATCGGTCCGCAGAAAACGGGTAAGGTCCAGCCTCCACGTCCCTAGCCAATTTTTACTACAGAAAAACTAAATGGCATCATTGGGTGTTTTGAAATTCTTCATATCAAACTATACGTTAAAGTGACGAATCATATCACTGACGATGATGATGATTCTTCTTCCTCACCGCTCAGGCACGACAGCGCTGCACTCCTTCCTCACCCTCCACCCGGCCATCACCAGCAACTTCCCCAGCCCGACCACCTTCGAGGAGATCCAGTTCTTCAACGGGCCCAACTACCACAACGGCATCGACTGGTAACCCTCTACCCTCCACCCCACTCCCCCTGCCTCTCCTCACCCTCCTCAGATATCAAGGGCAGGGCCTTCAGAGCACAGAGGCAGCTCTAATTAAACTCCCCCGCCGCCCACACCCCCACAGCCCCCGTCACCTTGTCACAGTGACAGATTGACAGCGGCCCCTACCTTCTGTTTAATGCTCATCACAGTTCAGAGCTGCCTGGAGCCAGCGGCGTTCAAAACAGCCCTCACCTCCGAGACCTGACGAGGGTTCCCTTTTAAAATTAATCTGCAGAGATGAATGCGTTCTGTGCCAAGAGCAACGAGCTCACCCTTGATAATAAGTACAGAGGGACTGAAGGACCGAGCTGCCATACCCAGCTATGAAATAGGGCCCGGCAGATGTAAATGACCTCGCGGCTTCTCTCCCGTG
>CM032890.1:9515215-9557715 GCA_019176425.1 Megalops atlanticus | reverse complement strand
GTATCCTGTGCTTACACACACTGCATACACATACATACACGTTTGTGCTTTCCATGCACTCATGAACACACACACACACACTTTCACACACACTGCATGAACAAACACACATATATGTGCAGTCACACTTACACTTACACACACACACTTTCCATACATGCATTTGTACACACTGCATACATACACACAGTACATACATACACACATACACACAGTCTGCGTAAACACTTGGCAGACACGCACATAATCTCGCCTGTGCACACAGTGCATGTAACTGACACGCACACGCAGCCTAATGCAGGGGTTCAATCTTTAACTGTGCCGTCGGGGGAGTGAACGCAGGGCTGTCCAAAAGAGACAAATGAACTGACCCCAGGGTAGGGGAGGGGGCAAGTCTCAAACTGGTGTGTCCATCATAACAGGAGCTGCTGTCTTGTTTTTTTTTATTTTGTAAAAACTGTCTAAAAACTAAAAAAAAAGACTACCAACACAGTATCGTCTCTAATAAATGCATAGAGAGGTTGGAACGGCTGTGTGCCTCCGTTTCTTCATTCAGAGCTAATGTATCAGGCAAAATGAGCTAGCGCAAGGTGTAATGTCAGAGCTGGTCTAACATTACGGCAGGAAATGGAACCTCATTAACTACTGGGAGATTGAGCAGTCTCTGGAACAAGCATCCTGTGTTACCTGACTGTCCAGCCTTTTTCCACAGGTCTTGTTCCTACTGTACTTCAGCGGTCACAATGTTTTCATTAATAATCATCTATGGTCTTATAGTACGTGTTCATCCATACCTATCCATTCGTTTCAAAAGTGGAGCTGTTTAAATCCTCATAAATTACACATTTCAGTAACGACCTGAAGGTATCCTGAAAACAAAGTCTGTTATGTATGATCCTAAACCAAACCCCTCCCTCTCCTCAAGTTGCACTGCGGGGTGGGTCACGGACACGCCAGTACGCAATTGATCAGATAAGAGTGACGGATCTGGAACAGCTCTGGTTGTCGTTGCGTGACCGTTTTGGTTCCACGTGGAAACGGTGCGCTCCTGAGACCGTGGAGACCAGCGGAAAAGAGGATCGAACGGCAGCGTTGCCCTGCCAGCCAATCAACAGGTGTCACTTCGACAGCACGAAATGCAGGGGGCCGTTGTGTGCCTCAACAACAAAAACTCTGCAGCAATGAAAAATTATGCTCTAATCGCAAGTCCGGTCTGCGAACACTTCAGCTTCTTTTTATGTTTTTGGCTTTGCTATTTAACAATGTTACAGAAACACTGCGCTAATATTTTGATGGTACATCTCTTCTAACGTAATGGGGGCAGCATTTTTCTCATAGGGGTCCAGTCAACAATAGCGCTGTGCATAGTGCTATAAATAGTGGGGAAAAAAAAACATGATCACATACACGCGCCCTGCAGAGAGATGTGGTGTAGCATACTAAAGACAAGGGCTCTTCCATCACCCTGATAAATCGGTGTGAAAATGTTAAATAGGCATATCTTGTTCATTAATCAGAGAGTCTAACGGTTAACAAGAGACTTGACCTTCATTTCAGTGCCTTTGAAGTATTTCATTATCCCGGACCTTGAGTAGTGGTGGGAAAAAACGCTGCCTTAAAATGACTGTGTTTATTACACAAGTTAGATAATGTGAACAAGACTCAAGAAACCAACCGCGGTAGTTAATCTACAGGAATCTGACTCAGAGAGAAAATAAAGAAATGTAAATAAAAAGCCAGTGGAAAGTGTCAATGCTTCGTAATCAGAATAGATATGGTGGATGCGTGCTATACCAGACTACGGGCTTTGCAGGACTTACAGGTACAGACATCAGATGTTAAAATCACATTTCTGCATCTGCTGATGTGAAAACCCAGAGCAGCCATGTTAATGCCACATTTTCATGCAGTAGTGACATTTTGTGATTGTGATTTGTAATTAATATTCACTTGCTGTAATTTATCTTATCAGACCGACATCAGCCCGGGGCAGACGACACCCAAGGAAACTACACGTGCTAATATCACGCATGGTAATGTATAACTCCATGAAAGGAAACCCACAGAAATGATGTAGTTTTAGGTCAGGATCTTCGTTAACCCCTGACACAAAGTCTTCATTGTGAAGAGCAGTGTCTATCGTTGCCAGTAAAGCTGTCACCTCCCAATGACGTAGTTTGCACGTTTCTGCTCAGAGGAATAGTTTCTCAACTCTTGGTATTACTTCGCGCCTGTGGAAAACGGATTGACGTACTCACGCATTTAAATAAAGTCTGCCGTGGTTTCATCTGTTAGCAGGTATCTTTTTAGCAGTCGCTGACACAAAAGAAGAACTTTCTTTAATAATGTATAGCTGACACGTAATGGCCATAACAACAGTAACTAACTACGTATCTTGAGAAGACACCATATTGAAGCCAGACTACTACTACCCGTGAATAGGCCTACCGTTGGGAGACAGTGCTTTAGGCCGTGAAGTCATTCTTCTCACAATACTTCTTGTGCACTGTCCCCCCTGTTCTGTTTTACAGCATTTCTACAAGTGATAAACCCAACACGATTGTGTGTGGCATATTATCAAAAACATCGCCCTATTTGACTAGAGCGCACACTTAAAATGCACCCTTGTAATGGTATGGTAATTGTACATGTATCAAATTAACAAACTGGACAAATTGAGATGGAATTGTTTGTAAGGAATATTTGCATACACACCTTCTTTCAGAAATTGAGTTTGACTGGAGCTTCATAGCAGAGATAAATCAATTTCTATAGCAGACCGGTTCTTTTAAGTGTTAATTGTATATGCATTTACATGGTGAGTTCATGCATCATTGATCAGGTCCTAGCATTAAGCATTATCATATAATTTCATCACCCTAAGCCCTTTGCCTATTGCCATATAGCAAAGTATCTGATGGAAATTTCCAGAGTAAACCCTGGTTCTAGTTGGCATAAAAACTCTTTCTTTGTGTTGAGAAATGGGTGTTTGCCATCTAAAACAAACAGTTCTTTCCTGTAATAGGATTAAACCATTGTGAAATGACGTTACCTTTTGCTGTTGAAAGGTGGCTTGCCCCTGCTTGCCCCTCTGATTGGCCCAGATGCCCCATGTGGCATCTTTCTGCCAATCAAGAAGCAGCATGAGCTGCAATTTGGCACAAATGCAACATGTTGCTACAGAAATGGGACCACCGTGGCTGGATGACCAGTTACCATTGACATTTGCCATTCTTAAGAACAGCACCATTTCTGGATATTAGTTTCACTTGCATAAATGTAACTTTAAGGCACTGTAATCTCCACATACTGCCAGTTAATATAGTACAGATGAGTGAGACACACAAAAAAGGTGACAAAAAAGGAGTCCTGTTTTATAGTGGCACCAAGAAACAGGACAGACAGACACTGTTGAAATGTTATTTTTATTAAATACTTTCAGATCAAGTTTCAATAATAACAAAGCTATGATGAAGACCTACTAACATTCAAACAAACACTTGATAGTTTTAAATTCATGGTTTATTAGTTGTATGATCATGCAAAATCCAGCATCCAATTTAAAACTCAGAGTATATTTATATGTAGCCCCATAATATACGGTTACAATGCAATAAATTTACTAATAAGGAGGGGAACATACCAAGCTAAGGCTTTTCATTTTTTCCTTTTTTAAAATGTGATACATCACTTATATTTGAGACGGAGCAGTTTTCATTGACCTCAAAGATGCAACTAACATAGATTTCCTTTTTTTTTAATCAAGTAAACACAGACAGTGAAAAATATTTACCAGAAAGTAGACATGCATATTTCTTCCTCTTGTAAAACTGCATATATAGTTTTCTTGTTAAACTGTGGCTTTTTAAGAATTACTTTTTCAGTATTTGTTTTCGTAAGTATGTCAAGGTTATCCTCTGTTTTTTCAGCTAGCAGTTAAGTACCATCAAGGTTATGACTATTCTTTAATCAGTTAGTGTCTCCCTCTTTTCTTCCCTTTAATTTGTTTTTATTTTTGTTGTTGCCTTTTTTTGAGTTGAAGTAAACTGCATTGTAGCATGTAATCTTCCACATTAACAATCCTTGGCTGTGAGCACACACACGTGAATCTAGCTTGGCCAGGCAAGACAGCCGGTACTCACAGCGCAAGTCAAAAAACTACTTAAAACAGAACATCACATCAGTATAATACATAGCATCATGGAGGAGGTGACACAGTGTTATGGCGTTGATATGTTACACAGCCCAACAGTGTGTTACACAGCATGGTGGGGGTACGCATGAAGTGCTAGGAAAGGTAGGAGGCGCAAGTCAGTCCGTTTTTTTTTTTTCCTTCTTTTCTTCTTCTGAAACAGATTTGAGTTTTTAAAATCCCGCCAGTTTCTGCTTCCCCTCTAGAGGCGGAGCTGACCGTCTCTGACAGGTGTGACAGAGCGTGGTACACAGCTGGGGGGGGGGAGGTTGGGGGCAGAACTAGCCCCGGGCACAGAACCCCGACGTTACAATTCACACACATTGTCTACTCAACACGGTGAAAACAGAGACTGTTGCGATGTTTCGCCATTTGTCGACACAGGGATATGTTTTAAAGGGAGCTCGTTGACTGTGTGTGTGTGTGTGTGTGTGTGAGATGAATGTGCAGACAAGCCCTATGTTTTCTCCCCTCTCTAAGAGCGCTGTCGGGGGTGTCTGCCTCAGAGAGTCTCTACCAGAGGAAAGGCAAGCTTGTGCTCCCCCTCCCGACAGCTTGTGCTGGCAAGAAGCCCTCCACCAAAGAGGGAACAGAGAGCACTAGGTACAGCTCAGCTGTTTGAGGGGAGACCTTTGTGTGTGTGTGTGTGTGTGTGTGTGTGTGTGTGTGTGTGTGTGTGTGTGTGTGTGTGTGTGTGTGTTGAGAAGGATTGGTCAGGATACATGTATATATGTGTATGTGTTTGTGTGGAACGGGACAGAAAGCACTGAGGCCCAGCTCTGTCCCACTACACACAGTTGCCAGATTCTCTAGGCCTGAGCTCCAAACCCTTACCTTTCAACTTCTCCATAGTTATTTACATTTCAAATAAAAACATGACTTCAATTATTCATCATAATACCAGCACTAAGAATACTAACAATAATAACATAAAGAACAGAAACCATGGCGAACCAAACCTTCGATTGCCTTCGGCAGGGCTCTCGGGCCTATGGCCTCCTGTCCCTGCCTTCGCCGGGCTGGCAGCTGGTCATGTGACAGACTGCCACGCCCACCAGAATCCCTCCCCCGCTGTGCCTGGGTCCAGAGCAGGCACCACATGCGTTCCTTCCCTAGGCTGCACAGGCCGGTGATGGAAGAGAGGTACAGAGGTACAGCAAACAAACACGAACAGAACCAGAACCCGAGTACACAAGACTGCGGATGGGAGGGGCCACGCCCTGCGGGGGCGGGCCAATGGAAAAGCGGACGGACAACGATGATCTGATCCCTGGGGAGAGGCGGGGAGGGGGGGGTCAGGAGGGAGAGGAGGGGAGAGGAGGTGAGAGGGAGGGGAGAAGGGGGGGAGCCAACCTGAAGTTGCAGAAGGTCCACTGAGAGTGAACGTAACAGCATAAAGTCTCAAGTGTATACAAAACAGTTCAGGCCATTGATTGGTTTTTCTTAAAAGTAAATGGTACGAAACAAAATCACAGAGAGGACTGGGCTTCAGGTGTTTGTGGTTTGAGCTGGGGGGGTGGGGTCAGAGTGTATTTCTCCTCAGACTCCCCTGGTGGGACAGGGTTGGGAGAGGGGGGGTGGGGGCAGGGGTGAGTGAGGGAGCATTCAGAATCCCTCAGTCAGTAGTGTTTAGTGCCCTCGGGAATTGTGGGTAAGTCATTCAGACACTGACTTTGGAGAGGCAGGCTGAAGGCATGTCTCTGAACACTGATACTAAATGTGTTCTGCAACTTCAGGTTTTGGTGAGGGTGGGGGAGGGTTTGCCAGACATAGACAAACCCGGCGGAGCCCAGCACAGCTCAGAAGCCTGGACCCTGGGCCTTCTCTTGCGTGAGAGAGTGTGTACAAACGGGTTTTCAAAACGCAGCAAAGCGAGAAGCCCAAGGGCAAGGGGGTGGGCTCGGGACAGGGGAGAGGACACACACCAACTCCCTTCCCAAACCCTGAAAGTGAAGCCTTTTCACTTCTCTCCTTATATAGAATCTATACATAGGAATCTTAAATAAAAAAAATCCCCCTTTTTAAAATGAACTTGATTGAAACTCAAAATACTTCCAAGTACAGCATCATTCAGGAGATTAAAAATCAGAGTTCCACAATAACACAAGAGAATACTAAAAACCTGCCCCACCCACCCCCTCTCTCCCGAAAGTAATTAAACCGACACTAAAATAATATCTTTCAAATGCCTAAAGTCTACACTTTGGTGCTTTTAATTCCGATATTAAGTAACATATTTACTTCTTAAGATATTCTGCCCTATCTCACTCTCTTGACGTTTGCATCCAAAAATCTAGATACACATGTTTTTTTAAGTTTTTGAAAACAAAACAAAAAAGAAACTACACCTTCCCCTGAACCGGAGGTGCACACTTTGTAAAAATTCACATTTCTAAACTTCAATCGCTGGAACTCCTCTTCATTTTTTTTTTTACGTACATACATGTTTGTAGTTTCTGATACATTTCAATTTTTTGTCATATATATTTATAAATACTTTAAACACCTTCTGGACAGTGTAAACGGGCAAAAAAGATGGATCCATGGACAGAGGACAAGACAGCGCCCCCGTGTGGGCGTCAGAAGCATGCACCGTCCAGAGGCCGGAGCCGCTGCCACAGCCGGCTCCCAACATCAGGCGAGGGTTGGACTGAATTGGTGGTGGTGTCATCGTTGATTGGCTTTTTTATGTTTTGTTTTTTTTTTTCATGTGTTTTAAAACTTCAAGAGGTCGCGTCCGGCCGGGCTCCCGGCGCCAATCCCACCACGGAGAAGAAACGCTCCAATCTGCTGGAGAATTCATCAAGCTGGGAGGGAGGGAGGAGGGAGAGGGGAGCGTTAGACTTGAGCACAGGGACAGACTGCTCTGACGGAGTCCGCACTAACCTCTGCCTGCAGGCATGATTCATTCATGTGCGGGAGGACACAAGACGTGCGACACTCTGCATGTGGACGTGTGTGTGTACACAGTATGTTTGCCAGTATGTGTGTGAGTCTATGAGCGTCTGTCAGTATGAGTGTGTGTATGTGTAGTGTTAGTGTCTATATGTGTTAGAATGTGAGTTATGGATGTCAGTGTTTATGAGTATGTGGGAGTGTATATGCCCATGTTTATGTGTGTAATTATGTATTAGTGTATGTATGAGAGTGTGTGTGTATGTACATGCGTGTTAGTGTTTATAAGTGCCTGTGTGAGTGTATGAGTTGTGTGTATGCATATTAGTGTGTTTCTGTGTGTGTGTGTGTGTGTGTGTGTGTGTGTGTGTGTGTGTGTGTGTGTGTGTGTGTGTGTGTGTGTGTGTGTTTGGTGTGTGTGTGTATTTGTGTGTGTGTGTGTGTGTATGTGTGTGTGTGTGTGTGTATGAGTGTATTTGTGTGTGTGTGTGTGCGCATGTGTATGAGTGTATTTGTGTGTGTGTGTGTGTGTGTGTGTGTGTGGGTGTATTTGTGTGTGTGTGTATTTGTGTGTGTGTGTGCGTGTGTATGAGTGTATTTGTGTGTGTGTGTGCGCATGTGTATGAGTGTGTATGAGTGTATTTGTGTGTGTGTGTGTGTGTGTGTGTGTGTGTGTGTGTGTGTGTGTGTGTGTGTGTGTGAGAGAGAGAGAGAGTGTCCCTACCTGTGCCCAGTGGGTTCACTGCAGGGGCGCGGCGGGGGCTCCTGAACAGTGGAAGTGGACGTTGAGCCACTTGGAGTCGCGGCGGTGCCAGACGCGGGTCTCCTCTGATTGGCTGCTGCGCGGCCGGCCCTGGCTGTCGATGTACTGCGTCAGGCGGATGTAGGCGATGCAGGCCGCGTCCTCCCCGATCAGGTGCACGTGCGGGTTCAGGATGGTGGTGTGCACCGGCTTGTTGTTCTTACTCAACACTGCAGGGGGCGACAAAACATCAATCAAACATCCAGCATATTGAAAACCGTTATGAAGTACTGTTCGTTACTCACAATCCAGCGAGTGGTGGTTTTACTATGTGAGACTGAAGGGGTAGCTCTGATATCACATTTCATTGGTTGCTCACATTTCATGATGCTTCAGATATGTTCTTTACTTAATTATCATTGACCTGTCATGAGAGAAATTCTTCAGAAAAATCTAAATGGTGCAACTGCACATAAAATTTATGTGTTGTGTGTCCCTCTGCACAGGTTACAAATTTCAGGCTGTTAACCTTCATCTGTTTTTGGATTAAACAGGAGAGTCACTTCTATACACGGTGAGTAGCTGCACACGTAAAGTTACTCACAGTTCTCAAAGTAGAACTTGTGGAAATCCATGCCTTCCACCAGGTTTCCAAGTGCTTCGGGTTCAAAAGAGGTCAGCCCAGGGTCACAAATTCTCCTGCAAGAGGGAGAGCCCCTTCATAAGGTCCCCACTGCCGTCACTTGGTAAACAACAAGGGCAGGTGCTCATGTGCTGTGTAGGTCTTTGGAACAGACTAGTGTGTAGAAGACCACACTAGTTAATTAGTTGTGGCCCAAGTGCATGATGGGAATTGTCTTGGATAGTCAGCGGCTGCTGCAGTGTACGTTGGGGACGGCCGGGGAAGAGTCAGTGCAGGCCGCAGTGCATGCTGGGTCACAGTGTGGCCGCAGTGAGGAGAGATTGTGCCGTACTCACGTGTAAGCTTCAAAGTCCCCGTTGTTGATGGCTTCAATCAGCTGCTCTGTGATCTTAATGATTTCCTGCTTGCGGGCTGGAACAGAGAGAGGGGGATGGAAAGATGGGACACAGCGTAAGAAAGACAGCTGTTCTAAACGACAGTTCAGACATATTATCCAGATCAGCAGGCAAACCCCCTCCCGCATGCTTTTCCCCTCCTATCTGTCTCTCTATCCCGCTGTGCCCCTGTCCCCACACATCACCACACACCCACAACAGTGTGCCTCTCCCCCCCCCCCAAAGCCGCTGCGGTTCGGTGAGGACACAGGGAGCTGAACAGGTCACAGGAAGCCATTTTCCACCACAGCAAGCTGCTGCCTGCCTAAAACTGCAGAAGCGTGCAGTCAGAGGAGCCCTGGGTGGCGCTCGGACACCCCGACATGGCAGCCTCACTCGGAAGGAAACGAGCGGCTGTTAAGGCATTCCGTCGCTCTTTCCGCCAGGCCGCCGCGCCGCGCCGGCCCCGTCCTCTGGCTGACCCTGGAGCAGCGTCCCGCATCTCGGAGGCCAGCCAGCGCACTGCCAAATCCGCAGCGGCGGAACACGAGACCCGAGGAGAGTGGAAAAAACCCGGGGCTCCCGTCTCCCGCGAATGGGATTCCTCAGGAAGGCCCAGCTTCTTCGATCGATTCGTCCTCCAGGAGCCCGCGGTGAGGGGAGCCAGGTTTTGGGGGAGGGCGAGGAGAGCCAGCTTCTGACTGTAGCACCCTGCTGTCAAGACCCTCCCAGCACTGCCACCTGCACTCTCCAACAACGACCAGTGAGCAGGGGCACCGTAGGGTGGGGAAGTTAGGACGATTCCAAGGGCCCAGCACTGACAGGGGGCCCTCACAGAACACTATTATTATTGTTACAGGTTTGGGGGGCCCAATATTATATTCTTTCAGAGGGCCCAAAATTTCTAGCAGCACCCCTGCCAGTGAGAGACAAAACAGAACTGCTGATCCACTAACCAGCCAGCTCTCCTCACTGTGTATCTCAACACTTACAAAATCATAACACTGTTACACCCCTACACTATCACACCCCCCTTGTATCAACTCAACACCCACCGACTCTCACCCCTCTCCCCCATCTACACCAACTAACTGCCATCATATAGACAACACAACCCACACACTGTCTCCTCTCCACAACGCCCCCCCCAACAAGTAGTAATTTTCATTTCAGTTTTTAATAGTATAGTCATGTCTTTATGTCAGGTGACTTATAGCGCTCATGGCACAACATACATGTTCTGTAACCGTAAAGCAAGCAGATGTGTACTGCAGCACTGGGGCTTAAGCACAGAGCTCTGGGGCTCAGTGACAGTGTCTCATCAAGACTCCAGGCTCAAATCCTTTCAAGCGTTCCTATTCGCTTGCCGCCTCCCTTCAGGAACAGCACAAGCGCACAAACAACTGCAAATATTTAAACCCTGCTCAAACTGCCATTCTCGGCACACCGAGACATTCCACAGCCCTGAAACCTGATGTCGCGTCCTCGACGGCGCCTGCAGACGCACCCGGAGGAGTGCAGGCATTCTGAGCCTGTGTTTTATACACAAACTTAATCCGCAGCTCCGTCTGCGTACGCCTGCAGGAATTCCGACGCGGGCCGTGTCTTTGCAGAGAGAGGGGAGAGCGAGGCAGCGGCGGAGTTTAGAGGAGTGAGCGGCTAGAGGAGTTAGTGAAGCCGGTGCGTGGAGGTTAGAGGAGACGGACTGTTTGAATGCCAAGCAGACTGCGCAGTGCATGGGTGAGTGTGTGCGGTGAGTGGCGCTGACAGACAGCCCCGGGCAGCCTTGCACTTACACTGCTGTGCGCTGCTGCCCCCTAGAGGCACGGCAGGAGGCGCGGGCTGAGCATGCTCTAAGTCTGGACAGGACCCCTGCCCTGAACTGTTCCACGCAATACGCTTTACATCATGCAGTGGGCCGGCTGAAAGACACAACATAAAATCAACACAACAGCAACAAAATGCGCACGAACATACAAACACGCACACGTAATTAATCAAACGCACAGTCCATGCAAACAGTAGGAAGAGAAAACAATAAAAAGAGACATTGACTTCGGAAAGAAGGACGTACGATCAGGTTAACAACAGATCAGCTACATCTAGACTACAAAGCAGGACTCTGGGAGTGAGAGACAGGTGTGGAACAGCAGGGAGTGTCAGAAAGACTTGCCCATGGCACCATCCATTACTGCTGTGGAGACAGAGCAAGGTAGCAGAGAGGGGCTATATGGCACCGCGTTAGCAGATGAGCTTTGAGGCACATCTTCCCCCACACACAAACACAGAGCCAAAGACTGTGCAGGCAGACTGGGACAGGCAGCTGTTCATTAAGCTGGACATTAAGCGGAACAGGCCAGCAGGGGGCAGCATTGGCACCAGCACTGTGCAGAAACTTAAGGGAGGGGTCGACCGAGGGCTTGGTTTGAGGAGCTAAAGCGCAGGAAGCACAGCTCTGACATCAGAAAGGCCTTCCACCGTTAGCGAGCAGTGACCAGAGAGCGAGGCAGCGAGCTCGTGTCCGGCCACGCCTCAGGCCTCGGGCCCGCGGATCAGCTGTCAGGGCACAGTGTTCATGTCAGAGAGATGAATAAATGAAAAGGTCACTGAGCTTAAGAAGGTCAGGGCCACTCTCTCCATGTCAGAGAGAGAGAGGGAGAGATAGAGAGAGATGTTAGTCAGGGTATTGGAGCGGACTGACAGTGCAGGGGCCGGCTGTGGCCGGGAAACCCAACACCTGGCACTAACTCTGTGTGTGTGTGTGTGTGTGTGTGTGTGTGTGTGTGTGTGTGTGTGTGTGTGTGTGTGTATTATCTGTGTGTGTGTGGGTGGGGTGTGTATCTGTGTGTGTGTGTGTGTGTGTGTGTGTGTGGGAGGTGTGTATTATCTGTGTGTGTGTGGGTGGGGTGTATATCTGTGTGTGTGTGTGTGTGTGTGTGTGTGTGTGTGTGTGTGTGTGTGTGTGTGTGTGGGAGGTGTGTATTATCTGTGTGTGTGTGTGGGTGGGGTGTATATCTGTGTGTGTGTGTGTGTGTGTGTGTGTGTGTGTGTGTGTGTGTGGGGGGGGAGGTGTGTCTGTGTGTATCTGTGTGTGTGAATTTGTATGTGTGTAATTCTGGGTGTGTGTGGGTGGGGTGTATATCTGTGTGTGTGTGTGTTGTGTGTGTGTGTGTGTGTGTGTGTGTGTGAATTTGTATGTGTGTAATTCTGGATGTGTGTGTGGGGCTGTATATCTGTGTGTATATGTGTGTGTATGTGAGTTTGTATGTGTGTCGGTGTGTGTGAGTATATGTGTGTGTGGGGGGTGTATATCTGTGAGTGTATGTGTGTGTATGTGCTTCTGTGTGTGTGTCTAAGAGAGGGAGTGTGCAATCTCCAGAATGAGGGAAGGCAGCCAGGCTGGGATATCACCGGTATGGCTTGCTCAGCAGGGGAAGGGTGAAAGAGTTGGCACTTCCGCTCCCGTCCTCTTGTTCCACGGCCCTCCTGAATAATTCAAGCCCCACAAGGCGCCGGCAGGGCCACATTTATTAAAGCTGAATAAGGTTAGTGAAATCCTGCAAGCGGACAGCAGCACGGGGCCCAAAGGTGGCCTGTCACCCTTGTCCACGTCCTGGTGTCACCACCTTCCTGCAGAACCTCTCCCCTGACCAGAAGCGGGTCCAACCCAAAGGCATGAGGGCCACCCACTCTGTTAGGATGCCTGATATCAGTCAGTCACATCTTATCTCGTACAGTGCAAGAAAAGAACACTTCATGGATCACAGTACAGATTAACAATTAATGACATGTCCTTTGGGAACACTTTACATACAGCAAGATAACATATAAAGAATATTATATAAGCAGTATAAATGACTGGCTCTTACTGGGATGAAAAAACAATGCAAACAACTTCCCCTTATGGCACCCACAGGTAAAACCTTAAGAGCAAAACTGCCTAATCGATTTGGGTGGATAGTGTAATTAAGCTAGCTTGAGAGGAGAGGAGAATGCAACAAGTGCATACAGTAACAGGCTGCTTAAAGGGAGTTCCTGACCTGCCCTGCAGTTCGTTTCAGTGTGGCTCCACAAGCCAGTGCCCCAGTAGCCAACGAGCCACGAGTTTAACAGTAATGTCATGCAGGTACACGCTGGACGAGACCACGGAGACACTTGCCACACACCTACCACACTTTTCTGCATTACCCCCTGAGGGCTGATCAGAGATCAGCAGAGGTGATCAACTGAGTAGGCGGGGGCCGGGAATGGACTGCAATGTAGACAGGAAGCAGTCCTCGCCCTGCCCTTGTCTCCACCTACCCCCACTACGGCCTTAACAAGAGTCACAGCTCTCCGTGCTGCGGTCATCGAAGGCCTTCTCGGCCACGAGTCTCACAGTGGCTGAACCTGTTCAAAGGGCCCCGGGGGGGAAGCAGCACAGTGAGGGGAGTGGAACAGGAACGGACCACCGGAGTGGAGCAGAGATCCAGCCACAGCGACGTCTGTGTGCCGCAGGCCGCTCCTCAAAGGCTTTTAAGCCCTCTCCTTCCAGAGCTCCGATAAATATTACAGGAGGACGCGTGGGGGGGAGGGACCTTCCATCTGAAATGAGCACATTCCTTGCTGGAAGGGGGGGCGCAGGAGCGAGTTTTCATAATGAACTGAATCGGAGGAAGCCTGCAGACGTTCAGACATGCAGTGTTATACATCAGGCGGCCTGTCGTCGGCGGCTGCCACGAGGAGCTGGAACCGGAGCGCCGACGCTACTTCGTTTGGCACAGTAACAAACAGGGATGTGTTTCCTTTGCTTTTGGCACACAGCATGATCAAGTGGCATATGTGAGGACGACAGATTGGCACTGATGGGACAGTCTACACGCGCCTGTATCCACAATTGCCTTTAAAAGGGGGTGAGGGACATCCAGGGATAGTGCTTGGTTGGACGACACAAGCCTAGCTAAAATCAGCGTGTGCTTACAACGTCCAACTAAACCTTCTTCCTGGAGGTCATCAACAGGCATTTATTCATGTTCCCCAGAAAAACGATGAATAAATCATAACTAATCCTGATGTTCAAAGTGGATATATTGGACATATTCACTGCACGGTGAGTCAACCTACATGCCCTTTAAACCTCATTCTTTTCAGTGTGTATCTGCCCATCTGGTTTTCATCTCAAGACGGCTGCGAGATGCCGATATGGAACCCTATGAAACCACAGGCCGGCCGCGTTATCTCCAGAGGACGTTTACGAGAGATCCGCTCCTCATCCAGTCCAGCGATTCGTCTAAATGTGTCCTCATACGCCTTCTCTGTGGGCCGAAATCGAGTTAGCGCTTCCATACGACAGCTTAATAAAGTATCAGATTAATACAGGCACAGCACTGGAGGCACTGCACGTGCTAGACACACGCAAAACATGGTTTATGGCAAATGTTACAGATTGCATGAAGCTCAGCATTGAGCTACACGAGCCCTGACCGCCGCCCAGTCTGACGGTCACTATGAGATCCGTTTCCTGGTGTGTGTCCCATTGGCCGAGAGGAAAGAGGGCAGGTCCAGGGCAGCCCCTAGAGGCGTGGCACCAAACTGCACAGGGTTCAAACTGCATGCGAGAAAAGATGGGGTTCACAGCAGAGAAGGGGGAGGCGGGTGTCACGGGACACGCTGGCAGGAAGAAGTCAAGGACATAAAGCAGATCCCTGGCATGTTTTTAGGAGGAAATTTCAAGAACACCAAACTCCGGAAAACAAAAATAATAAAAAGGGGAAGCAGAGAACACAGAGTCGGCCCATGTCAAGAACATGAGAAAGAGAGACAGACAGAAAGGCTTCCAGAGGCAACTGACTGTTTAGACGCAAGGACAGGAACGGGCAAGCTGCCGTTAAGCTCCAGGGGCACGGGGTGTGAGCTCTCAGCCTTCATCAGAGCATCACGGAAAAAAGGAGACTGATCTTCAGGGGACGACAGGACAGCTTCACAGCAAGAGGCGCAGCAATCGGGCAAGATGGCAGGGATAAGGGCGCGTTTTGGGAACAGAGAGATCTGGAGCTGCCACAGAGGCCTCACACTGGGGGCGTGAATAGATGACATCACCATAAACAGAAGGTGCTTGCGTTTCTATGCACTAGGGCAAGGAGAAGAGTTGAGGACAGCACACAGGAAGTAGCGAGGAGCTGCAGTCTTGGGGGTCAAAGGCCGGGGGTGGGGGAGAGCCGGGGTGCTGGGGTGTGTGCACAAACGGAAAGAAAGAGAGAGGAGAAGATCCAGAAGACAGGGGACTGAAGAAGGACAGGGCTTCACCCGGGGAGCCAGGAGAGCGGTCTGAGAGCAGGACAGTGCTCTGTCTGTAGAGGGTGTGGAGGAAGCTGGAGACCTCCCCACCCCGCCGTGAGGAGCAGAGAAGAAGAGGGGGGGAGGCGCTGTGGGCAGAGGAGGGGGGGGGGGGTGGGGTCAGGAGGCAGGCCGCGGCGGACTTACTGGCGGGCGGGCACTGAGGGGACTCCGCCTGGCCCGTCAGCTCCTCGGTCGCGCTGCACTGGCTCGCCACCGCGCTGTCGCTGCTAGCGCCACCGGCAGACGCTGCCGCCATCGAGCCCGGGCCCAAAGAGAAACACAGCGGGGTTGGAACAGCAGCAGGACACCTCCGAGCCCACCCGTCTCCGCCCACACACCCCCGCCCCACCCCGGGGGAGACCCCAGTTCTGCCACCCCACCACCCCCTTCCTCCTCCTCCTCCTCCTCCTCCTCTACCCACTCACTGGGGGCATGTGCCTTCCTCCAGTCCCTGTGTTCCCTTGTGGTGTAAAAACTGTCACTCTGTATCAGTGCCGAGGGTGGATATCCATGCAGGAGAACATTATCTGTGGTACAACAAATACCGCTCTGATGGGTGCAAACAGTGCTTCCGTGGGAGGGAAACCAGGGGGCAGTGCTGCCTGACATCCCTTTTGGTGACACAGGAACAGATTGATGTAGTCAGAAGTTGCAATTTTCTGGGAGAGAGGACATCCTGCCCCACCCCCCAGGCCTTGCTACAAAGTGCCCTCTCGCACGCATGCCACACACACACACACACACAATGACACAGCAGACACATTCCATCTTGGGCGTGTCCCCCCCCTCCATGGGGCTCAGAAAACGCACCCTCGCTCCGTCCCAAAACGCTCTATACACACCCAGTCGTGACAACACACTCCTCCCTACAGCTCTGACTCCTTGCCTACAGCTCTGGCAAGAACACACTCCCTCGCTCTATCTCTCTCTCTTCTGTGGAAGGGCGCGTGTGTGTCTGCGTGTTAAAGTGTACTGAAAGAGACCTCTGTTAGGAAATATTTTCGCCCGCTCCCAGAATGCCAGGCATTTTGCACTGTTGCACGCCCTGTGTCAGCGGCGGACACGCTAGCCCTGGAGACCGTTGCTATATTTCCCTGCTGATTCAACGAGAAGGAACCCTTATAAATGTGAGCTGCGTTTAATATCTCCCCGGAGGTGGGGCGAGGAGGTGAGGGAGGGGGTTGAATTGGAAGTGCTGAGGCTCTTGATCCGGGAGGGCGTTCTGTCAGCGTATTCGGAGGAGCTGCTGGTTTTCAGAAGCGGCTCAATGCTGTGCCCGACAGTCGCACTGCACGCATCTGCTATTGAAACACATTCCCTTTGTAAGGGGACAGCGCTTATTACGCTTGACCCTAAGCGGCCACCCAACACCGGCCCAAGGGCATACTCGAGAGGCTGAAGCTTACAGTCGGGTGAGCGTGGATCAAACACAACCTGCGGTGGGTTTTTCTCCAACGTCCACGAAAGCACACATCATGGATGAGTGCGTGTGTATATGTGTGTGTGTGTGTGTGTGTGTGTGTGAGAGACATTTAATAGCATCGACTGAAGGCGGCGCGCTGTGGATTGACTGATTCCCAAAATGGGAATACCACCCAAACCGAGGGCAGCATGGCGTTAAGTATCTAAGGTCAGGGGAGGTCATTACCCTCTGGCACAGCACTACAGACATAAGATTTTCTCCTGATGCCTCCAAAAGCCCCCCACCCCCGACCTCCTGCAGCTGCCTGCGACACGTCACTCGGAACTTTTCCGTGCCCAGACATTGTCCTTGGTTTCCTTCACGCCGACCGCGGGATCCATTTCTCAGCTGCGCACTGTCACAGACAAGTGCCTGTCATCATGTGGTCTGTCACAGCTGCCTGATGAATGGCACTCTCTCTAATGACTACAGCTGCAGCAGGGGCCATTAAGAGTCAGTGAAACAGCTGGGAAACGATCCTCCAAACCCCCATATTTCACATTCACACACATTCATCTGTATCTATAAATCAAAACATCTCTCTTTCTCTCCATCTCTATCTGTCTGTCGCCCTTTCTCTCCCTCAATAGACATATAATAGCGATATACCCAGTACGACCCGATACGACCCGACCAAGCGGCATGCATAGAAACGTGAAGGGTTGATGTGTACCTTTCCTACCTTTCATATCCTCCTCTTCAGTGGTATTGCAGCTCTCTGTGGACCCCTGCAGAAAGAGACAGAAAGAGAGAGAGAGAAAGAGAGGGGGGGAGAGGTAGAGGGAGAGGCCATCAGCTATCGGCCCCAGCTTGCTAGACCCAAGGCTTCCAGTACTCTTACAGTGAGGGAGCAGGCTTCCCTGACAGGAACTACAAAGCCCTACACAATCCAGCAGGTTTAGCCGAGGGGTGACGGCACCTGTCACCCGGAGGTTCCGCTAACGGAGGAGCTGAGGCCGTACACTGTGTGCAGTGCAACACGTGTTCGCTCTCAGTGTTCGGGAGATTACACCCCTGCGGTTCCAAGGTGGGGGGAAGGGGGATGGGGGGGGTAGGAGCGTTTAGGGTGCACAGCCCAATTTCGAGGGGGCATTTGCCACCACCTAGCCCTCTCCTCGTCCCGCTGAGAATTTCAGGAGCAGGAGAGCGCAGCGGCTTACCTTGATGCCATCGGCTGGGTTGTGCACGACTGTGGTCTGTGGTTCCTAGGGGAAGCAGGAAAGAGTTTAACATGCAGGGATGGACAGAGGGAGAAGGGGGGGTGGCACACATTCGACCCCGGAACATCCCCCCCCACTACACACACACACACAAACACAAACACACACACAAACAGTGCTGCGAAGCCCAGGAGCCCCACACCACAAACCCGGATAAAGGGGGATCACAGCAGCAGCCCTGTAGTCCCAGTAACAGAAGGGGCCCTGAGGATGGAATTATGGGATTGAGCCAGGGGTCAGAAGAGATACCAGATAAATAGAAAGCCCTCTAGAATGTAGACAGCAGGAGGAGAGAAAAGCAGAGGCAGGGTGGAGGGGTAGATTTGGGGGGGAAGAGGCTAGGCGAGGCGGGTGGTGTGTTCAGGCTCCTAAGTTCACAACCCAACCCACCCCCAATCGCCAACCCAACACCGCAAACACACCGTCGGCACGGAGACACCCTCACACAAGCACCTTGCTCCCAGCGCTGCGTCACAGCCAGGCACCCACAATGCACTGCTCCCCCCAACCCTCCCCACCGCACACGCACAGACAGGAAGCTGTTTCTGGAGTACACTCGACATGACTCGCAGACACAAAGATGCAGTCCCCGTGCTTTCTAGGCCAGTCGCCTCTGTTTTGGGGAGTGTCCAGACCCCTGAGACTACAGTAATCCAGGATAGTCCCTCACCGCAGAGCCGACTCAAGAGCACCAATCATGCAAAGGCACTGGAGTCCTTCTACATTTTTAGCTCCATCAGAAGCTGACACATTTGAGGGTGATGTCACACGATTTTCGCAATGCCTGCACTGCCAGGAGAGAATGTGGCGATTGCCATTTTTTGCCAAATAAAAGCCTGATTTTTTTTTTTCTTACCGTTTTTTTAAAAACCAATTCAAAGCCTGATAATTTCACTGTATCTGACCTTGAGAGCATCTCCCAGCTCTCCGCACTGCTTCCCTGTGTAAGTCACCTTGCCAAGCGTGACCGGGAGCAGGTTTGCTTTTTCTCTCTTATTTCCCCTGCCTCGCATTCGGCTGCCTCCACCATGGTATGACCAAGACCCCAAGTAGGAGGCGACCGCTCTCAGAGGCGACCAAGCTGGGGATGGTTTAAACGACCGTTTGATGGATTATGTTTTCGGTCCCTGAGGCAGTCACATCACCTATACATAGTGCCCATTAAAAGTGTCAACTTTTTTTTTTTTTTTTTTTTTTGCTCCGCTCTTGAAAAGCTTTTCTGTCCGCTGAGATTTTTCTAATGGCTCTGCGGCTGTAATGGCGTCAGCATTTTATCAATCTTTCTTTCGTTCTTTTTTTTTTTTTTTTGAAAGAGGGACTGCATCTTCATTGCAATTGGAATACTCTGTTTCCTGAGAAAAGCTGGCTCCATTTTTACCTTTAGACCTCAACTGTAAAAGGATTTCACTCAGAGCTTGTGTTCCCTATCCTTCCTCAATCCCTTTCATTTTAAAAGCAAGCAGGCCGAATTTCACAGCTAATACCTGAGGTCACTTTTCAATCAGAGCAGCAGTGCGGTTCCATACAGTTTGAAAACCCCCCACGGGGCAGACAAAAGCACCCTCAGCCTGATTTAGGGACCAATCCAATCAGGAGAAGTAAGTCCAGCTTCAGCCAAAGCTAAAAAATTCAATCAAGAATTCTGCATATTACTTTTTCTGAACTGTTTTTTTTGTCTCAGTGGAAAAAATTTGTGTCAGTTTCAGAAAAAGGCATTTAAGCTTATAGGTAGTATTGATCTTTTTTACAAATTTCTGGGACTGTCTGCTTTAGGGCAGACAGAATTAACCCTGAACTCCTCATTCCCTTTAGCTCCGCTGCTGCTTGTTGAAGAGTGTTAACAGTAGACAATAACTCAGGAAATTTATGAACTGTTCAGTTAATACATAAAGAACCAGATTTGGTTTCTTTTGATAACACTGAAAGTCAGGCAGTGAGTGCTTCTCCAAAAAAAGCCTAGAAGTTTCGGTTTCTGTCAGCCCTGGAGGTCTTGGTAAAATAGGAGCCAAGTGAGTATCACAGGATGCAAACCAGTTGCTTTGGCTAAGTCATCAAAACCAGCGTAGATATCACACATTTCCAAAATGGAGGCGAAGGGGAGGGGAAGGGAAGAACAGAACGAGAGGGAGGAAAACCCAGGGGCAAACTAATGAAAATGCAAAACTGAACATAAAAGAACTAAAACTAGAATGATGCTGGTTAAAAAAAAAACATAACAAAAAACAAAGAAACCAAGTTTAGATGAGATACCATCGGTGCGGAGGATGAAATGCTGCTGTCTTTGGTGCTGCTGCTGCTTACTACACTGTTTTTACTGTTGTTTGTCTGCGGCTGGGGCAAAAAACACAACAAAAAAGAAAAAGAAAAGCAAAAACAAAATGATTTTCTCTTCAGATAATGCAAACAAAGGACCCGGTCAAATGCCCAGCCCAGTCTGAGAGACAGATGCAGTGCAAGTCCTTGACCTCCCCCCCCCATCACTGCCCTCCCCCCCCACACACACAGGTCAAAGCATTCTGAGTTTGCCTGGACCAGCTGCCCACCATTAAAGGCAGAGGCAGCCTGAATGACTCCATTTCCCAGCACCCTCTGCTTCCACCCCGTCAGGCCCCTTGGTGCCTGCCCCTCAATGAACGGCTGCAGCAGAGGAGGATTGTGAGGAGGGAAGGTGGGGGTCGGAACCCGGCATCTCGGCTCCCAGAGGTGGGCGTGGGTCAGGGGGCCGCCCAACTTTCACTGATACACGCTAATGCTGTGAGGGTGTGTGTCAGTGTCTGCCTCTGTGTGTGTGTGTGTGTGTGTGTGTATGTGTGTGTGCGTCTGTGGAAGTGTGTGTGAAAGAGGACCTCAGCTGGCATCTGACAGGCAACAGACGGGTGTGTGAGAGTCTGATATGGGCAGTCTTTGTCCTGTGTGTGTGCGGTCACTCTGAACCCAGTCTGGAAATCTGCTCTAGCAGTGCTCTCAGTGAGAAAGAGAGCGGATGGCCCTCTCTGCAGGCACTGGTGTTTTCGGCATAGGCCTATTAGCATTCCTGACATGCTAACTGATGTGCCGTCTTTCACTTCCCCCAGTGAATGTGCCACAGTGCACGTCTGCAGTGGTCCTGTGTTGGTGTATGCTTGTGTGAGTGCCGACGTCTGCTCTTATTGGCTTCTACATTCTTAAAAGACTTTTAAAATAGAGACTACACAGAGCAATAACACGTCTAAGTATACACACAGATAAACACATGCAATTTAAAAAGCTCTACACACATTAAGAGGTAAATGAGACGGAACCCCAGCCTTGATTCCATACCTGCTGGGGCAGAATAGGTGACCATGCCCTAGGGACAGAGCACAACACAGACAGCGCCACCTAGTGGCACCGTATCAGAATAACCAGGTGCACTGCAGCTCCACAATTGCCCACAAAGGCAATTTAAGAGCCATCTCACACTGGTGGAAGAAGTCAAAGAGGAGGGCCCCTAGATATTGACGCTACGCATATCCAGTTATCTACCGGCCTGTGCATGCAGTGAATTGTCCTGATATGCAAAGGGTTGTTATTTCATTTGAGGTTTTTTTTTTTACTGTTCTTTGTGCTCAGGGTTTTGTTCATATTAATCCAATTCATGTCTCAGTTTTTTTAATGTAGAATCCTTCAGGATTGATTCGGCACCGAGGGGCAAACCGTACAGACTGCAATTAATCTTACTCTACACAACATTGTAAACGGAGCTGATATACATTGTTAATTTGTCATTTACCAGACAGCGTTTGCCCTATTCCACTACAAATGGCATCACTATAGGTTGTTTATGTCCTCAAAACCACAGAGCTGCCAAACATAATGAGCTGGAAGAAAAGAAAAATGGTTTTAGAAAAAAAAATCCTTTATTGCTTTTGAGTGACTCTTCGGAAAAAAAAAAAAAAAAAAGCCCTTAAAGGGTTGTGTTTGAGTCGGGGACGGGGGCGGGGAGATTGGGGAAATGGAGCGTTGCGCTCCTTTATTGCGGCTACATTAGCTGGGTCCCCTCCAGCGAGCTCTGGAGAGCGGGAAAGTGTAAATGTGTTTGGCCCTGGAGGATTTACAATGCGCAATTACACATTAATATCAGCCTGCAGGAGCCGGCGTAAATCAGGGGAGACCAAAAAAAGAGGCTTCCCAGGCCGGGGGCAGCTGGGGAAACCGACGCTCTCCCCCTCCTCCAGCGGGCACGGAGCCCTGGCCCCCGAAAAATCCCGGCCGCCGGAGCCACGGCGAGGCCTCTTCCCCTCCAGGGCCTCCACGACGGTTACCACATCAATGGGACTGCTGCCCTGACTGTGGATTTCGGAAGTGGTGTGGAGCCTGTGGACTGATTACCTCCCGTCCGTGCTCTATCCTTAATGGTTAATTCATTCAGTGCACTTACTTAACTGTGAAAGTGAGCAGAACCTCCATTACACGCCCCTACCTGGAGGGGTTCCAAGGCCTTTTAAAGGCTCCCTCCCGGCCATGACAAAGAGCTCTCTCCTGTAATTTTGCGGGCTCTGGAAAGCACCAGCGCCCTGGTGGTATTCAGTGAGGTAAATATTCTATTCGTGCTCGTAAAATGATCAGCGCACACGCTATTTCTCAGCATTATTGATGGCTTAACGTTTCATCTACTGTAAAATAAAATGGTTAAAAATGCTTGTCTTGTTTTAAAGACAATCAATGTATCAACTAATATCAACAGGTGGGATTCAATAGTGCAGGAAATTCTTAGGTTGCTCCAGCAGCTGGTAAACTTTCCTCAACATTATAAAACACTGACTGCCACAGCTCCCCCTACAGGCACAGTGATGCTGGAGGACTCCGCTCCAGCCCTGTGTGCCTTTGCTACAAAAGAACCTCCATGCAGGCCTAAAACAGCTATTTTCCATCACTGAAGTTCAACCAAGAACCAATGAAAGAAAACAGGAAAGGTAATCTAGCAGAGACTCCGCGGGATTCGAAAGGTGTTTCATGACGTCTTTACATGGGAGGTGCTGCAGAGGGTCAGGAGGCCTGGAAGCAGTGGACGGGGTGGAGCCAGTGGGGTTGGGACAGTGAGGGGGGACGAGGGCTGTAGGTAAGTCCAGGTGAGGTTTGGAGATGGACCCTGTGTGGTGAATGAAGCACATGCAAGCTGCGTCTCGGCCCGGGCCTGAAATGGCTGGCTCCTCTCTGGGGAGCCCGAAACGACCTCGACAGAGGAGTCTGTGAGGGAAATGTGAGCCTCCGGCCGCCTGTGGCACGGATTCCATGACATTCGCGAGGGAGTCGTGTGACAGCTAACCTGCAGTCGTGTTTGTTTTTTCCTTCCATCTGAGTGGTCATTGCTAATGAACCTTGGCGGGTAACCAAAATGGAAAAAAAAAAATAGTTTAAAAGGTGAAAATGAAATTAGAAGGCTTTTTGTTGAGGTAAAACAAAAAAAGAGTGTGTCCAACTGAATAAATAAATCCTCGAATCCATGAAGGAAAGGATGAAAATAAAGAGAAATGTCGCAACGCCCCTCCTGTATCGCTAGGCCAAGCCCGCTGCCGTGAGTCCGCGCTGCTGTCACCATGGAGACGGGGATCACCTGACACCGAGAGCTTCCAGGGGGAGAGGCTCGCTTTGCATCTCTGAAATGGTCAACTTTCAGCAAAGCCATTTCACTGCTTTCTTTCTCCTGGAGCAATTGAGCATTATTTCTCTGTTTGACTTTACGATGAATGACAGCAGAACGCTGTAGAGAAAGCAACCCTGGCCCCTGTCTTTCTGACCCTCTAATCCTGGGCTCTTTGAGCTGGGTTTGAATGGATGAGAAGAGATTGTGGTCCTGGTTCCTGCATGTGGCTGAGTGGTGCCTAGTTCCCATTTTGACTGGAGACGAGGACAACCTGATGCTGTAGGTCTGGGGGGTAGGGTAGAGTGGGTGGGGGGTGTGGGGAAGGGGTGGGGGGCAGACACAGGGACAGTAGGGCTTGGCCTAGCATTTGCTCAAAATTTGATGGGTGACAAGAGTTTGGGAAAGCAGTGAGGCTGTAGCCATGTGACTGAATGGGACAGCGAGCGAGGGAGGGGGTTGTGTGTGTGCGCGTGTGTGTGTGTTTGTATTTTAACATGTAGTTATGTGTGTGTATGTGATGACACAGGAATGTTGGGGCGGGGTAGTGGTGAAGGAGGTGGTGGTGGAGGTGGTGGTGGGGGGGAGGGGTCATGTCTGATGAACCTGAGAGAGCCAATGGAATTCTAACAAAGCAATCCCACAACCCTCTTCATCTCGCCGAGAGAGAGAGAGAAAGACACCGAACAGATCTCACCATTAAATAAACACTGGAGCTGGACTTCCTTTTCTGAACAGATCAAAACAGGAAGGAAGAGAGAACAGGGAAATAAGAGGAAAAAAAGAAACATAAAATAGAAAAAAAAAAAAAAAAACAGCTGGTGGTTAGAGGTTCTCACAGAAGAACATCCACATGAACTCTGCAAGAGTGAGGAATAGGGAACACAGAGAAGGGAGAGGGCTTCTTTCAAGGAAGAAATGATACTAAAAAAGTTCCTTAAAGTGCCGTCTGTATCCCTCAAAGCAGGAGATAGAAAGGAAAATTATACCTTAAGCTTCCCAAGCTGTGTAACATTACATTATTACATTAAGATAATTCTCCCTGTTGCATGTGAGTGTGTGTATTACTATATCTGCAAACAAAAATACTGAGTGAGATTAAAGTGAAAAGAAAAAAAGAAGAATGTCTGAGGAGAATCCAGAATGATCACTGGATGTCGCGGTCACCAACACCCCAGGTAACACAGACCCTCACTTGGGTTTTTGAGACACGTTAAAGTGACATTTAGCCCCTGTAAATCGTGACTCTTCACTGCATGCACTGGCTCCTTTTAGCACTCCAAAAAAAAAACAAAGAAAGAAAGCTCTCACATCAGGTCATAGTAAAACCTAGCTTCAAGATGGTATAATGCACATCACGGTCACTGGTTTCTTAAAAAAATCAAAATAACTAAAAATGCACTGGGCTCAATGGAAACCTCTCTCGGCTCTCAGCACTGAACTCTCACAAACATGATACCACTTCACAACCTCACCCCTAAAAAACTGTCACAGTGGGAGGAGATTTCCATGGAAGGGGGCTCAGACCATGGGGGGGGGGGGGGTGTGAAGGGGTAGTGTTTAATATGGGGTGGGGCTGGAGCCAGGGGCGGAGCCACCCAAGCTGATCTGGTCTTTATAATGAGGTATGCAGAACATGCGTGCTGTGGGCCATGGAGACTGCAAAATATGCCTTTCTGAATTCAAGTTACACCACAACATGCAACTCATGCAGGGCTGTTCTCATCCAAATGTCTAATATATTGTATACACCAGTCCCAAAGATCCAAGGATTTGGTCAAGTTTAAGCATAACACACATATGGGAACAGGCATTCAATAAGGAATACAAAGGGACTCCTCCAGACGTGTGCTGAGTCCTTCGAGGCTCCTTTAACTGAACAGAACCATGCGGCTCTCAGTTACGGATTTTGCGCCGTAACTTCTCAGATCGTAACTGAACCATCGCTGTGTACAGCGTGACTGAAACCAAGGCCACACGCGCGCACACATACACGCACACACACTCCAGACGCACACAGGCACGCAAACGCTCGGCCTGCAAGCCCTGCTCTCCATCTATCCAAGGCTGTGACCTTTCTCTCATGCGCTCCGTTGTCAGATCTTGTATCTCGGAAATAGCTTCACAAAGAAGAACCACGAAGAAAACCAAAACCCACAATTACTGCAGAGCGCACCGTCACCAGTGGCTGTGACTGGTACTTTTCTCTACCACAGAAACACAGGAAAGCATGTTCTTTAGATGGGCTTAGCGTCCAGTGAAAACTAAACAAGGAACCTTAATGCCGACGCCACTGCCCGGCCACCCAGTCCACCAGGACTTTGGTTTAACTACCCATAACTGAGTAGCAACCTAGGGCAAACTCAGGGAGGAGACAGTCACAAAGCTCACAAAGCATCTCAACAGAGCTCTTACCTTCACTCCGTCCGACTTTTTGTTTAGTAAACTTTTGCATGCTGTAAGATAAGAAAAGAGGGAGATGGCACAATCAGGGCGGCACTCTTCAATGGAAATAAACACACAACCTCACCCATCCTGAATTGTTTTGGTCTGGTAAACTCTTCTGAACACAGACTGATGAACACCAACATCATAACAGTTAACATTTTTAAAGCATTTGGCGGACATGAAAATGCATTTCCTGAAAAGCAAGTTCATTAAACATCTTCTGCAAACTTGTTGGAAAAGAACTTACAACTACGGCAGGACAATGACACTGCGAGTGTCTGTGGTAAGAGCTTAGGACTACAGCTGCTGTCTCACAACCAGGCGCCTGTCAGAGAACATGGCTCCCTACTGCTGGACCCGGTAGAGTGAAAGCGCATTGTCAGTGGCCATTTCTGTCCTGGTCACTATGTAGAGTCAACCCAGTCGTTGAACCCAGTGAACCTCGAGCACTGCTCACAGTTACTGTCCTGAAGAGCAGAGGTCTTGGAGTTTGAGTTCTCCCCCACCTACTTCCTGTTACTTCACCCCCATTTCCTGTTACTTCACACTAGTGTTTCGGTGACTGTCTAGGCCGCACCCTGCGATTAGCTCTTTATCTAATGTTGAAAAAATAGCTTTAAAGATTAATTGCACAGGCTTCTGGTCAAAAAAGTATGCCAGACTGCACCTCATTATATCTGTGTACTACTCGCTCTCACACACACATACAGAGGCACACAAACACAAAGACACATAGACACAAGCTACACCTCTCCCACTTCCTACGTTCCTCAAAATTCCTTACCTTCCATTGAAAAAAGGGAAGGAGGAGTGGCGAGAAAAAAAGGCAAGATAAAAAAGATCAATAATTTCATTTTAAAAAATTGCATAGAATGCAGGCAAAAATCACTCTCAGGCTCCAGGCGGTTGGTTCATGCGGCAGTTAGAATGAGGTGGAAGGTGGCTTGCAGGTTATATCAAAAGCTAGTCATGCAGTATTTCCACAGCAAACTACAACTCCCAGAATGCAATGTTCCCCCTAAGTGTCTACTAAGGAAAGAGGGGAGACAACCTGCTGGCTATGGCTCTGATCTAGCCCCTAGACTTGCAGTGTTTGGGTCCAGACACACCAAATCCTGATCACACAATCTACTCTAACACCCAAATAAGCATAGATAAGGTGGCCTTAACACAAAACTTAAGCACAACTAACAGGGACATAACAGGCAAGCTTGTTTCTTGCATGAGTTTCTTTAGACTTTAAAAAAAAATGCTAGCTGCAGTTACTGGGCTCTTCTGCAACAGTTTGGCCAACATGGAGTCAGACAATTACCAAATGAAGACAAGGTGTCAGCATCTCTGATGACTGTAACATGTTGAAGTTACAATCACTTACACAAAGAAAGGGCTTGCAGTGGTCAGAATATAAGGCTCAGACATAAAGTGTACTAACTGCTTGTGACTGCTATGCTAGAGAGGTCTGAAAGTAGAGTCTGAAAGCGGAGCCTGAAACCAAAAGAACAAGCCCACTATGAACTGCATTTAGGAGACATGCATTATTGCAAAAAGGAGTCATGTTAAGGTCTTGGCAATAAAAGAAAGAGACAATAAGTAAAAACAGACTGATCACTTTACTGTAATTTGTTGTCATTCAAGGGCAGCTGGCAGCCCTTCAAGGGCAAGTCAGCGACTGGCAGCCAGGAAATACTATGTTGGTGAAACCATGGCTGCGCTGGGCCAAACAAGTGCAAACATCTCTAAATGTTTAGGAGTTTTAGATTACAAAATGAGACAGGATCCCAAATACAGAGACACCTAATGTCTAAAAAATGTCCTTGGATGCTGGAAAGGTATGTGATGACGGCTGTGTTGTGGTTGGGTGCAGTGCCAGGCCACATTCTCTCCTGGTTGGCCCACCAGGACTGGCATCTTGTGCGGATCCCACACCGGGAGTACCTCAGGGTCCCCCTTCCACGTGAGCCTCCAGCTAAGCAACAGCTCTTACTTCCATAGTTGGGGGGGGGGGTGACCCCACTCCAGTAGGTCCCTAAGCCCTAAACCCCAACCCCCCACGCCCCCCAACTCAGCAGGCCTCAGCTTGATTGACACCACCCTCCTGTCTCTGTGAGCCTGTGATGACAGAGAAGCTTCCCACATTGCAGTAGAGGAGCCCCCTCCCCCCCCACTTTCCACTGGCTCCCACCATCAGCTGTTATTCCCGGAGTCCTGAGAGGTGGGACCATGCGCCACACCCTCGTCGGCCACGGTAACCTCCCCTCAATCTGTCGATGATGTCACAGACACCCCCCAACACTGGCATTCCACTGGCAGGCAAGAATGGAACCAAATGCATTCGTCTTCCCATGCAGACTGATAAGACATGCTGGCTTGCGATGCCTGACACTGTGAACATATTCAAATGGATGCAGTGGCTTTGATACTGGTTTGCCTCTTCTGCCTAGGAGTTTGCGCTTAAACTGGAAGGACAGAGAAAATTGTGACATTTTCGGGTCAATTTTCTCAATAGTAGAGAATGGTTATGGAGGACAATGTGAGTTGATCTAATTAAGATGAAACTTTATATTAATACAAGGAAAGGGGAGTAATGAAAAGTTAAATAACATAAGCACATTTTATTTTTTAAAAAACTAAACATAATACTCTTGTTTTCTCTTTGAGAGTGAACCGATGTCAACAATGGTCCAAAAGAGTTGCCTGTGTGATAAATACTTAAAGGGATTGACTCACGACAGGCAAGGCCAGTGACCTTATTGACATTCAGCACTAAGTGACTGTGTAGACTAACCTGCACAACAGACTGTATTGATTTAAATGCCAGGCTAAAGGACGATTTCTTCCATTACCTGATACACTGTAAAGTCATGCACTGAAAGGTGCCTGCTGGCTGGATTTAGAAACGGGTGGTATGTTTATCCAGAGATAATAAGTCTAAATTTGGAGCTGGAGTTCTGAATGTCACTTCCGTGAATTACATCGATTGCTACAATAAATAGGGGCACCCTCTGCCTTCCCCTTGAGTTTTATTTTCTTGTTCTATAGCCTCTGCACTGGTGCAGAGACCAAGAATCTAAGCATACACATGGTCACTGATCATTGATCCCCATTGGTCCTTGGACAGCCTGTTGCTGGAGTTTTGTAACCACTGGCTTTCTGACCCAATGACTGCAGGCAGGGCCTCCGCGGACCGCCCAATCAAGCTGCGCCCCGCGGCGCGGGCTCCATGCGCGAGGGCGGGGCCGTGTCGGGCGCATGGCGCTAAACTCGGGCGGGTCTGTGTGTGGGATGGGGGCGTGCTGCGGGCAGGATGGATGGGATGCCCACTCAGTGTGTGCGTGCCGGTGCGTGATCGCGGGCGGGGCAAGCTTCCCGGGGCGGCATGCTGGCTGGGCGGAGCAGGGGCGCTGGGGGCGGTGCCCTCCCCCGCCTCCCCCCGTGACGTACCTTCCTGCGCCAGCGCGGCGGTACTGGTGGTGGCGGCAGGGCTGGTGTGCTGCCGGCCCACTATTGGACAGAGAGGCGTTGAGTTGGGAGGAGCCCGCTGACACAGCCTGCAGCCTTACTGAAGCAACCGGTCAATTTCCTCTTCACCCCGCTCCTCCCCAAGCCCCGCCCCTCCCCACAGTGTGACATCACAATGAGAGGGGGCGGGGCCAAGCCCTTGACCCTAGTCTTACCTCCACTTACCTAAGTCAACAGCAATTTTCACTCTGCAGAGAGAGTCACCTCAGTGCACCCAAATGGGTGAGCTGTGTCCACACAAACACATTCACCACAGAGCATTTAAATACTTTGACCGTAGCTAAATATAGCTGTTGTTACTACAAACATGTTCTCTCTAACATATTGCCTACAGCCAATGACCCGTGAGGTGAAAAACATATCCGACAGCAGACAGCCAGCGGTGAAAGCACTGTGCAGTGAGGAGCTTTGCTGAAACACCGCAGTTTGAGAACTCTGCAACATCCTATTGTAAAAGAGAGCATGTGCCAGTTAAAGCCAACCAGTGGGAGTCCAGGTGAACCACTCGGTCACCTTATGCTAATGGCACTGAAGGTTAATATATAACAAGGTCACCATTTACCAAGGTTACCATTGTTGTCAGTGTTTAGAGTGAACCATCCTAAGGCACTGGAGAATCCTCTAATGGACTGCAAGCCAGTAATGGTCTGTGCCTTCTGTTCCCCAGGCTCCAGAGAGTACACACTGCAAATGCTCTTTCAACGTTGCAGCAACGTCGGTGTCGCAACGTCTCCCACTATCTACTCACCTGAGAAATTTCTGGACACAAGCATGGTGGTGAGGATGGCTCCCTGAAAAACCGAACAGAGAATGTGGTCAAACTCGGAACGCTTTCCAGGTTTGTCTTTTAATCTTGCTGAATTCACACTAAACAATCATTGTTTCTTTTGCTGTATGTTGACTTCCATTCATTCACTTAGAAAATGTCTGGGCTGATTCATTCAAAAGGGCAGAGTTCAAAAAAAGCCCCACCTTCAGTTTTCTCCTGGCGTTGAACTTGCGCAGACACTCCACGGTCTCTTGGCGATGCATCATGGATGCCACAGTGGAGCGTTGCTTCATGGGAAAAAGCGAACAAGAGAGAAAGAAAGCAAGAGATAGGGAGAGAGAGAGAGAGAAATGCATCATGCTTAGGGTGCCCGAGGGTGCTCTTGGCAGAGTTTTCAGGAAAAAGTCAACAAGTCAAAAAGTACCTCAAAACAAACCTCAGGGAAAGAGTCTAGCTGGACATACCAAACACTCATCAAGTAAATGGCCCTGATGTGGCTGATTTATTAGCTCTTGATGCATCCAATAATACGAGTTTGTTTTCATTCTACTCATAACCCTAGCCAAGGTGCCTTTAAAAACACAGATAGCAGACCGCCTACTGTGCACAGCAGAGATCACCAAGTCAGTCAGATATAGTATATATCCATATGAAACTAGAAAACTACCTATCCACACACTGTAGATCCACACCATGTTCAGCAAGTCTCTTCAGTGTAGAGCTGTGCAGTGGACACCGTACAGCATAAATCAAAGGTCTTACGTGAACTGATGTTTACATTAGTCTGACCTAAGGGGACGCCTCGATTTTAGGCGGTAGTAAAAGGGTACTTACGCAGACCCATGGGTGCTTTAGGGCCTGGTCAGCAGTGATCCTCTTGGCCGGGTTGATGGTAAGCATCTGGTTGATGAGGTTTTTGGCCTCAGGCGTGACCGTGTCCCACTCGGGAGAGGGGAACTGGGGTGCACGGAGAGAAAAAAGGAGCATGGGACGTCACGGTGAGCCACAGAACCACCGCAACCTTTTTCCGGAAGATTCTGGGCAGCTTTTCAGACTCATATGCTTTTGAGACACTTCAGGGACATGACCAGAAGCTTTTTGCAGGAGCAGATACATTTGGTCTACAAGGACTGACTCACGGCTGACTCATAAAAAATTAAAGACAGCATTTTCATAGAATGGCAAATCTGCTTTTCTTGGACAACCACCAATTAATGCAGGGAGTTCCAAATGTGCAGGGAAATACAGTTTCTTTGGATTTGAGATCCCAGAATCTGTTTTATGAAATTCTAACCCACAGCAGAATGAAGGGGTCTGCACTGAGGCTCAAGTAGGGCTAGTCATTGAAACTTCAGCCACCAGGTCTCAATTAGTCATGAACACAGACACACACAGACACAGACACACAGACACACACAGACACACACACACACACACACACACACACACACACACAAAAGCATGCACACACACACACACACACACACACACACACACACACACACTCATACACACACATACAAGCATGCACACGCACACATATGCACACACACACGTGTGCGCGCGCACACACACACACGCGCACACGCACACACACACAGCCACACACACACAGACACGCGCATAGAGCAGACGTTCGGCCGCAAACAGCGCACTCCACTGATCGATGCCCTCTGCGGTGGAGATGAATTCAATTAGAGCCACTGAAGGGCCGCGGGAGTCACGGCGCTGTCTTCCACTGCGCCCAGCGCCCGCGCTAATGCACCGGCTGGTCCTGTAATCACATCTCTTCCAGATGGAGGACCCCTGTCACGCGCCGCCCAAACACGTGACCCTGTCACTTAATGGAACTGAATCGCACGGTACATTCATTAAAATAATCCGTCTAATCTGCCCTCAGAATATGGATTTATGCCTCCCCGCGGCTCACGCGTCTCCCGCCGCCGCGATTGCGCCCGCGACACGTCGGATCGCTTTCCCCGCTTCCGCTCGGGCTGCCGGGGCGAGGTGTTACACGGGGAAGCGCGTTTCGCGGGGGGAGAGAGACGCGAAAATGACGTCGCCGGTGGCGCCGCGGGCCGGCTGGCACTCCCGCCCCATCCTCTCCGCTAATTAGCTCCCTCAGACCGTGCTCCGCACCAGCACATCCTTCCAGCGGTACTTCGAGGAAAAAAAAAACCTGCACTCCCCTCTCACAGCGGCGGAATCCGCAGTTCATTACAAACATACGATTAACATACGCTCACATGTATCATGTGCAATCATTTCTTTTTAACAGCTTCCCCTGAACGTGGAATTACTGGCTGTTTTGAAGTGGATGTGTGAAGACTGGGGGTGAAAACCACACAGGCTGCTCGTCTCTGACACAGACAGCACCTCCTGTCCTGCAGCAGACCGCTTTCCCCTCTGCTGTGCCAGGCTTTTTGCTGCAGGGAGACACCAGAGCCATAAACCCAATCCACCCCCCTTCCCCGCCCACCCCACAGAAAAGCACCGGGCTTCCCCTGATTGGATAACAACCAAGACTGAGGGCCACATCGTATTAGAGTCCGTCTCTGATTCATGTTTCGGCGGGGGCGGGCCGGGGAGACCTCGTCGCGGGGTGACTGCTCAGGCCGGGGCGAGCTTTAATCAGGCACTTTGGAGATCGTCCCTGAGGGTGTGTGAGGGTGGCATCTGCCCACGCCCCATGTCAATCCCTCCACCAACATCCCCCCGGCACGGCCCGCGTGGCACCCCCCTCTCTCTGCAATGCGTCTGGCAGTCCTGACCGGATCAATACCGGTAGCGCAGCTCTCAATTGCGGCCAATTAAAAATTAACGAGAGCGTCAATCTGGGCCCTTTAGTGGCTGACACACTCGGTCCGTTCGGATCGCACACTAACACCCCCCTTCCGACACACCCCCCTTCAGGATTGCGTGGGAGTGAGACTATGGAAGATGGCCTGGCTGAGGCACTGGCTGACAGACAGACAGGGGGAGGGACACTGTCAGGGCCCCGCCCCCTCAGCCCCACCCTCCCCAGAGGCTCCTTCAGACCCTTTTTCGCCATATACTTCCTCCCATCAGATTCACGCTAATCGCTGGCGCTGCTAAAAGCTCTCATCATCCCCCACTGAACAGGCAGAGCCAAGCACGCATCTCCACTGAGACTGAACATACAGCCTGAGTATGTCTGGAAGTGAGGCATGGCACTAACATTCAGCTTTTAAGAGACCTCTCATGTCATATCAATGACGTAAACGCCATCCAGCACGGGCAAGCCACTCATGTCTGAAGGCCAAAAGAGGTCTACTATTGCAGGCACTTTGTGAACCAGCAACTAATCCAGCGTGAAGTCAAGGGTGGTTTGGTTCGATCAAATCATGTAAACTTAGCAGAAAAGAACAAAATGAACCAAGAACTGTTCATACTGGCTGCTTTACAAAACTTTTCACCCTCTGGCGCCTCTAGTGGTAAAATATTGTAAATAAACAAGGTTATGAATCAACCAGACATTCAGTCTGCCAGTGAGCCAGTCAGTGACTGAGGGGAAACTCCTGTTTGTTTTCTCTGCTCGCTCCCAAAATCAGAACTACTCCAGCAAAGGAGGCCAAGAGATTGCTACCGCTGCCTTAGACTGCAGCTAATTGCTCAATAAACCAGCACTCACGTCATAGGCTCCGGCCTTGATCTGCTGGTAGAGCTTGTGTTGGTCTTCGTCCCAGAAGGGGGGGTATCCCACCAGGAGGATATAGAGGATCACACCTGTACAGAGACACAGGGGCCGTTACACCGGGTTGTGGTCGCCCACTCGGCATGCTGGGACAGGTGCCTCAGAAGGCTGGAGGACTCACCGCAGGCCCAGATGTCCACTGGCTTGCCGTAGGGGTCCTTCCTCAGGACCTCTGGGGAGAGGTAGCCCGGAGTGCCCGCGAACCCTGCGGAGAAAAAGCCCAGTCATCTCAGGGGAACCAGACTGCCACCTCCACCTCACCAGACCCCTCTCCTGGTCCCGCGTTTCCCTCAGTGAGGAATAAAACCAACATTGCTAATTACTGCCTGCGCAAATCACTACCATCGGTTTCACACAGAAAGTACTTAGTATTATCCGCAGTTTAAGAAGACAAAGCATCTGTGCGCCAGCGCTTGTGATGATCAAAATGGATCCTTCTGCACTTGTGAGTATGAATTACAATGAGAGTCTGCCAAGCTGTGTTCTTTTCCTGTTATGCAACACACACAAAATGTCAATGGCGCTACAGCTGACTACAGCTGACACTGCAACAATAAGATTTGCTGCAGCTGGCACCTTGACCAATAGGAGAAGCTGCAGCTGGCACTGTGACCAATAGGAGAAGCTGTAGCTGGCACTTTGACCAGTAGGGGAAGCTGCAGCTGGCACTGTGGCCAATAGGAGAAGCTGAAGCAGACACAGCAGTCCAATTTAACCAATGGTCAGCCTCCCAGAGTGCAGGCTTGGAGGAGTGACGGAGGTGTGGAATGCTCTTACCGAACCATGCTTGCTGGTCACCCTGAACCTCGATGGCCAGGCCAAAATCAGCAAGCTTCACTGCCGCACCCTTCAGCTTGCTGGCCAGGAGCAGGTTTTCTGGCTGCAGACAGACAGATGGACAAGCAGACAGACAGACAGACACAAAGAGGGGCAGAGAATTAGATACACAGAGCAAAATCCTCTCACCCAAACACTGTGCAAGCATGTGTTTCAGCAGCACTACCACAGTGCACAGGCCCTCTAACACCATCCTGAAAAGGTGAAACCACTTTAAAAAATCAGAAGGCAGGTGACCAAGAGACATCTTCTCTGCCCATGCTGACAAACACAGCAGTGGGGCACGTTCCTCCTGCAGCAGGGTCAGTCCCAACCAGGAAGGGGGGGAGGGGGGGTTGGGGGAGGGACATCAATTTCGACAACTTGCGGTCAGAGCGTCCATGCTAAAACCAGACGGTTACGGGGTTTCCGCCCTCAGACCGAGTCACGCCAGAGAAACCCTGAGCAGCTCTGTCCCCCGAAGCCCAGCCCGGAGGCCGAACCTTCCCATGCTTCACCCTGCCTCTGCACGCTAAGTTTGCGCGCTGACTCACGCAGCCCGACCCGCAGTGCTGCTGCGCTCAGCACTTTCCCGGGCCCCCGCTCAGCTGCGGCTGGGCCTTAGTGACCGCGGAGCCGGTCGGTGCGCACGAGACGCCCCCTCCCCAACCCCCAACCCCCACCCTCCTCCATGATGCTGTCCTGCTGGCACCTTCCACACTGAACACTAAAAGCCGTGCTGTATCAATAACAAACACTAGGGGGCAGCGAAAAAAGAAACGAATACGGAGACGAAAGCAAACCCTAGCAGTGCCACCGAGGTCCAGCTGCTTTCACAGAACATGAGCTGCCAAGCGCTTTTGTTTATGTTTTAAGCGGGGACCGTTTTAGCGCAGGTTAACCTAGCGCGACCTTTTGCAAAAAAACCTCTATATTTGGACTGGGAGAGTCATACGTTCTCAGAAAAAGGTCAGTCCCTTCAAAAGACCTTAATTCTATTTTTCGCCCCCACTCCGTGGCCTCAGAAATATGGTAACGAGGTGCTCCGCTGAAACAGAGCGGTTTCGGAGCGCTGAGGGAGTCTCATGGCTTAATATTCCTCTGGGGTTCATGTTATTAAAGGTTAGACAGCAGGCTTGTTAGGCTAGCCACGCGGACAGGGCTTCCAGTGTCAGGGGAGCGGGGGGGAGCCACCTGGCCCCTCGAGGGGGGGCTATGTACGGCGTGGCACGACCCCCGGACCCCTGAGGGGGTGTTCGGTTTGCGTGCGGGGCGGTGCGTTCGACGCCTCTGTCACGTCTCCTCTGTCCCCTCCGCCGGGGGAAAGAGGAGCGATGACACCGGCGTGATGAATGAGAGGTGGCATAATGAGTCCCCCTACGGTCCGGGGCTGGCGCAGCCGTGATGTCACGCCCGTTGCCGCGGCAACCCCCCCCGCCGCATGCTTCTCCCTTGTTTACCTACGGCTCGCAGGGCCTGGGTCGATGCCAGGCAGGTGGCGTGCCCGCAGCTGGGGGGCGGCATTCGCGGGGGTTAGATTGAGCTAGGGGGGTTAGGGAGGGACTCAGACAGTGGGGCTGTGTGTGTTTGTGAATGAGAGACACAGGTCTGTTAGGCGAGACTGGCGTGGGTGAGACGAGTCTGCGGGGTGATCCACGGCTTTTCACAGAAGACTGTCAGGCCAGCAACCCGGAGTGGAAACCCACTGAAAAGTAACACACGTTAAAAAAAAGCACGGTGCTCCAGCCCTACCCTGCCCAGAGCACCGAGGCAGCTCCCTCTGAGACAGCTTCCTCCACACGTAAGACACAGCCGGCTCAGAGATTCAACAGACACGCGCAATGAGAGCTGCACTACCTGTCAACACCTCCCTCGCCGCAGTCCGCAGGCCCCACAAAGAAACGCAACCCACCCCTCCATCCGGGGGCCGCAAACGGGGGCTCTGAGGGGAGGGCTCGTTCCGGGAACAACCGGACCGCATCGCGCCTTTTTTTATCAATTCGTAATCACCGGGAGATGAGCCACCGAGTGCGAGTGCATAATCCCACACGAAATAGAGGTCGCCGGAGCCTGCGCGTTCTCCTCCTTCTCCACAGAAACGCTCACCGGCCCTTTAACCCTACAGCGGAGCGTGTTTAATTGCGGGAGAGGTCCGCTTTTCTGACATTTCGAGACGAGCAGAGAGACGTTCGGCACCTGAAGAGGCCGGGGAAGCGTTCTGCCTCCTATCAGAAAGCAATCAGTCCCTGCGAGGGAGAGGCGAAGAGGCGGAGAGGAGGAGAGGAGGGGGGAGAAAAAAGAAAAGAAACGTGACGCAGCACGTCGCCATGGAGACGGCGATGCAGCCTTAATCCGTGATGTTGCCGTGGCGATGGTTACTCACCTTGAGGTCCCTGTGCACGATGTCATGCTGGTGGATGTGATTGACGCTCTCCAGGATCTGATTGATGCACTGGCTGAGGGAGGGACAGAGACAGCCGTGTCAGCACAAATTACTGACAGATTGTGTGTGTGTGTGTGTGTGTGTGTGTGTGTGTGTGTGGCAGCACCTTACCTGGTTTCGTCATGTACCAACCATCACAAATCCTGACACACAAAGAGCCCAGAAAGCAAGAGGGAATGACATTCGCCATCTCGCCTCCTTGCCAAAATACATTTCCTAAGAACGACGTTTAAATGCGGTCACATGACTCACGCTCCCTCTGCCTGGGTAAGCAGAATCTCTGTTACTCCAGCCAAACAGCTTTTTTTGTTGTTGTGTTTTTTTTTTCCCTCTTTTTTCTTCGCCTCATATATGACTTTTTAAGGAGAGCTAGCGGCGCTGCGTTGTCGATTTCAGGCTGCCAGTAACTGCCACTGCCACTTATCTGATGTTCCCGCTCGCAGCGCAGTGACAACGGCCCTCTGGGTACATCAAAGGACGTGCCGCGGTGGGGACCGGCCCACGGAGCGAGAGCTGGGAGCCCCGCGAACCCGGCGCGGCCTGGTACCACACGGCCAGGCAGAGGGTGATGGAACAGTTTTGGGGTGGGGGCTGTGTTGTTTGCGTAATTATCTTGGTTTTGTTCTCTTAAAACCCCTCATAAACATCCCTTGGACCATCCATGAAGCCTAAGCCTATAACATGACAAGCACTGACTGGGGGTGGGGGGTGGGGGTCAGGGGCGTGGAGTGGGGGATGGAAGAAACCATGACACAAAGAGAGGTAATATAATGGAGGAGGAGAAGAGGGAGAGAGACGGAGCGAGGGAGAAATAAAAGCTCTTAAAATATTCTCTTGTGTTTTGCTTTCAAGCGATCGGGAGAAAAGCGTTTCTTGTGTCCAAATTTGGCTAAATCTGCGGCCTGCATTCCATTCCATCAAACAGGCACCAGAGCCCTCACCAGCAAACAAGCCTCTCCCTCTCCCTGTTTCTCACTCTGTTTCTCTCAACTTCTCTCCTCACTCTCTCTCCCTCTGTTTTTCTCTACCTCTGTACTCCCTCTCTCCTCTACTCTTTCTCTATCCTTTCTCTATCCTCTCTCCTCTCCTCCCTTTCTTTCTGTCTCTCGCTCCTCACTCTTTCTCTCCTCTGCTCTTTCTCTCTCTCTCTCTCTCCCTCGCTCCCTCTCTCGCTCACTCTCTCCCTGGCAGTCCGAGGTCATAGTCCCAGAGGCTTTCTCGCACCCCATCAGATTCTTTTTACTTCTTTTTTTGTTTATTAAAAGAACAGTGCCAGTTCTGCTCAGCCCAGCCTGTGTTTGTACCCTGCAGAGCAATAACACTTCATGGGTAACTAACCATTTGGGCCAATGCCCTCCCATTGTGTAGACTGCTCTTGTTCTCTGCGAACCCCCGGCCCGTTCCCTGATGGAGTGAAATTCCTGCCCTCCTCATCGTATGCCGGCTCAGAAGGCTTTGGTGTGATATATATGCGGCAGGCAGAGTCAACAAACGCCTGAAGAAAGGCAGCAGTAATGGTGCCCTTACCCCTCTGCTAAAAGGCCAGGGAGGGAGGAGGAGGAGGAGGGGCAGGGAATGAACGGAGCTGAGGCTGTAGCCGATGCAGGAAGAATACTAAGCACAGGAGTCAATGGCCTGCCCCAGGGTGGACCCCGTGGGGCTGCCCTACATGCTGCCTGACCTAAAGGTGACAGGGCCTCAGGAGAGAGGTAGGCCTGCACTAACTGCTTCATGTTGGTGCTGCTCAGACATATATCATGGAAAATACTGCCTTAAACTTTTCTGCATTACAAAAACACTTCATAGTCTGTGATAGAAATTACTTTTTTAATTTAAACATTAGGCAGTAGTTTAAAATGCAATGAGAACTAAAATGACTCATCAATGAATTACGTAAAAGTAATATTGTTATAAAAGTTGGGATTTAATTTAGAGACATTTTAGGTTTTCATTTCCTACACTGTACAAACCACTAAATTGAGAGACTTGATTGTCTTGATTTTTTTCCTCTCCTGTTTACTAGAAAGTGACTACGGTGGCCATGTCTAGCGGTGGCCTGTAATTTCAAAAAGAACACTCTGAGATTGCAAGACATCTGACTCCAATTTCCTTTCTCCTGTAGGGCGTTACTGTCCGCTCTCCACAATAATGCAAACACTCCCGACAGCGGGACTCCAGACAGACTACTGGTCCACCGTTTGTGTGTGTGTGTGTGTGTGTGTGCGAGTATGTGATATTTTAGAGACTTTTGTGTCTTTGCTGTTTTTTGGGGGGCAGGTGAAGGCTTCTTCACAGTGACACTGTCTTATTTCAATATTTATGTATTTATTTAATTTATTTATTTAACAGGTACAATGGACAATTTCTTAACTGCCAGAATTTGCAATTAGCCAAATTTCATATCTTCATGTTTCATGTCTTCATCCATTCATCATCTGTTTTCAGCCACGATCAGCATTTCCGTTTCCTCCTGGGTGGTTGTATGGAAGCTGAAGTGTGTTTCAGGAATGGAGAGTGTGTGTGTGTGTGCACGCAATGCGCTTCTGGCCCCGTTTCCTCTCGCTGTGTCCTGCACGTGCCGTTTCATGCGATCTCGTGATGACGAATCCGCCCGCGTTTCTCGCCGGCGATTTGCCACTCGCACTTAACGCAAGCTGTGAGGACAACAAGTGTGTATGTGTGTGTGCGTGCGCGCACGCGCGTGTGCGTGTACGTGAGCGTCTCTATAATCGAACCAATCCCCCGCCAGTTTGACCTCCCTGTTGCTAGCTGCTGCTCTGTATCCATGGCAACAGTAAATTCTAGTGCCCACCTTGCGTCGGCCTCGCTGTAATACTCTCTGGCAACGATGTCTTCGAACAGCTCTCCACCGGTGACACTGCGGAGGGAAGGAAACCAGCAGGGTGTTAGCGCGAAACAGACTCAGCGGGGAGAAAAACAACGGGCTGTCGAAGCAGAAGAGACTCAGCGGGGAGAAAAACAACAGGCCGTCAATGCGCAAGTGCTCAGCAATGTCTAGAGCTGCAGCCACATACATCAGTCACCACCAGGGGCAGCATATTTGTGACACGAAAAGCTTTTTTTTTTTTCAGAGGGTTAACATTACCATTGTGTGAAGTGTAATGGAGAGGACTTGCGCGCTGACAGGAATCGCCTGACGAAGGCCTAGAGCGGACAGCTGATATATTTGTTTGCGGTTCTCCATAGCGAAACCTGCTCTAACAGGGCACAACAATGCCGCGCTGGTACTGTTGCTAACAGCAGCCTGCTTTCTTGCTTATCTTTTTTTTATTTTACTGTGGATGTACAGGTACACCTTCCCTTTGTTCTGGGGGATCAAACAGCCCTTCCTCCTGACACCTAACTTAGGTTTGCGGGCAGGAAGGGAGGGGAGAGGGAGGCACCGCAGGGGAGAGACAAGAGAGCCGGCCTCGGACACATGTTCCCCGAGAGGCGTTACAAGCTGATCTCTGTCGTGTTGGAGAGGGAGGCAAAGTGGTTGTCATTAGGGAGAGGGAGAGCGATGCACTGAGCACACAGTGAAGTTTTAAGCGTGACTCTTTCTTACTTATCTGTGGGGCAATGTGCTTCTAGCGGATAACGTGCAGCTGGGAGATAGAGTGACCGCGCCTGTCACTGAATAACCCCCTCTATGGGAAAAAAAGGCACCGTGGAGTGTTCTGTGACCAAATAAGACCCAGGGCGAGCATGCGGTTGGATGTGCCAACCATTTCTAACCCAACCGTGTATGGACCAGTGACTCACTGCCTTACAGTATGTCCAGCCAAGCACTTTGCCTGTGGTTCATTTTCACCTTGGCTTTTTCACCCCAAAAATGTGGCCTAATTTAGAAGCGGAAGACAAACATGCTGAATGATGATTGTTAAGCTCTTCCAACTGCAACTGTATGTCAGAAGGCTTCCCTTTGTGCCCTTAACAGTTTCAGATTAGCAAGCGCGGCTTTGCATTACAGTACTTTACCATTCAAACTTGATTATGCTACATTTGCTAACCAGACGCTCTTATCCAGAGCAACTTGCACAGCTTACAATTTGAGCATGTTATCCAGTTATATAGCTGGATATGTACTGATGCAATTCAGGCAAAGTACCATCCGCAGGGGTGCTACAGCAGTGGCCTGCTGCTCCTGAGTCCTGTGCCACACTGCTGCACACTCGGGGGTGCACCACACACGAGGGGGCGGGAATAAGAGCAGGAATGCGGTGTGCGTGTGTGTGTGTGTGTGTGCATGTGCATGTGTGTGTGGCTGGGCAGGTATACTCACAGATCAAAGACGAGGTAATGAAAGCCTTCTTCAGAGATACTGTCATGGAGTCGGACTGCCAGGGAGAGAGAGAGAGAGAGAGAGAGAGAGTGAGAGTCAGCGAACGCGCAACCCGACCTCCCGCCACCGCCAGCATGCCCAGGCCACCGAGTGACGCACGTGCCCCGCTCCACGTCCCCCTCGACCCCCCCTCGGGGCGCGCCACCTCGGCCGTCACCAGTCATTAATCACGGACACACGTCTGAGCGGATCCGGGGTAAAGATGGCAGGTGGGAGAGCAGGGGCGGGGCGACAGGGGGGACCTCATCGTCCCGTTATTTCAGCCTGTCAGCCGCTCCCCAGCGGGGGGGGCGGGCAGTATCAACTTCCCCAGCTCTGCTTCCTGGAAGGAGAAAGGAGGAGAGAGCCCCCCCCTCCCCATTATCGTGGTCACGACTACCGTGTCCAGAGAAGATTAGGAAGAGCGGTCCCCTTCCAGCTGGGGGTTCAGAGACCCGCGCCTCAGACAGACAGATGTAATCTGGGTCACACGCATTAACCCCCGTGACCAGCCAGAGGACTCGCACCTGACGCCATCGTGACGTTCAGAGACGACCGGTGAGTCAGGCTGTGATGCGCATGGTGAGAGAGGGAGGGGGAGGGGGAGAGAGGGGGACCGGGACAGCGAAGGTGAGAGGGAGAGAGGGAGAGAGAGAGAGAGAGGGAGAGAGGAAGAGAGGGAGAGAAGAACAGAGAGGGAGAGAGGGAGGGAGATGGAGAGAAGAACAGAGAGGGAGAGAGGGAGGGAGATGGAGAGAGTGAGAGAGGGAGGGAGAAAGGGAAAGAAGAGAGAGAGTTATGGAGAGGGAGATAAGATAAGAGCAGAGGAGAGAAGAGGGAGAGAGGGAGAGAAAGAGATGGAGACAGAGTGAGAGAGGGAGGGGGAGAGAGAGAGAGAGGAGAGACAGGGATGGAGAGAGGGAGAGAATAAGAGAGGGGGAGAGAGAAAGAGAGATGGAGGAAGAGAGGGAAAGAAGAAAAGGGGGAGAGAGGGGTAGAGAGGGACAAAGAGGGGGAA
>CM032890.1:9495215-9510215 GCA_019176425.1 Megalops atlanticus | reverse complement strand
GCGCCGGCCCCGCTCGTCGGTCCAGCGCAGGCGGGAACGCCGCTCTCTGCACCGGCAGACGGCGAGCGCAGGCTGGCGCCCCGCCAACACCGTCACACTGCGCCGGGGAAACAGGCGGCGGTGATGTCGCTGGCCCGGGAGAGGCGTTCCGGCTCAGCCGCGGGGCTCGCGTGTGAGGCGCTGAGCTCTCCCGTGCGCCGTACGCAGAACGCACAGAGAGGCCTGTACCCCCGGCGTTAACGAGAAGAGCACTGTGGGTACGCGGCGTAGCGGTGACGAGGCACCGATATCTGTGCAATTAGCACGAGAACAGAGGCTGCTGGGTAGAAATAATGACGCCATTCTGCCCCTTTCTGCATGTGCGATGTGAGGGTGAGAGAGACAGAGCAAAGGCAGGGTGAAGGAGGGTAAGAAAAAGACAGAGAAAAAGACAGAGGAAGACAGAGACAGAAGAAAGGTGTGCCCACTACCCCTGATGAACGATCTACCTCAGGCTGTGTCTACAGGAGGTGCCCTGGACACCAAGTCAAAGGACCGGGCATGGTCAAAACTGTAGCTGCTCATGTGTAGCAAGTCTGATGGCAAGCATAAGCATGGCAGCCTGGAAGAGTTTAATGCAGCCATCACCTGCTCCAAGATGCAGAGAAGCCTAAAAGAGAGGCCTAAAAGTAGACAGCTGAGCATTAGAGAGAAAACAACCTCATCTATTGTGCTGGAAGTCGCTCTGGATAAGAGCGTCTGCTAAATGCATGTAATGTAATGTAATGTGAAAAGACTAGGCCACACTGTGTGCACACAGACAAATACACACACACACACACACACACACACACACACACACACACACACGCACAAACGCACACAACCTTGAGCCAGTTCCACCGAGGAGAGAGTCTATCCGCGGCTCTGGGAGCACAAGGGCCGTGCTTGTCCTCGGCGCATTCAAAGCCGCTAATTCACAATCAAAGGGAAGGAGAGGAATCTGACCTCAGCGGGGGAGACAATGCTCCCAGCCATCAGCGAAAGCAGAACGCCTCGCATCGACGACACCCGGCACACGGCCCGTCGCAGCCGCTTTCCAGCAACTCCCACATCACTTCCTGTGCGGAACCGGTCGCTCCCACCCGATCGTTAGAGGAACCAACACCGGGCAGGGGAACTAGCTTAGACACATCACTCAGAGTGGCACTGCGGCCCAGCGATTAAGGAACCGAATTTGCCACCAGCACGCGGGAGGTTCACACCCTGACTGCGTGCTCTTGAGGGAGGTAAATAACCTGAACCTTCTTCAGCAAATACCCCGTGTTTGAAATGGATCATATGCAGTCATGCATGTTCAGTCTCCCTGAATAACGACATCCACTGAACAAACAAATACGGTCATCTAATTATAATGGGCAGGATGGGAATGCGTCTCTCAGTGTGCGGCGTTACTGCGGGCTGCACTGGGGGCATGCGTGGGGCACGGGTCAGCGTTTATACGCAGACAGAAGCAGAGACGGTCATAAGTTCACTCAGTGAGAGACAAAACAAGAAGGGTCAGCGGCCCCTCACTAACTCTTTCTGATCCCCTGAGCTGTTACCGCGGCTACTGACTGAGGGCGAATCAAACCGTGTTAACCTCGGACACCCCCCTTCTCCTGTTTAAAGATCCACGGTCTGGAGAAAGCGCACAGGTGTGACGGCGTTTAATCCGGGGGGAAGCGTTTGATTGGATGTCGAGTGCGTCTCCCTGGGTTCACCCCCCTCATGGAGGCAACCTCAATTCCCCTTTGAACGGGGACAAAGCAACAGCGAGGGTGACGCGCTCGGGTTCAGCTTAAAGTTCAGAGACTCTGTTTACAGAGGGAACATGCTCATTTCGGCATCCACGCAAATGGAAAGTGACAAACGACACAAGATATGCGTGCTCCCGGTCTGTGACGCATCCATTGGCTCCCATTATTTTAATGAAGTGACAGCGCCTGAGTGCGCGGCTGTGGGCCTTCACCCGGCAGGCTGAGGGCGAGGGCACCCAGCCGCTAACGGAAGCTCACAGAAGCACACGCAACCCTTCCTCCGAATGTCTCACAGTCCCAAACCAACAACAACAAGATGCCAAGAAGAGAGGGAGAGAAAGAGACAGAGACAGAGAGAGAGACTGACAGAGAGAGGGAGAGAGAGAGACACAGAGACAGAGAGAGAGACTGACAGAGACAGGGACAGAGAGGGAGGGGGAGAGAGAGAGCTAGCACTCGCATGGCCCTTCTTTGACCTTTGACCTTTGACATATGAAATTCAAAGGGTGTAAATTAGTTTTCAGATCTACAGGAACAGCCTGAGATGTCTTTCTTTTAAGAAAACAGTGGGCACCAAAGAATTGGGGAGGACTGGGCAAAGAAAGAGGTGAACACCCGTCTCCCGTGACACAGCGCTTTGGGGGACGTCGAAACTCCCTTTGGGTCGCATTGCGAACATTATCCAGACGTTGAGAAAACGTTATGCAATGTCTGGAAACTCGCCCGTGCGTCTGGGGCAGCCAGAGAGGGAGGCAGGGAAAGCCCCTCTGGGACTTAGGGGTGATTGCTGAGAGAGAAAGGGCAGACTGTGACGTGGCTCAGAGCGTTTGCATCGAGCTGTCAGTCACCGCTGAGGCCGCCCGGGTCACGCAATCCTGTGACCAGAGCAGCCCTGACCCAGTTTCACCCCTTATCCTCAAAACTCCACCTGCCCCGTCCTCTCTCTGACTGAGCGCCGCCGTCTCACCCAGACCTGGTAAACCCACCCCCGCTACTCTCCCTTCACCGGTACGCCGCTGCCCCCCTCTCACCAAACACAGCCTTTACTCATCTCTCCCCTCCACCAAACACGACCTCCTCCCAACCTCCCTCCTCTACCTGGTACAGCCACCCAAACACAACACCTCCCCTCTCTCCTCTACCTGTAAGCTGTCTCCCACCCTCACCCAAACATGACCTCCGCCCACCTCTCTCATACACCCGTATTCATTTGAGTGTCATGACTCCTGCTACTGGATTAGTGACACTTAGTACTGTCTCTGCTCTTGGCCTGGCCTTTTTATACGCACTTTAGTGAGTCGCTAAATGTGATAATATGAATGTGTGATACCACAAGCTGCTATTCAGGCCTTCTCTCAGCCAAACACAAGGTTTTCTAGACTACCTCAGGGCTGGGTGATGTGTGCTGGACATGCAGCTAGAAGCAGACAGTGAGAGCTTGGAGGAGCAGGTAAAACACAGCGAAGCCTCACAAAGCTCACCTCACACCCTCGCCGCAGGCACAAGCAGTTGTAAAAACCGGGAGCTCCGAGGTTAGCGCGAGGCCAGCGATAAAATAAAACAGCAACGATCAATAAGGAGATCAAACAATTATTACACCGGCTCGTTCACCGCCTTCTCACACAGAGCTCACAGAGAGCTCCCGTACGGCTCGAGGAGCTCCCTCCACTCTTTCAGCAGAGAAAGACTTTAAACCACCGCGAGCCCTCTCAACGGAGGAGAGCCGCACTCCCGAATTGTGCCCCAAAACCATGGAAAGCCAGCCTCCTCTTCGCCTGACACCTCGCGGGGAAGCCGAACCGGGGACTGTCATAATCACGAGTGATAAAAGGAAGCGTTTGCCTGATATGCAAACGCGAGCAGGGCGGACCGGGCAGTGCCCGTTATCGCCTCTCCGTCCCACCGCGGGCGCCTTCTCCGGCACGCAGGGAGGAGGGCGACGCCCGGGCGATACGAGCCGCGCCACACGCAACTGTTATCGCTCGCGAGTGCCACACAGAATTAGATCACACGTCTGTGTGTTGATTGATTTTGCATTTGAATGGCCCGTAAATGATGTCGGCTGACAGTGAGATTGCGCACGATCACATGACACCGCTGTGTGCCATAAGCACCTGGGATCACGAATCAGGAGACTCAGGTCCGGAGAGGTGTGGCCTCTGAATAACAAAGGGGTACACTGTGACACACACACATACATACGCACGCACACACACACGCACACACCAATATCCAGTCACGCAATTGCAGTGATGCACTCACACACACGCATGCACTGATGGGCACGCACACAAATCCTGGACACCATAGCTGTACGTGCACGTACACAGACACACACACACACACACACACACACACACACACACACACACACACACACACACACACACACACACACACACACACAAGAACACGCTCGCACAAACTGCAGCAGCAGAATTTAATTCTGTAAAATTAGCCTCCCCTGACTGTTCTCTAATCCATTCTCCATCTACCCAAACTCTAGCAGAAGGTTGCTGGATACAAGCAGCACAAAGAGGTTCAGGGAGGGGGGAGAGGATGGGTAGGGAGGGGGGAGAGGATTGGTTGGGGGGCAGCTGGGGTAAGCAGGTGAGGGCGGGGTGTGCCGAGGCTAAGTCCGAGGCCAGATGTTAGGCTGCTGGGGACAGATGTGCGCTCTCTGGAGCCGGACACAGCGAGCGGGGATGAAGCACGCCTCTCTAATCCCCCCCCGTCACGCTCCTGCCCCCCCAAGGATCGGGATTCGGGCACAGGGACAACAAAACCTCCAATTAGGCACTCAGATTCACTGCAGAGAGGAGCCTCTGCCCACCCCGCCTCAGCCTACGGGACAAACAGACCCGGGGATATGCGACATTCGCGGTCCTTCCCCCAGAACATTCCCACGGACCAGCTCCCTCTGAGCAGAATGTTCCCTTGTTCCAGGGTGACTTTGCGAAACGAGGGACAGAAATAACCCCATTTCTTCAGACGGCTTTGTGTCTGGCCTCAGGAATTCCGAGCAGCAGCATACCTGGGGCGCTAGTCATTGGCGGTGACTGTCCGCACACGTACGCGTGAAAGCTGAAACTCGAGGTACACTTGTCACCGCGTGACACTGCAAAGGAGCCCGACTGCGTTCATGATACACACCGTGGTTAATTTCCTGCAACAGTGAAACAAGGGGGCGGCTTGCCACACTGCTGTGCCATTACTGCTGTAGAGCATGAGACTCACTGCCCACCTACATCCATACCCATAGACACACACACACACACACACACACACACACACACGTAGGTATACATGAGGAACACACACTCACACACAGGCTGCTGATGGCCCTGACAGGGGAGTGGCAGACTGCAGAAGGAAGAGTGTGCTCTGGACAGACAGAAAGAGAGGAAGCTCCTGAGCACAGGGCCCTCTCTGTATCTCTCCCTCTCCCTCTCTCTCTATCTCTCCCTCTCTCTCTCTCTCTCCCTCTCCCTCTCCCTCTCTCTCTCTCTGTATCTCTCTCTCTCCCTCTCTCTGTATCTCTCCCTCTCCCTCTCTCTCTATCTCTCCCTCTCTCTCTATCTCTCCCTCTCCCTCTCTCTCTGTATCTCTCCCTCTCCCTCTCTCTCTGTCTCTCTCTCTCTCTCTCTCTCTCTCTCTCTCTCTCTCTATCTCTCTCTCTCTGTATCTCTCCCTCTCTCTGTATCTCTGTCTCTCTCTCTCTCTCCCCCTCGGAATCTGTTTAAAAAAGGGCACAGATCCACAAAGCATTCCTCCGCCACACAGTCATCTCCCACTCTCTGTCCTACCCTCACATCTCCCACTCTCCCTTTCTGCCATGCACTGCCGTTCTCCCCCACTCACACACTCACTCTCACATTTTACACACTCTCACTCTCACATTTTACACACTCTCACTCTCACATTTTACACACTCTCACACTAACACTCTCACATTTTACACACTCTCACACTCACACACTCACTCTCACATTTAACACTCTCACACTAACACTTTCAATCTCACATTTTACACACTCGCACACTAACACTAACACTCTCACATTTTACACACTCTCACACTCACACACTAACACTCTCACATTTTACACACTCTCACACTAACACTTTCAATCTCACATTTAACACACTCGCACACTAACACTCTCACATTTTACACACTCTCACACTAACATTCTCCCTCTTACACCAACACGTTCACTCTCATATTAAACACACTCTCACACTAACACTCTTACTCTCACATCTTACACTCTCACACTAACACTCTCACATTTTACACACTCTCACGCTAACACTCTCACGTTTTACACACTCTCACACTAACACCGCCACTCTCGCACACTCACACTATTTGCAATGCTAGTTCTTATGTTGCACATATTCCATTGCATTTACATGTTGATCTCAGCATGCACTTGTGATCTCAGCACTATGTTTAGCACTGAGGCTTGCTCATACGCGGTTAGCGGTGTCCTGTTTGTGCATCTCCTCATGCCACTTGATTAGACGCACGGTGTAAGTCGTTCTGCATGAGAGCGTCGGCTAAACGACAATGATGTAATAATGCAAATGTTTAACCCTTCCCACTCCAACACACTACACTGCACCTCCTCTGGCTGTCAATCACGGAGCTGGCTTCTTAGAAACAACACATCACAGACGTCTGTGGCATTAATGGTCATCTGAAAGTCGCTTTCCCACTGTCTACAGCAGGACTGGGGTCTGAGCTGCGGCCACGCGGGCTCCTTCAGCCCCTCCCCCTTCTAGTCCATCACACGTGATTGGTCCCCTGAAAGGAAGTGGGGTCACACCACAGTAACCATACTGATGCATGTTCCTGTTGAGGACCTGGGGAGTCCACTCAGTGCACACGAACAGGGCGTCACAGCGTGTCTTCTGAGCAGGCAAGCTGCCTTCTGACACTTTAGAATAGTTTTCAGGCACTTACTTTAAAGTTACTTTTTACCAAGTTACAGTTACCAAGTCAGCGCCTGCTGGGAACTCAGAGCCCTCTCTCATGCACAAGCTAGGAAGTGTGTGACAGGGCACCCCAGGGAAAGTGTTCAGTGGGCCGTACTGAGCATGCTCACAGTCGCCCTCACAAGGCCAGCTGATCAATGCTGGTGCTTCCAACCAATCGGTTCCCCTTTTCCAGCTTTTTATTTTTCCACAGATCCATGCTAGCGACACTTTAAAGTAGGATTGAGGCTGAGCATCTGACCAGGAGTTACCAGAATGGAATACTGTGATCTGTATTTAATTGCTTGCCTATTAACAAAAAAAGACGAAAAAATCCAGAAAACCCAAATCCATGGGTTCTTTGTCATCAATACGCATGAACAACAGCTTGAGAAGTGTGACAGGTTCTGCATGTAGAGGGAGTTCTGGACTGTGTGAGATTTTTTCACCCATTGGAAACAAAAATTGACCGTGTTCAGGAAAAAAAGACTGTGTTCAGCGACAAGGCCATTTACTTGCTAACATCTAACCTACTTAAAAAAAGAGCGGTCAGAAGTTGAGTGAACTGCTCTCAACAGAGTGAATAGGGTCACAACTAGACAGAGCCATGAAATCATCACTCCTTCAACTATGCCTGCGGTCTGTTCACGATCAATGCACTGCTGACCGGATCTACTGGGCCGGTCATCTCCTCCCCTAGCACTGGCCTGTAGCTTCTCGCCATACATGACCACATACTGAAAGCGGTCTGGAAAAAAATCACTTTGAGGGCAGTGGCCACAAGGGACCAAGAAGCGCGGACACCCAGACTAGCCCCACTCAAAGACACAGGTCAAGTGAATGGGAAGGAGGAAGGGTTGGAGACAGTGAACAGCCTGGACACAGAGGACATAAAGGTCAAGTCTTGGGATATGTCAAAGATGGCGTTTACAGGGATCGGACCACAGCTCTCAGCCCTGCACCAAGGCAGGTCATTCCGCAGAGAGGGCGACAGGGTGCTGATCCCCTTACCAGAAGGTTGCATGTTCAGACCCGGGCTGGCTGTTGTACCCTTGAGGTGAGGGCCTTCAGAAAATACCCAGCTGTGTATGAGGATAAGCTGCTTAACTCACCCTGCGTAAGGGTACTTGCTACTCTGATAAACACCAATTCCATTTCAATTCCAGGAATTAACCGTAATGCAATTAACGAACTGGATGTTGTCATTTTCTAGATTTATCAATGCATGAACTGATTTCAAACTGAGTTCCTGAATTGACAAAATCGAAATGGATTTGGCTAAATTACATAAATAAAGACACACACACACACACACATATATACAATAAATACATAACATATAACATTCAGACGGTATGAAGAGATGGGGAAGGCTTTTAGCAGTGGAATTCTGAGTAGATTTATGCAGTATAGTATAACATGTTAAAGGTTTGGACTGAGTTTAAAGTGTTAGTATAGCTGCATTCTTTCATGCAATATGAAAAAAAAACAGATGTCAGGGTAAACTTTGCTCACAGTACCAGGCCGTAACGTGTGTAACACTCAGAATGTAAACTATAACATTCTAAGGCAGACCTTTGCAATCAATCTCAGATATCTTCATTACCGAGCGGCAGTAGCACTGGACATCCAATATCCGGATCGCTTACGGCCGAAACGCTGGAGCGAAACTGGACCCCTCTCCAGAACAGTTAATCTAATGGCACTCCCCGGGACAGGGGTGTAGGATGTTACTGCTCCATCTAAGTCGGGAGGGCAGCGTGCCGTCTGAATCAGGGCTAGGTGTGGAAACAGCACACTGTCACACACCACTGCTAGCGGGACAGCAGGCGGGACTGTGTGTGTGTGTGTGTGTGTGTGTGTGTGTGTGTGTGAGATTGTGTGTGCGTGTGTGCATATATGTGTCCTGGATTGCTTGTATGACCATATCTGCACCTGGACCATGCTTGACTGTCTGTCCATCTATCAGCTGTGTGTGTGTGTGTGTGTGTGTGTGTGTGTGTGTGTGTAGGCTTCAATGCCCCATAACTCTTCCCCTAAATCAGTAAAAGTCCGAATAAGGTTGAGCAGTCACCATGATTATATGTGTAAAGAGCACTTTTCAGCCGTTTTTCCTTGTGTGACTGAAAGCATTTCATTTTCAGTGTCTTCTGTAAACACTGCGGAACAATAAAGTTTTCTATTCAATTCCATTTTATTCTGCTCTGTTATATCCCATTGCAACGTCACACCTGCTATCACATACCCCTGCTGTTGCCCTGTCCCTCAGGGTGGCCAAACCCTGCCTGTTCCCTTTGTTTCAGACACTGTTCCCCAGTGGCATCACACACACACACACACACACAGACACACAGACACACAGACACACAGACACACATACAACTGTTCATTTCACATTCTCAGCACCCTGTCTCCAGGCGGTCTCCCACTAACCCCCCTCGGCCTCCTCCTCTACCCTGCGCTCCCAGCGCCAGCTCCTCTCGGCCTGCTGAAAGAGGGCTGCACAGAGCCTTTAGTTTTAACGCGGGCTGGGTAACGCGCCAGAGAGGCAGCCCCTGCCTCTCCCCCAGGCCCAGTGGCGGGGGGCGGAGGGAGAAGCAGCCCTGTGGCTGCCCCGACAAAGGCCTTCCTCACTTTCGCCACGCTGCTTTCACCAATCAAACAGCTTTAAACCTAGCAGGCCCTCATGCTAAATGCCGTCCAAAACATTGCCTGAAAAACAAAACGCCGTTCAACGGCACCTGACGAGCCTCTTGACCGTCCTCTCTCCAACTAGCTGACAGCAGCTGGTATGCAAATGTTGCCCCCTTTGTGTGCTTATTCCGAAATCTGTCAACCCGTTAAGCATATGCAAAACCAAATTTTCTCAGCCATCCGTTTCACGTCTGGAAGATTCTATCACCTGGTTTGAGGAGAGCACACGGCCCTGAGCTCTTTTATAAGTATGTGAGGCCTTGTTTCAGAGCGGATGCCTCTCTGAGTGGAACAGGCCGAGGTCATCTCTCACCGGACCTCTGAGGCAGTGAAATGAATGCACAAACGATCCCAAAATCCAATTTGGCTAAGTACTTGCTTCTCACCTCTGATTGGCTATGATGTCACCGCCTCCCTGTCAGCATCCACGGAAACAATCAGAAACCCGAGCCCTGGCTCACCAAAGCACTCAACACTAGAGGGATCACACACCTCTGTGTGTCTGCATTTCTGTGTGTGTGTGCGTGCGTCTACAAGAACATGTACGTCTACATGCTTGTGTGTGTGTGTTTGCGTGTGTGTGCACGAGTGTGTGTGTGTGTACTCAAGAGTGTGTGTGTGCGTGCATGCGTATGTTTGTTTCTGTGTCTACAAGAACGTGTATGTGTATGCGCTTGTGTGTGTGCAAGAGTGTTTGTGGTGTGTGTGTGTGTGTCTTTGTGTGTATGTTTAGGTGTGTGTCTGTGTATGTGTGTGTGTGTGTGAGAGAGTGTGTGTGTGTGTCTGTATGAGGGGGTTATTCTCACAGGTTGTTGAGGCACTTTCAGCTCGTTCAGGCAGTGCATTGCGTTCAGGGTGTTGTAGGCTTCATCACACCGGGGGAGAGCAGGCGGGCTGACAGCGCTTTGATTTCACGTTTAATAAACAGGCTTTGTCTCGACGAGAGCCCGGGAACGTGACAAAACGCACGAGGAGGCTTAATCTACCGGGCTACGGGACGCTCCCCAACACTTTGTAGTCTGTCTCGCGCGCCGCGCCTGTGATCAAAGCCCGCCGCTTTCAAAAGAGAGCGCAAATTGGAAGAGGCGCCGCGCGTGCGTTTCCGCACCCCTGCTTTTTAAAAAGGAAAGCTCTGGAAACGAGGAACGCAACCGACAAATGGGAGGGAGGCTGTGGCGCTCCTGCCAAGCTGCCGCTGACCCGTCCCCGCGGTAATTGCCGCTTGCGCCACGCGTTCCCAGAAAGCCAATTACGTGAACTTATGTTCTGTGAAACAGGTAGGGCCCGCGCGCCGCTAATGTCTCCATCAGGCCGCTCCGCTGGGAGACGGAGCTAGAGGAGGATGATGACGCAGCAGAGCTCAGCCGGCACTGAGCGGGAGAGGGAGGGGGAGAGGGGGGCGGTCCCAGGTGAAGCCACACCCCCAGCCAGCCGGCGTGTACAGAGCAGTAAAACAATCCCAGGTTCCGCATTCCCTAGCGCCAAAACAAGGCCGGGCACGCCGGCCAGCCATTGTCAGCAGCTGCACAGCCACGTGGATGAGAGGGCCCCTGCCGAGACTCGCCAGAGCCCAATTTACCGCCACGTCTGGGGTCAGGGGTCAGGGGTCAGCGAAAGCAGCTCCGCCTCGGGGCGAAGGGCGCCCGCCACACGGGCGAGCGAACAGGCCGCTGGAGGCACACCCTGTCCCCGCTTTAGCTCGGCGGAGCACCAAACGGGATTTACACTCTGTTGGGCGAGACACACGCTTTCTGTTTTTAAACAGCGGGGCTAATTTTTTCTTTTGAACCCACAGCGTAGCTCGACCGACACAAAAATGCGAACGGCTACGTCCCGGCTCAATGACCATCCCCCCTTAATTGGGAAACCTGCAGGGCTGTCCCCAGCTGCTGAGGACATGGGGGTGCGGGGTTTCACCTGCGCAGACAGTGGAGGGGCGGCAGGGGAGCTCCAGACATAAACAATGGCCACACGGTGACAGATGAGCAGGAAATCGCTGGGAGATTACCCTGTTTATCTGAGCTTTAAGAGACTTACCCGCGGCTGAGGGAGAGGTCAGTGCGGCCCGGATTACTAAAAATACACCAATCCCAGGGCTTAGCGGTGACTCAGGCAGAGCTCCACCACTGGGGGAACACGGACATGCAGATACACATCCCAAACTGGCTGACACATGGGTACACCTAATTAAAGAGGGGCCAGGGAGAGTCCAGAGCGGGAGCCAATAACCGGAGCGCATTTATGCCTGTGTGTGTGCGTGTGTGTATGTGAGAGAGTGTGCATATATGACGTGCATGTACGTGTCTGTGTGTGTGTGAGTATGTGTATGTCTGATAGATTGTGTGCGTATCTGCGTGTAAGCTGACGTCAGTGTATATCTGTGAGAGTGTGTCTGTTTGCGAGTTTGTGTGTATGTGTGTGCACCTGTGTCTGAATGTGTGTTTCTGTATGTATCAGCGTGCGTGTGTGTGTGTCTGGGTGTGTCTGGGTGTGTATTTGTGTATGTGTTTATGTGAGTGGTGAGTGTCTGTGTGTGTGTGTGTAGTTATGTGTATGCTGATGTCTGTGTGTGTCTGCAGTTGTGTTGGTGTGTGTGTGTATGTCTTTGTGTCTGTGTGTGTCTGCGTATGGATGTGTGTGTGTTTGTGCCTGTGTATGTGTGTTTATATTTGTGTGGGGGGTGTGTGTGTGTGTGTGTGTGTGTGTGTGTGTTTGTGCCTGTGTATGTGTGTTTATATTTGTGTGTGTGTGTGTGTGTGTGTGTCTGTGTGTGTGTTTGTGCCTGTGTATGTGTGTTTATATTTGTGTGTGTGTGTGTGTGTGTTTGCAGTCAGAGAGGGAGGAGAGTGCGGTGCAGTGATGTAGCGTGTAAAGGCCAGGGACAGAGCTGTGCGTGTCTGCAGGGCATCCGCACACCTCTGGAGAGGGAAGGTGGGCCCGCCATGCCGGACCCGGTCTGCAGCCGCCGAGGGGAGCCGGTCACCTCTCCTGCTCCCCTCCCCCTCCTCCTCCTCCTCCAAAGGGGGGCCAAAAAGACACGGACAGCCACCTGAGGAGCGAGCGCGGCGTGCGCCCATCTGAGCGCTAACTTTCCTCCAATGGCGGGCCGAGATTAGCTCCTGCGAGCGCAGCCCCTGATGTCAGCGGGGAGGAGGGCGGGGGTGCGCACGCTTACATAACGGGCCTCTCTCCTCCCGTTAGGCTGGATGTGTTTACAGTCTGACTCGCGGAGACTCTGTCAGGAGGGGAAAGCGCTCCTCGCAGTGAGCCGCTCCCCGGGCTGGCCGCGCCATCACGCCCCCTCCACCTCCTCAATATGCAGAGGAGCCCGACATATCCACTGCACACACACAGCCCTCCAGAGAGGGAGAGAGAGGGAGAGGAGGGAGAGAGAAGGGAAGAGAGAGAGAGAGGAAGAGGAGAGAGAGAGAAGGTGAGAGAGAGAGAGGGAGAGGGAGAGAGAAGGGAAGAGAGAGAGAGAGGGAGAGGAGAGAGAGAGAGAGAAACAAGAGAGAGGAAGAAAAAAAAGAGAGAGGGAGAGAGAGAGAGAGAAAAGAGAGAAAGAGAGGGTGGAAGAGGGAGAGAAAAGACAAAGGAGGAGGGGGATCATGAGAGAAAAGAGAGAGAAAGAAGAAAGTGAGGAGAGATAGAGAGGGAGGGAGAGAAGAAGAGGGAGAGAGAGAATGACAGAAGATAAAGAGAAAAAGGAGAGCAAGGGAGAGAGAGGAGGGGGAGAAAGAAGAGAGAAAGAAAGGAGAGAAGCTGAGACAGACAGAGAAAAGAGAAAGAGAGAAAGACCCAGAGGAGTAAACAGCCTTCATTCCCCCTGCTTTGGGAATGGCAGACTGTTATCTCCATGTTTGTCTGTCATTATTGTCGTTGCTCTGACAAAGTCAGAGGACTGCAGCTCAGGAAGTAATTAACCCCAGCAGCAGATAACGCCTCCGCCTCCACCCCCTGTCCCACGGCCGGGACGTTACGCAAATGCGCGAGTCCATCAGCGGACCGCCGGCCGCTCGGGCCTCGTCTCCCCCCCATCCCGTGTCCTTCCGCTTTGCCCCGGCCCCTGGCCCTCCCCGACCCCGTGTCCTCGGCCGCTCGCGGGATGATCCCGTCGGATCGTGCCTTCCCGCATCTGCTCCCCGAAGGTCGGCCCTTGGAGGGCTTACGCAACCGTGAGCGCGGCGGCGGGGATCTGCGCTGCCCTCGTCCCCGGGTGGCTTCGTCACAACGCCCGCCTCATTATTTTTGGGCATTAAATGGAAAAAAACAGAATGTTCGGCAATTGCTTTCATGCTGCTGTTCGCCTTCAACCAGGACTGACCTCTGGCTGACTAGATTTGCTTGTCTACCTAAGCGGCATTAAATAAGAAATTGCTTGAATGGTATTACCAAATCTGACACAGTGACGCTCCAGACCTTTATGGCTGCTGAACAGACCAGAGCAGTTTATTTCTGAAGGGTTGGCTTTATATGTGGAGCTCCAGGTCTCCTGTGACATTGCTCCTCTTCCTCAGCCTCCTTTACCTCCTCTGTCCTTGCCAGTTCCTATTCACAACCCTAAGATCTCCTCTGCCAGCTCTCACTCCGAAAACATGTTCTGTCTCCGTCCTGAACTCTCTATCTTCCCTTTTCTTGCCCTAACAAAAAGCTCTTCTCTTTTATTAGCTTTTGTCACTCTAACTCCTCCTCCTCTGCTTTCTCCTCCTGCTCATGCATGTCTCATCCATAAACACTGGGTCACTCAGTCTGTCTGTGTCCCATGATGCCCTGCTCTCCAGGCGTACGCTCTGACCGCGAGACTGCTGGTCCTACCGTTCTATGTCCACTCACAAAGCTTCCACACTCATTTAATTAGCTTAGATCGCAATTAAGTCCTAATTAAGAGATTTGGCAACCTGAGACAAAGACTCCTCAAAGATTAAGAGAGAAGAAAGAGGGGGAGGTGGTGGTAAGACGTTGGGAGCCGCTGGAGTATGAAAACAGAGTTGTGCAAGGATGCGAGAACAGGCCGGCACATGTAAGAAAATCAAAAATCCAAAAACGGAGGGGAATCAAAGGCAGCTAGGATGTCAGAGCTGCTCCGAGAGAAGGTGTTCCATAAATCAGCGTAGTTTCGTTTCTTCTTACCTTAAAAGTTCTAACCCACATTTCAGAAGCAACACTCGAACAAAACAGCAGCAGCGCCGGCTTTATGAGCCAATGGTGTCCTGGCATGAGACAAGACTTCCCCGCCCCCTTTCTCCTGCTGATCTCCTGGGCTGTTCTGTTGGGTCTGGATTGAGCTGCTGTTGTTCAGCAGGCTTATAGGTTCATCTGACCACAAGACTCCGACACCCACCCTGTCGCCTTCATGTCCCCAAAAGCACCTCAGCTCTACAGCAGGGCTTGAGGTCAACACTTCAAAGTGTCGAAAGGGGGCAAGTATGGGGGGGGTATCTGCATTTCACATTTCACTGAGGGAAGGATGTTGGGGTGGCAGGGTAGAGCACAGGTTAAGGAATCAGGCAATGCAAGCAGGAGGATGCGTGCTCAAATCCCATGCAGA
>CM032890.1:9487715-9490215 GCA_019176425.1 Megalops atlanticus | reverse complement strand
CTGTCTGAACCCGCAGAGCACCCCGGCGGAGAGGGGGCTAAAAATAGCGTGGGGAGGGTGTGAGTCCTCCGGGATGCGGGCAGAGATATATTTGGAGAGAAAGGCGAGGCCCTCGGGGACCCAGAAGCAAGCTACCCCACCACCTCCTCCAGCCCATCCCAGGGCAAGGTGGCCAGACGGATCAGACGGCGGCAGGCAGACACACACTTCTCCTCTCTTTCACTCTCTCGTCCTGATCCCAGATCAGTCTGGCCAAGCACAGCCTAGGCTACACTGCGCCAGCCAGGCCTGCCTGCCTGTCACAGCACTGACCCCTCACTGTCACATCTCTGACTGACCTCAGAACAGCTGGAAACTGCCAGGCTCGCTGTGTTGCCAGTCCGGATGCTCCCAGATCTCCTCGCTCTTGGCCCTGTAGCCCTGATTGGCGGACCCCCTAACACCTCAGCGCATATGGTTCAGAGGGAACAGAGCCTGGTGAACCTCGAGCATTTCCTGCCAGAACCCAGACAAGGTGAGTCAGGAGAACTGGCTCGGCGACGGAGAGCTGTTGTGGTTACACTTGGCAAGTAGACTGACACAATGCATTTCCCATGCTGCAGCAGGATATTCCACACTCAGAAACAGGCTGCTGGGAGCATCAGAGCACTGACCACAGGACAGGGAGCAGAGGGTAAAGGCATGGAGGGACCGGGGTGGGCAGGAAGACCGGCATGGGCTACGGTCCTTTTTCACGGGCTCAGCCCCGCTGGGTCTGCATCACCTTTCTATCCCGCTGTCTCTCCCTCTCACACTCTCCCTGTGTTTCTCTCTCCTGCTCCATCTCCCCATATCCCTGTCTCTCCTCAAACTCTTCCTCTGTATTTCTCCTTCTCCCTCTCTCCCTGTTTCTCCTTCTCCCTCTCTCCCTCTGTATCTCTCTCTTCTGCCTCTTTCCATCTCTGAAGATTAATGTAAGGTAGCACTGTGTTGCTGTCCAGATCAGTTGAAGCCAAACCGGCATTGTCCAAGACAGCTGAAAGAAAGGAAATCGTGAACGCGGAGGGCCTTTCCCCCTCTTCCCGCCACACGTGTGCGAACACACTGTCCTGTTCATCAGCCGCACACGGTTACAGTGAGCCCCCACAACGACTCTCACACCCCACCGGAGGGGAGGATAATCCAGCATTTAAAGCTTGCATTCACAGAGGGGCTGGGCAGGCGGGGCGACACGCCGCGGCGACACAAACGCCTCCCACCACACGCAGCTCGTCTGTGGCGCTGCTCTACTGAGGCGTTATGACATCCTATCCACGCTCCTGCCATGGCAACGTCCACCTGACCTGTTTTCCTGACTCACGTCACCCCCAAGACAGCGCTAGCATGTATCCATTAGATTCAGTGTTGCGCAACTCATGCCTGGCGACTGTGTGTTGTCTGCGTGGAGTGCATGGAGCGGACGAGGAGGTGCTTTGATACAGACGTCTGCCCACATGTGTGCTGTACCAGGCGCCTCAAGCGTCAATGAAGGGCGACAGGGATACTCAACCCTGAGCTCTAGCCAATCAAAAAGGGCTCTGGTCCCTGACTGTCCAATCACTGGCAACCATGATCACGGACCATATGTGTGGATTACCTATTCAATGATGTGAGAGGGTACCAAAAACATTAAGCGCCAGCAAGGCTTGTGCCCGCAGCCTGTCACGAAAGCCAAGGGCCCAACAGTTGCAGGCCACAATAGGCGGTCACCTTCGCCCCCCCCCGCAACAGGTGTGGCGCAGCGACCCTTTTTCGAGCGAGCCGACCCCTTTGAGCTGGCGAAAGCCGTCATCAGGCTCGGCCCTGGCAGCACAGAGAGAGCGCCAGAGAGGACACCTTCGGGCGGCCCCCGCCAGCCAGCTGGAGCAGGTTTCCGCACAAGGGCTCGGATCGTCCTAATCTGGCGAGAGAGCTCATTACAGGAGAGCGCGCCTGTGCCCCCGCAGCCCCCGCGGCCGCCCACGGGTCCCGCAGAGGCGCGGCGAGGCGGAGGGGGGAGGGGGAGAGGGGGAGAGGGGGACGCGTGCCTGCGCATAATGTGACAGGGACAGAGGCTCCTCTCAGACAGCACAGTCAGAGCCGCGCTGTTCCATCCACAGGAGGGCGGCGGGGACGGTCGGCGTCCACGCGCGTCACACAGCGCGGTGCCCACAGCGCCCACTACAGGCGGAGAGGGGGCGCGCCCCGGCTCTCTCGCGCTCCGCTGGGTGGCCTCGGTTTAACGGGCTGCCTGGTAAAGCGGCCTGCGAGTGTTTGCTGAGCTGGAACACGCCGTACTGCTTGACCTGAAAACGTGATAAGAGCTGGGGGCGAGGACACAGCGTGGCCGCTAAACTCACACACACTCACACTCACACACACACACACACACACACACACACACACACACTCACACACACACACACACACACACTCACACACACACACACACACACACACACACACTCACACATACACACACACGCACTCACACACACACACA